>JARHVA010000300.1:4377500-4572500 GCA_037957365.1 Torreya grandis
AAATCAATTAAAAAACATCTAACATGTGGAAAAAAATTAATATTGTCCATAACAATCTATCGTGAATTTACAAGCATTCAAAGAAATCAAGCAATCATTATCGCTTTGAAGTTTATGTTAGCAACACATTGCATTGCATTGATTTGTGTGGCTAATGAATTACTACAGTTGTTGGAGTTTATTATATACTCTTGAGTGGTTTGACAAATATTAAGATAGCTCAATCATTTCCTAGTATAATGTAGGGCCCAAAACACATCAATTTCTTCATTACTCTTATATCTAGTTGTTCAATTATGACAAGAAGAAAAATTCCATTTTCCCAGTGATTTGAGTGAAGGCATGGAAAACTAAGTGAGGTTTTTGGAGCTTCAGACTAAACGAACACAATAGTCAAAATATATTTTCCTATATTACACTTTATAGAAATGAAACTTGATGGTTTTGACATTCTTAGAAGTATAACTTGATGGTTTTGAAAATCTCCTCCATTCATCATTAGGATTCAAGGTTCTCATTGTCTTTCCACCCAACCCTGTTTTTTATTATCATAATTTAACATTTGTCTCTTGATTTCCTGATATTCAAGATGTATTCCTTAACCTTACACTTAATTTTGTTATTTTAATTTTAGTAAATTAATTTAATTTAATTACTATTTTACATCAATTTTACATATTTATTACTGTGATTTTAGGAAATTAATTTGACGTGATTTATTCTTTTATTTTGTATCGATATTAATATTGAAATTTGATTTAAATCCATTTACTACTTACATTATTTTTCAACTTAGCTCTTAAAAATACATTTTGAAAATTTATGATAGGTAATTGTAGGTTAAGAATATATCTATATATGTGTATGATTGTAAATTTTTTTTGACTGAATGCGAAGTGCAAGTGAGTTTGGTCTCATATTCTTCGTATTTGTTTTGATTTGGTTTTTCTTCTATACGGGAATAAAAAAATGCTATCTCTATCTCTATTTTGTTTGTCTTTTATATTCACATATCAAAGCCATGGATATAATAATGGAAGTTCATTTTATTTTATGTTCTTCTCTATCTAATTTATGTGCATACCAAGGAAAAAATGTAAAATCTCCATTAATCTAACTTTGGATAGTGCACCGAAGTAGCGACCACTATCTAACAACAATTATCTTAAGTGAAAAATCAAAATATGTATCAAATCCATTATGAAAATAGGTGCAAATATATATTTATCTTCTTTCAAAATAACCACAACATATAGAGTATTTCAAACCTTAATTGAAAAATTATACACATTATTTCATAAATTAATGTATTTTGTAAAAAAGATTGAGAGAAAAAAATCACTTGAGCCAACACATAGTTTGATAGAGAAAACCCTCTTGTCAGGTATGTAGAGGCAATAGAAATTGAGCTTTCATATGGATAGGCAAGAGTAGTTGTAGCAATGGCTCTTATCCTTGTTTTCGTGAAATTGTTAGGTCCTTGGGATTGCAAGTAGACAAAGGATGATAAAAAGAGTATCACATGTTCAAGATATAAAATACACTGTGAATATAGGGAAGACCCCTATTGATCAAAGTTATAACTCAAAAAAAAAAAACCTTGCAAATATGTTGTGTTTGGAGTGTAACCAACTCAAAAACAAAACCTAGCTACATAATTTATGGCCCCATGAAGGGGGTTCTTGATATTTCTTAGTCAAACGTGGACTTATTAATAGTAAAATGTTCCCATGTAATATAAGCTTTTGATGTTTTCTACATTTAATCATTTTTTTTTTTATTATTATTATTTTTGTATTTTTAAGATTTTTTTTAATATAGATAAGATTTATCACAAAAATCAATTTATTGTAAATTATAAGAAAGTAAAATTCTTTTAAAGGTCTATGAAACTACTCCCCATTCAAATAAACTCTTGCATGTGTGTGACTTCCCTTTTAAGAACACAAGCTCTAATGCTCTACATCATCATGCCAAATGAAATATACATATTAATAATAAATATGACTGACATTAACCTTCCTACCAAAAACATATACAATAAACCATATAAAAAATATAAAGTTATGAAACTATCACTTGTTAAAAGTACTATTTAAAAATAACTGTCAATAAATAAAAAATAATTATAAAATGACATTTCCATTAGACAACATTAAATTCATTACATAAAATTAATTTTAAAGTATTATATTCTAAAAAAATACAAATGCACTCTGAGTATTACATTTCCTAAATACATATTAATTAAAACCTTTTTTTATAATATATGCCTTCGTGTATATATATATATATATCAAACAAATACTTCAACTATGCTTCACTTATAATTTTTTATCTTATTTGAGTTGCCATTTGCAACACTTTTTCTGGTTGTGGAAGTAATTTCTTGCATTTCTTAATCCATGCAGCAATCCGTGGAAGTTTTTCTTCAAATGGAATTTAAAATCCTGCAAGAGTTTCGTATGTGTGGAACCAAAATATTTGTGAAACTAATACAATATCCACTAATCCAAAGCTATCCCCTCAAAAATAATCCTTTCCTTTAAGAGTTTCTTCTAATATTACCAGATTTTCTACAAATTCACGCTTCTCCACTTCTTCTTCTTGTTCTCCTTTAGTTCTGAATATGATGGCATCAGTGACAGAATCTGAAAAGAATAGGTAAATGATAACGGAGTTTGCGAAAATATAAAAATAATGGACTATAAGTTAAGAGATCATATTAAAAAATAAGCTTGTAGAAACAAAATTCAATCTCCGTTTCAGACCACATACCTTCTTATCCACAAAGTCTGCCCAGAACCGAGCAATGGCTCGGTCATATGGATCAGCGGGTAAAATGGCCAAACCCTCCATCCATACCTCATCAATGTATTGCAGCGCAACCAGAGACTCGGCCACAGGTCTGCCATTGTGAACAAGAACAGGCACTTTTTTATACACAGGATTCATTTCCAGTAACAGTGGACTTTTATGCCCTTTTTTGAATGACCCACTTTAAAAATGTTTTAGTGTCATTCAAAAGCTTTTCAGATGCTCTTAGCAACAAATGACCTTTAATGTTGACAAGATCAAAATTAATCAAAAGAGTGTAAAACCCAATTTTTACCGATCTACATTCCCCTCAAATACTCTTAAAATCCACTTAACATAAAGAGCAATGCTCTTCTTAACAACGATCTCTAGAATCAGTCAACATCACATGCTAGTAGTTGTAGTCTCCAATTATTGTAATGGGACTCTAAATTTTATAAGAATTTGTGAGTAGGTTAAGGCTAGGCATAGAGCATATTTTAATGTAAAGATTTCTTCTTTTTTTCCATTATGTATGTGCACTTATTAACATTTTACCATTTAAAAAATTTAGAGATAAACAGTAAAAGTTATACATATGCAAGCAAGATTTGTCAATAGATTATTAAATCAAAAGTTCCATTTATTAACTTATATTACATTCTAACCATTTTCTTTACAAAAATATAGTATATATAAGTAGCGAAGAGATTATGACTCTTCATTTTCATGACCTTTCAATTTTAGGATAAAATAATTGTTCAACTTTCATGTGCTTCATTCTCCTATGTATGAGGCCAAATTTTATAAATAATACACTATGTCGCATACTTATCTAATAAAATTGTGTGTGACTAATGCTTCACATCTTCCTAATGTAAGAGCAAAGGATTGAATTGTCTTATTCAACAACATAATGATTACATATATAAGCTTGAGATCCCATAATATTAAGGAATTAATCAACACTTGATCCCTAATATCGTGGAGTTAATTATGACAACTCAACTCACACTACATGTACATACTAAAACTTATTTAGGAGTATTTATAACATTCCCCACTTAGTGTCAACATAGGAGAAAATAATTACATTCTTCAAAAGCTTCTCTTTGAAAACATTTCTTGGACAAGATGAAACTCCATCAATTTATCTTGTAACCTTTGTAAAGGTGTAGCTCCCAAGTTGAATTCTCAAGTTTTTGAAACCCTCTTCTCAAACTCCCAAAATTTCAATCTCCTAAACCATCTGATCAACAATCCATGATGAGTTTACCATGATCTTATTCTGCCCTAAAAAAGTGAACTTCTTTTACAATATGAACTTTTCAAACATGTCAACGCAATAGGGAATTATTCAACACACCACATAAAGCAAACAAAATATAACAAAGATGTCATTATTGTTGTCATTCAATCTTGCACCCTAGAGATGGTTGTTCAGCCTACTGTACATTGAGTGAAACATTGGATTACCTATAGGCCTTTGGGTTGCCTATAGCAGAGGTAAACCAATGTTTTACTCAATCTAGAGTAGGCTTGAACAACCATCTCTAGGGTGTAAGATTGAGTGACAATAGTTCTAGCATGCCAGTGGGACCAAGGTCCAAAAGAGTGGAAGGATTGTGGTGTGTTCATCCTCTTATCAACTTTTGGAAGCTTGCAAGTAAACACCAATGGCAACTCCAAATGCAATCATCTGGTTGTAAGTAACCATGTATCTATTATTAAAGGTTTTGATCAATTCTTGTGTTTCATGTAACTAATGAAGTTGATATGGATGGTTATGTTGAGAATCCATACTATGCACCTCCTTATCAATCTTGTTATGACCCATGTTATAACCCTCAACAACCCTATCAAGGTTGTTATTGGTCATATGAGCCATGGCAGCCCTATGATCATCTTATGCCTTATCCATATGAACATAATGTTCTTGAACAACCCTATGAAGAAGTATATGAAGAATCTTGTCAAGAAGAGTACCAAGAAGTGTCTCCATATCCATCTCAACCTGACTCCCAAAAAACCTTGTCATGAGGAATCAGATGATCCTATTGATTAGAAATCAAGTTATGAATTCCTACAAGCTCAAGCTAGCATGCTAATTAAAAAAATTGAAGCTCACCAAAACCCCTACTCCTCTTCTCATCCTACTTCAATCCCATCTCATGCCAAATCCTTATGGTACTCATCCCAAATTTGTTAGAAAATGAAGAAGAGATGAGAACATGAGATAAAGAGTCTAATATGCTCCCTATTCATCTCATGGAGTGGTTGATAGATTCGGTTCAAAGGTTGATGAACATGTGGAGGTTGGTTGAAGAAGAAACCGAATATGATATCAATGAGTAGCTATACTTGGCAAGAAATTATATCCAATGCTCAATAGATAGACTAAAATTATGGGAAAACCAATAGGTGGATGTCCATGAAGAAAATCTTATTTTTGATCAAACTCCATTGTCCTCTCCCCAAGAACTTTTATCTTGTCCCTCATGGAAGTATATCCAAGAATAATTTCAACATGAAAAAGAGGCCTTAGTGGAAGAGGTGGGAAATGAAGTTACAATTGATGAAGAGCCTCAAAAGGGCTATGAGAAAAGTGAGGTAGTTGATGAAGAAAATGACCTGTTAATAGCTCAACAAAACCTTCTCTCCCTTCAAGAGTTTTTCCAAGTGTCCCCTTCCATACCCATTCCCATCCATGAGCTTTTCATCTCATCTCCTATTTCCTCTCCAAACCATGAACCAAACCACCACCCTCCCACCTCATCCCCTTTTGAGGGAGAACCCATATAATGGGAGGTAAGAAAAGAAGAGCAGGATCAAGTTACAACTAATAAATAAGATGACATGAGCATCTATGATGAATAAATCACCATAGGGACTCCAGTTGGTGAAAATAAGTGTAAATCAATATTTTTGAGTGAAGAAGTAGATGTCGAAGATCATGTTGCAGTTTTCCATAAAGAGTTTAACCAAGATATGAAAGAAGAGCTACTTGAAAAGGACTCCACATCTACAGAGTTGGTTGGTATTCATGTGTATGAGCAAAAACTAGAACCTAAAAATATAAAATAAGAAGCTATTGATGACTCTATGGAGCAAGATGATTTGTGGCAAAGATTCTATGAGATATGTACTAAATTTGAGGCCATTCAAAGGCCTATACCTCTTGCTATCCAAATTGAAGATATTGTTGAGAATGCTTTGCCCTTTGAAGTACAACATGATAGCTCCCAAAATGTCAAGCTTGTTGAAGTGACAGCTAATGAGCTTGCAGTTGATAAGGAGTTATTTCTATTCAAAACACCATGGAGGTAGAAAATACTTTCCTGGATGAATTATCATTGTTTCAAGTTGTAGTTAACAAGTACCATGAAGAGATGGTTGATTTAGAAGCAGAATTCACTTTCATTGGTGATATGTTTTTGTCTATTGTGGTTGCATTGAGGATCATGCCAAGGAGATTGGAAAACATCATGAAGGAGTTGGAGACATGAATGCCAATGATGAAAGGGAAACATGATTCATGTATTCTTTCACTTCATGGAGCAATAAATGTTTCAATCTTCCCCTTTGATCAAAGAGGAAGAGCTCTAGCCAAATTAGTTTGTGCATAAGTTAGTTTGTTTGAGTTGGTTTGTGTTTTCCCTAAGTGTTCATGAGAACACAAGTGTGTGTCTTATTTATTATCTTGTTTGTCTTTTTCCCTGTTATTTGGAGTGGTTTTGAGATCTTTTTAGAGGCATTTCAGTTTCATTGGTAGTGCATAGGTGACTCCATAACCCAATGGATAGGAGAAGGCTACTAGTCCTTAGCATAGTAGGCTTGCTACCCCTAGTAAATAACCAAAATGTTGACTAATTTGACCCTTTGGTAAAATAAGTCAACTCATTGCAATTAAAAACCTACTATATGGTGTTTTTATGTCCACCATGGTCATAAATAAGTTCAAATAACATGTTTTACTTTGGTCATATGTGTCATTTTATACCACCTTTGGGCCAGTTTAATGAATTGTACAATTTATTTTTAAGGATAAGTGTGTTAAAGTATAAGTGAACATCCCATACATTAGGTTCATGTCAAATATGGTAATTTTTAACTGAAAATTGTAGGTTCAACATGGAAAAGAGAAGATCAAGCAGTTTTTGAATTTGTACAAACAAAAACAACTAGTTGGTACATGGGGAGGCTTCAAGGGGATATCTACAGGGCCACACAAGTATTTTATAGGATTGACAAGCTTAAAAAGTTATAAACTTGGATAAAATCAGTTCATCTTCCATATCACTCCCTTGGACAAGGTCAAACAGGTCACCAAGTTTTTGTTAGTATGGACAAAGGGAGAGGGGTTGGTCTGAATGCTTTTGATGGATACTATTACTCCTATTTTAATCCAAATTCAGTATCATAGATTTCATATTAGTGTATTATGCTTCATGAACCATCCCTAAGAATGATAGTGACGCTAGGTTGACTGCACATTCCTAACACCATCATGTTCCTCATCTATTGCAATAGTCTGTGTGAACCAAGGAGTGGAGGTAGTCTTTGAGAGCATAGTCATCCTTCTTAGGTGGTTTTTAAATTGTTTTGCATGTATGTTCATGAAGGTGGGAAAGAACATCTCAATTTGATGGAAATAAATATCATAGTGGTTTGCAGAGCATGTTTACATGGTTATAAAGCTTTGTCTTATGTGAAATGTCTTCAAGATCAAGGTCATGTGTCTGTGTTTCACCTCCCAAACCATGAAAGTCAATTTTTCCATGGAAAGTTTTCATTGAAATATTTATAAGTTGATTAAGGTGGGTTTCTCAAGATATAAACAAAGTCTGGTCAGAAATCTTCAATACATGATCACCTACAGTCATATATAAGCATGTATGAAACATGGAGGAACCATCCAAAACCCAAGGAATAGGTTGGGTACATTTCAAAGACTTGAATGGAGGTTCTCAAATCTATTCAAGGCTCATACTAATTAATCTTGTAGTCAACTCAACCTTGTAGTCAACCAAAGCAAGAAACGTTGATTAAGGGAAGCCTTACCTTAACTTCTCTAAAATACAATTTTGCTCTATATGGTGTCATCTGGTTATTTAAGACCATGAGGTTTGCAATAGATTGATGTTTCCATTCTTGTAGCTTAGGCCTAAAAAAAATGTCAAGACATGAAAATAATTTTCTAGGTCAGAGAGAATGAAGATTGAGGGACTTTCATTTCTATCAAGTTTACACTATAAGCAATTAGTAAACACAGTGCCAAAAGCCAATGAACTTATAGCATGCAATAATGACCTATAATGAGACATGAGATCATAATCTGTAGAGATAGGATACGTTTTTACATATGAGATAAAGTTTTAATGACCTAAAATAGAAGCAAGGATGTGATTCTCAAACAAGAAAATGTCCATCTATAAAAATTCTTGATTCTCCAAATGAGTACTCATAGGTAGTACAGTCAATAGACGAGATAGGCTAGTGAAAGAGCAAGCTTAGTTGATGAATTAGAGTTATGAGATCAAAGGATCACTCTCAAATGGATGACCTAACCTTTCCATGTATTCCTCAAACAAACATCAACACCTACACGAACCTATTAATGTTTCCTTATTGTCACCTATAGGTGACAGTCAAAATCATATTATAGACTACTTTGGCTCATATAAGATGCAAGTTTGGAAGGTTGGAAAAAATATAAGATGGAGATAATCATGATAAATCACTATCACATTGATATTATCATAATTTCAAAATATTCTTAGAGTCAAGGGCATACAAGTAGATAGTCATAGATCAAGTTTCTTAAACCCTGTCAAAGTTTTGTAAATAGTTACAGTCCTAGGAGCTAGTCATGAGACAATTGTATGTTGATAATTATTGAAGTATGATCAGGTTTTCATACTTTATATAGAGTATGGTCATGACCTAGGAAATCTCCCTATGCTTTCATTTAATCCATACAAATATGGGAGATGCCCTCTGTTATGTCCCAGACAGAGGGCACTCTAGTTGCAAGCTAATCTGCAGACATATCATAAGAATGTTGAATAGGTGAATGGCAGAGCCTTAAAGACATCATATAAAGATATGTGAGGTTGGAATAAATATATATAATGTGTTGTAAATCCTTACATCCATTGGATCACACACAAGTGGGTTATACACATAGTTAGGCCTATTAGGTCTAAGACTAGATATGAACACTTAGATACTTAAATTGATTGACATGACATGAGAACCTTCCAAACACTTTGAGGGCCTTCAAGGGAAAGTGGAGGACTAGTGGGAGCCATTGGTTTGTATAAAAACATCAAAAATTGGTCATTTTGACCCAAACCTCTCTTAGGCCTACTCAAAATGCACATAAGGAACTCGAAGGTCACTTTCATCTGCTCATATTAGTATGAACACTATGCATGGTGCCCAAATGAGTTGGTAATAGTTGAAGGGGGTCTCTAACTCTCTTTCAATGGAATTTGTTTAAGAGTTAGACATTTAGTTTTTAGGAATCATCACTAACAAGCAAAACCACTTAAAACCCTTGTTTAGACCCGATGGAGAAAATATGAATAGAGGAGTATATAGAAGTGGTAAAATGACTTCAGAAGTGTTTTTAACAAATTTTTGACAATATTAGGCCCCTCACCATTAAATTTTTTTTACTGTCACTTGTACAAAAATGCCCAAATATGGTGTTTATTATAGGATTTGACTGGTTCTATAGGAGCATAAGAGAATTATTGAATGAAAACCATTGTGGGATGTTTGTAGAGACTTGACCCAACTCCTAAGACTCATTTATAACCTTTGTGATTCATGAGAGTTCATTTTTTGAGTGGTTCATTGCAGATAGTCTAGAAAAACATAGTGAGAAGGAACATGACTATCAAATATTGGAAGTGAGAAGGGTTAGCTGAGTTTCATTAAGGTCTATTTGATAGACCAGAGTACAAAGGGGTCTTCAAAATGTGTCCTAATGCCTATAAAACACATCTCCATGAGCATATGTAGGTCAATTAGGTGACAGGTGTGAAGACAAACCTAGAGGGCTAGTGATGAATGACTGCAAACAATCAACACAAGTGTCAAGATGAAGCCTATCAATTAGGGAGTCATATGAGGGATATTATAATCTTGTTGAAACCTTCTCATGATAGTGAAAATATGTGAAGGATCCCTATATCGGTTTCAATCAGTCAAGTGGACTCATCACCAAAGGGTAGTTTTAAAGAAGGATAATAAAGAGTTCTATGCCACCTTGAGGGAGAATGATGCATTTTAGATGGACACTTGTCCAAGAGCATTTCATGATTTATTTTCCACATCATTAATTCAAAATTTTAACTATTTTTCATAGTTTAAAACTTGGTCTTGTGACCCTTTCACTTCTTTCCTCTCTCTCCTCTCCTATGCTCTATAAATGCAAGACATTTCAACATTTGTATATAGTACACACCTAATATGGTAAAGCCCTACTATTTTGGCACCTTGTTTTGATTTTGAATAAGACATCTAAAGTTGATTTGATATGTACAATATCTTGCCTAAATGTGTTAAGTGGTTTACTTGGATGTCAAGTGATGAATATGCTCTCCTTGCTCCCATGCTACCCTTGCATGTTTTGTGTGACGGATATCTCTTCTAATAGGTCTCATAAAGTGTATGTGTTTGAGAGTGACTAGTAGTGTCCAGTAGCAGATCTTATTTTCACTCACCTCTAGATGTGCATAATAATCTACCTTTATGAGAAATACTTATGCTAGAAGGATAATGAGTTAAGGTCAATTTTGGTAGTCTTCATTCTTAGTGTATATGAAAGTGTGTTTGTGGACTAATATTTTGGTGTATCACCTCATTAGTATAGGTTTACATTCTATTTCATTCTTCCCTTTTCACCCCCAAGTGACTAGTTTAGTGTAGTGTGTGAGTTTAAGAGATAAATCAAGGGAGCTAGCCCTTTAACCTAGAGGTTTACCTCTACTATAGGTAACCCATAGGCCTAGAGGTAATCCAACATTTCACTTAATCTAGAGTAGACTTGAACCAACCATCTCTAGGGTGCAATATTGAGTGACAATAATAACATCACAATGTGGCCCCATCACTAATGTTTGATGAGAAGACATTGAACATCCTCCAACCTCTTTTTGCCTTCAATCTTTGATTTGGCATTGATTACACTCAGTAGATGCATTCTTTATCACTACCATCTAACTTTGGAAAGTGTAACCAAGTAATGACCACTATCTACTTACAATTATCTAAAATGTAAACTCAAAATACATATCAAATCCATTATGAAAATAGATGCAAAGATATATTTAAATGCTTCCAAAATAACCGCAACATATAAAGCTTTTCAAGCAACAATTATAAAAATTATACACATTATCCCATAAAAAATTTATTTGGTGAAAAGAGATTGAAAAAAAATACTTTTTAGCCAACATGTAATTTGATATGGTAACCCCTCTTATCAAGTATGCATTGGTTATGGAAATTGGATTTTCACAAGCATAGGGAAGAGCAGGTAGTAATTGCTCTTGTCCTTAGGTTTTTGAAATTGTTAGGATTGACTAGAGGGGTAGTGCTTATTTAGGGTATGAAATACACTGTGAATGTAAGGAAACCCCTATCAATCAAGTTATAATTCAAAGTATATGTAAAACCCTACAAATACATTGTATCTTGAGTGTCATCAATGAAAAAACTAAACCTACCTACATAGACATTTGCTCCATGAAGAAGGTTCTTGATATTTCTTAGACAAATGTGGACTTAATGGTTATAAAATGGTCCCATGTAATACGCAATTTTTTCCACAAATTAAAATTTAAAAAAAAAAAAAAAAAAACTATATTTTTATGATTTTTTTTAATATAAATAAAAATTGCCACAAAATCACTTTCTTGTGGCCCATATGGAAGTAAAAGCCTTTTAAAGGTCTATGAAATTACCTCCAACTCAAACAAAACTATGCATACTTGTAACTTCCTTTTTAAGAACATAAGCTCTACACCATTGGGGCCAAATTAGATAATGACATTAACCTTCCTACCAGATACACATACAATGAATATCATATAAAGAATATGAAGTCATAGGACTACTACGTATCAAAATAGTATTTAAAAGTAATGGGACTACCACTTATCAATATAGTATTTAAAATTAATGGAACTACCAATTATCAAAACAATATTTAAAATTTCATATGATAATATAAACTCTCTACCTATAAAAACATATACAATAAATAAAAAATAATTATAAAATAATATCTCAATATTAAATTCACTACATAAAATTTATTTTAAAATATCATATTCTAAAGGATACAAATGTACTTTGAAATGACATTTAGTAAATACATAATAATTAAACCTTCTCTAATAATATATGCATATATATCAAGAACAAATACTTCTCTTATGTTTCGCCTAGAGAATGCTTTCTAGCACCAATTGCTCACATGTGGATGCATGTTTAGCTGTGCCCAACATCCCTATTTTTAACATGCACTTATAAATTTTTATTTTTGGTAGTTGATCGTTTCAGGTGTGTTTTTGTATACATGATGGCTTTTTCATCATTTGCCACACTCTTCCATCAACCCATAACATGTTCTATTCTAGTTTGTGCATTGGCACCTTGACACACTTGTTATTTGTCTCATGTCTCCATCAAGGCCCCTTTCTTAGTGCCTTGCCTTCTTATATGGAGACACTTTTTCAATCCCTTGTTTTTAGAGCATCTTTCATAATACTTGATAGCTTCTTTGACAGGTCGACCATCTCCTTCTTTAGATCTATTTTGGTGAAGCCTATTGTCTTCCTTATTTTTATTTGGTGTTTATTGAGATATTATTATACTCACACTACTTTATAAAGTTCCATGTGAGGTTTGTTGTGTGAGCTTTCCTATTTACAATCAGAACCTTGTCTACCATCATACAAGTGTGCCTTGTGTTTGCACACCCTTTTTCAGTTGTTGGTACTTCTTTATACCCTATTTAAGGTAGCTAGTTCTTCTTTATGCACTACATTTTGACACAAAATTTTAGTGGTCCTATCATATCTCTTCCTTCTTAGCATGATGGGCCGAGGGGGGGTGGGGGGGGGGAGGGGGGTATCGTACTATTGTTACTAATGCTTCCTTGGTTTTTGATTTAGAGTGAGCTATGTATCTATTTTGTATTCCTATGTATGAGGAAGATGCAACAAGTTGTTACCCATGCATTTTAATGTGATGGGACATTTACCATATAGACACTCTTGCATTCCTATTTTGTGGAGGTGACCTTCCATCTTTAGTTGATTATTTTCTTTAGACTATTGGCATCTATATTTTCAACTCATAGTTTTACATGCAATGGTTGAGTAGAGTCATTGGGGTCACTCATTTAGATTTATATGCCATCTATATCTTCAAATTTAGATTGTGCCTTGGTTTTACATCTTATCATTGTTCAAGTAGTGTCGTTGGGGGCACTCATGCAGTTTTTTATCTTCTTGATCCTGATCTTCATCCTGATTTTAGAGGAGTTTATACTTTTAGGATTATAGAAATCATCCTTTGATAGTTATTTATAGATTCTTCATGATTCAGTGGTGTTCTTCATGTTCATCTTTTGTTCCTACTCTTTTGTTACATTTTTTTGGAGGATTCTTAGACCTTCACTAGTATAAATCTTGTGTACCCTATAGGTTTTGCTCTTCTTTGGGTGATTTAATACAATCCAAATATTGGGATTAACTCTAGAGGAAATATAAATCTTAAACTAGTGTGATCCATGCTTTTTTTAGTGCTTCAAAGTGTTTGGATGAGCCAAGTACCTCAAAGTTACAAGTGAATGCACTATGTTGTGTTACAGGCAACTTTCACCATTTTCAAGATCTTCATGCTTGATCATGGCTTCATAGGGTTGTGATAGGTCATTTTTCATGTTCTTAATGTGATATTTATTCCATTTATATTTCAAATTCATTCTCCAAAGCAATAGTCCATGAGGTTGTAGTTCATTAGATACACAGTCAACTCCTAGTTCTTCCTCATTCTCAGCCCTGACTTGTAAAGGTTCTGAGGACATCCATAGAAGTGTGATGAATGTTTTATATATGTGTTATATCATATTATAACATAAAATAGTGAATTGATCTTTCAAATAGTGAAGAAAATGTTATGGCAGTCATATTCAATCACATATATAGTCAGTTTGCTAAAGAAAATACACCTACAGGTACTTTCACAAAGGTTTTCAAACATTGAAATGAGGTGTATAATCTTTCCTCAAGTTCTTGACATAATTATCCATTTTATTATCCATTTTTAAGAGAATGGAGTTTGTCTAAGGTCAAATTTAGGATACCACTACTCATACCATTTCACATATTGCCTACATACCATTCAAGGTGTAGGTACAAGTGCTCTCATGAAGACTAGTCATGTTGGAAAGGAGAGTTTAAGATGAATAAGGTATTTTAAGAGTGAGGAGTGAATTTTGAGGTATTGGGATGAATATAGAGTCTATTGGTGCTTAAGATAATGCACACTGCCCAAACATACCTTTACTGCTTGTACATGGAAACATCTACCTACATGTGTCATTAGCAGAGCATGAAAGTACTTGTATGGAGGGGATGAATCTTGAGATTGAACCATCCTTAAAGTCTTAACATGTTTAAGGGATTATAACAAACCCATGAGAGTTTATAGGTTGGTATTCCAACTGTGAGGAACCTTCAAAAGGTCAAACGACTAATTCAGGGACCCAATCCCCAAAAGTGCAAAATAAAGCACCTAGGCCATTTTAGTAGGGTCATTTCGTAGGATTTTCAATGGTTTTGATGTATCCTAATGTGTTTGTATTGTATCCCCTACATGGGAAAAAATCCATGAAAAGTTTGGAGGACAAATGACTAAGGGAGGATGGTTTTTAGATGGTCCAAAATCACATTTTTATGAACTATTTCTCGGCAATAACATCTACAAGATTTCAATCCTTAAGTAATATTACACCCCAAAAGGACAATATGAGGAATGTATTCAATTTTTAGTGGTTATAATGAGATATGGAAGATAATAATCCTTCAAAGGTCATAAAAAAAAATTGAGAGGCATGTTTTTGTCCTCATAATCACCTACAATTGTCTTAAACCTTGAAACATACACCTACAACTGACTGAGTGTGGTAGTGAACCTGATTAAGGTGGTTGAAAGGTATGAACATAAGTGATAAGGTATATATATGGATTGGTGTGGTCATAAACACTATATATAATATATTCAAACGTTATACATATATTTCAAACATGCATGAACATCTACAAGGGTTATTGTTGAAGTAGAAACCTAGAAAACATAGTCAGCAAGAGGAGTCCTATGACCAATATTGATAAAGATACAACCTCAAGGTATGATTTAAACAATTTTAATGATGAAATGAGTTTTGGAAAAATTAAATGGAGTCCAAGACACTTGAATACCAAATTTATAATTATGTAAAGACTCTTACAAGCTCACTTTTACCGAGAAAGTATGGTCAGCTTCTCAATCAGCCCTATTTGAGTAAGAACACCGCTCAAGGTGTAAAAATGGATGATAAATGGTTTGTGAGAATATTTAAAGCCTATTTAATGATATTTAATATAATTTCATACCATTATGGCATATTAATAGATAAGGAGGGACCCCCAATCAAGAAACATGTAGCCTATACTACAAATAATGTATACAGTCCTTTCTCTAAAAGTCTATCTTGGAATTTGAAGCTTTTGAAGGGTCAAATGACCTGATCAGGGGATAATTTTTTATACAAAGGGTATATATTAATTTATTAATCTAATAAAATCTTCACTTGGTCTCAGGGAATAGGGTAAGTACCATCTATTTTGTCTCAGATAGAGGGTACTTCCATAAAGTCAAAACTGGTAGGTTTTGGAAAATGAGGGAAAAAGGATGAACCAAAAGTTAAAAGGCCTTGGATAAAGTGTGGAAATTTGGAAAACATATATCAAATCATTTAAAACTAATCATAAAATTATGGAACTAAATAGGATGGCCTAGACCCTCAATCTTGTAGGCAGGCCTAATAGGCAAGGTTTAGGCCTAGAAGCCAAATGGAGAGTCACTTCCAATTATAACTTGAGATGAATTTTATAATTAATTTTTGGGAATTTTTATAGGGTCACAAGAGAGGTATATAATCTATTGGGATGTAGGTAAAGCCATCAAATGGTCATTTTGGGCTTTAAGACAACTTAGGCCTATTAGGCAAGGTTTAGGCCTAGTGTCCAAATGGGGAGTCATTCACACTTCTAGCCTTAGATATGCATTTTAACTTGTTAAAGAATTTTTTTGGGGTCATTAAAAATGTGATAAATATTTTGGAAGATAGATAAGTTTTAAGGGAATTCATTTTGTCCCAAAGGCAACATTAGGCATGTGTAGATGAAAGGAAAGAGCTCAATAGGTCAAATTTGAATGCTCATATCTCCCTTGGCACCTTGCATGGAGATATAAGGATTTTAGAAAGGTTTATGGAGGTTTTTAACTTTGATTTAGTGAAATTAATTGGTAGTTCCAATGTCATAGCTTCATGAACAAAGCTTAATTACAGAACTGGTTTAAAATCCTCTTAAACCCTTGCTAGCAACTAGTTTGAGGAAATGGACATGGAAAGGTACCAAAATTGGATAGTTTGTCAAAAAAAAGGATTGGATGTTGTAGAAGGATCAGTAAGTATCCCTATCATTAGCATGAGTTGTATGAAATCTGTACGAATATTATACATAATTGATCTTTTTGACTATTTTGTGCATTGTGCTAGTTCTAAGAGGTTTCAAGAGATGCCAATCACGTAAAAGGGAAGATTAAGACTTAAGATAAATCCCCATGTCAATGTCATGCCTCAGAATAAATTCTAAGTTCCTCAACAAGAGCTCTCATCTTCACCAATCAAAAATGGCATAGTGAACATGATGGTGAGAATTGTGAAAGCTTCAAGTGGGTGTCTTTTTAAGGTGTACCTGATGTCTCTAAGTCCATGAAGGGTCTAGACAAGTGTCATCCACTCACTTTTATGAATTTTCATGGAAAATTTATCACATTCTCTATCATATTTATATAAATTTTATTTATATTAAATTATTATAATCCAAAAATATAATTGCATTTTAGAATTACATATTAATTGAAATCCTATATCATAATTTTTTATTGGAATTCATCGATATATTCATTAATCATAGAAAAATATATTACATAGGTGGTTACAATAAAAAGGTAGTTGGTTGGTATTCATAGTTTTGTCTCTATACTGCTAAAGAAACATGACTCAAATGAATAAAACCATTAACTACCATGGCAACATAAAAGTAAAATCACAATATCAAATCACAAGTGAGAAAGTTAAGAATCAGTTATAGCACCAAAAGGAGATGGAGGTGGATCATCCTTAGGGGGTTGAGCACCCCAAAAAGAGGGATCAACTAAAAGAGGATCAGGTGCCACCTACCCATCCTAAGTGGTCTTATAAGGATTCAAAGAGGTTATGATTCCCCACCCAGGGAGTAATGACCCATGAAATCCCATTAGATCACCACCCTACATAAGCAAATTATACCAAAATGGGCCAACAAAGGGATTTTCATGTAATATTAAACTCCATTCCCTTTGATCAGGGGGAGGGGAGGGGAAGCCATTGTGGGATTGGATTCACCAATGTCTTGATGTCAATGGAGGAGTTTTATGCAAGGGTTACTCTAGAGGAACATGATTCATGATGTAGGGAGGACTCCCCAATAATTGATGACCTCCTATAGATTCTAAAATTCCAAATCCATCTTCTTTGCCTACACTCAAATCTACAAAAAAATTGAAGGAATAACAAACACTTTATCATTAACATAGAGTTGTATAGAAGGACCCAAAGGCTTGGGCTAATGGTGAGAAACAAGTAGTTTATAATCACTGACACAAGTTCCATTCCCATTTGGCCCATTAGACACTTTCAATAAGTGGTCATGGGGACACCTTGAGGTTGGGACTTCACTTATACATGTGAACCAATCAGAACACAACCCAAATATTATAGACCCAGGCCCACCCCTATGTCCCACTTCGAGAGGTGATCCTTAATTAATCCAAACATCTAAAATATGCAATATTTTTGTTATTCTACCCCATAATTATCATGTATCAAAAACATAAAACTATATAGAAAGCTCTTCATTGTTAAAAATATCTAAATTTATAAACAACAATACTAAAACATAATGATATCTCTGAAAAAATCCAAATAAAAGCAATGTATGGAAGCCATTGCATGTTATCTCCAAAAAATTCCATTCACCAACTAAATGGATCTGAGTGATAAGGTTGAAATAGGATATGAATCCACTAACAAACATTCTATACTCTCGAACATGTCTAGAAAAGGTGTTTGAAGGTCTTAGTGTGGGCGCTAGGCACTTGGGGTTAGGAATCTCAAGGGCTTGAGACACTCCCCAAGAGGAATACCTTGATAACTAAAAACCAAAGAACATGAGCTAATTTGGGATCGATGTTGGCATTCTAAATCAGGCATGTTAAGTCTGGCAAGCCACATTCTTGGCAAGGCATTTAGACACCATCACTTATTGAGTTTGATAAAATCTAAATAACATGTACTCATGCTCTGATAGAGAGTTTGAGAATAATTTCAGAAGGCAATATTGAAATTCCACCTCCAGTCCTTCCACTAGGAAAGAGGGGGTTGCAAACCCATCTCATGAAGTATGACATATAACATCAATTATTGAATACACAAAATAAATGGCAAGTTTTTATCTAGCATCTTATATTTAGTTTTCATAGAATGTGACAAGATCCAATCATGAGAGGAAACAAAGTATTGAACATAGCAAATTCCTTTTCTATAAAGTTGAAAAGTTTTTATGTTTTTCATATCCATAAGAGGGAGGTAGGAATTTCTCATGATAAGGGACAACTAGATATTGTGGTCATTAAAAAAGAGACTAGTTAAAAACCATCTCTGACCCACTATGAAAATGTTTTAGTGTCATTCAAAGTCTTTTCAGATGCTCTTAACAATAAATGACCTTCAATGTTAACAAGATCAAAATTTATCAAAAGAGTGTAAAACCCAATTTTTTCCAATAATTCCTTCCATAAGGAGGACTTTCATAGATTTGGTGTCTTAGGAGAATGCACCAATCTACATTCCCCTCAACTATCCTTAAAATACACTTAACATAGAGAGCAAAGCTCTTCTTAACAACGATCTTTAGAATCAGTCCACAGGACATGCTAGTAGTTGTATTCTCCAATTATTGTAATGGGACTCTAAATTTTATAAGATTTGTGAGTAGGTTAAGGCTAGGCATAGAGCATATTTTAATGCAAATATTTCTTCTTTTTTTCCATTATGTATGTGCACTTATTAACATTTTACCATTTAAAAAATTTAGAGATAAACAATAAAAGTTATACATATGCAAGCAAGATTTGTCAATAGATTACTGAATCAAAAGTTCCATTTATTAACTTATATTACATTCTAACCATTTTCTTTACAAAAATAAAGTATATATAAGTTTCAAAGAGATTATGAATCTTCATGTTCAAAAGGACATTCTAGTAGTTGTAGTCTCCAATTATTGCAATGGGACTCTAAATTTTATAAAAATTTGTGAGTAGGATAAGGCTAGGCATAGAGCATATTTTAATGCAAAGCTTTCTTCTTATTTTCCATTTATGTATGTGCACTTATTAAAATTTTACCATTTAAAAAATTTAGAGATAAACAATAAAAAAGAATACATTCACTCACAAGGAAGATGTAATCAATTCAAGTAAGAGTTATACATATGCAAATAAAATTTGTCAACAGATTACTGAATCAAAAGTACCATTTTTTGATTTGTATTACATTCTAACCATTTTCTTTACAAAAAAAGAGAATATATATGTTGAGAAGAGATTATGACTCTTCATTTTCATGACCTTTCAATTTTAGGATAAAGGAATTGTTCAACTTCCATGTGCTTCATTCTCTTATGTATGAGGCCAAATTTTATTAAAAAATACATTATGTCACATACTTATCTAATAAAATTGTGTGTGACTAATGCTACACATCTTCCTAATGTAAGATCAAAGGATTGGATTGTCTTATTCAACAACATAATGATTACATATATAAGCTTGAGAGCCCATAATATTATGGAATTAATTAACACTTGATCCCTAATATCGTGAACTTAATTATGAAAGCTCAAATCACACTACATGTACATACTAACACTTATTTAGGAGTATTTATAACATTCTCCACTTAGTGTCAACATAGGATAAAATAATTACATTCTTTAGAAGTTTCTCTCTAAAAACATTTCTTAGACAAGATGCAACTCTGTAAAGTTATCTTATAACCTTTGTAAAGGTGTAGCTCCCAAGTTGAATTCTCAAGTTTTTGGAACCCTCTTCTCAAACTCCCAAAATTTCAATCTCCTAAACCATATCATCAACAATCCATGATGATTTTACCTCGATCTAATTCTACCCTTAAATAGTGAGCTTCTTTTATAATATGAACTTTTCAAACATCACCACACAAAGCAAACAAAATGCAAACAAAGATGTCATTATTATTGTAATTTAATCTTGCACCCTAGAGATGGTTATTCAACCTAATTTACATTAAGTGAAACATTGTATTACCTCTAGACCTTTGGGTTACCTATAACAAAGGTAAACCAATGTTTTTATTAATCTAGAGTATGCTTGAACAACCATCTCTAGGTTGCAAGATTGAGTGATAACAGTTCTAGCATGCCAGTGGGACCAAGGTCCAAAAGAGTGGAAGGATTGTTGGTGTGTTCATCCTCTTATAATCTTTTGGAAGCATGCAAGCAAACACCAATGGAAACTCCAAATGAAATCATCTAGTTATAAGTAGCCCAGGTATCTATTATTGAAGGTTTTGATCATTTATTGTGTTTCATGTAACTAATGAAGTTGATATGGATGGTTATGATGAGAATACATATTATGGACCTCCCTATCAATCTTTTTATGACCCATTTTATAACCCTCAACAACCCTATCAAGGTTGTTAAAGGTCCTATGAGCCATGGCAGCCCTATGATCATCCTATTCCTTATCCATATGAACAAAATGTTCTTAAACAACCCTATGAAGAAGCATATTAAGAATCATATCAATAAGAGTACCAAGAAGTGTCTCCATATCCATCTCAACCTAATTCCCACCAACCTTGTCATGAGGAATCAGATGATCCCATTGATTAGAAATCAAATATTAGAAATCGAGATATGAATTCCTACAAGCTCAATCTAGGCTACCAATTCAACAAATTGAAGCTCACCAAAACCCCTACTCCTCTTCTCATCCTAATTCAATCCCATCTCATTCCAAATCCTTATTCTCACTCATGACAAACTTTCTAGATAATGAAGAAGAGATGAGAGCATGAAATGAAGATTTTTATATGCTCCCTATTCATCTCATGGAGTGGTTGATAGATTCAGTTCAAAGGTTGATGAACATGTGGAGGTTGGTTGAAGAAGAAACCCAATATGATATCAATGAGTAGCTATACTTGGCAAGAAATTATATCCAATGCTTAATAGATAGACTAAAAATGTGGGAAAATCAATAGGTGGATGTCCATGAAGAAAATCTTATTTTTTATCAAACTCCATTGCTCTCTTCCCAAGAAATTTTAACTCGTCCCTCATGGAAGTCTATCTAAGAATATTTTCAACATGAAAAAGAGGCCTTAGTGGAAAAGGTGGGAAATAAAGTTACAGTTGATGAAGAGCTTCAAAAGGGCTATGAGAAAAGTGAGGTAGTTGATGAATAAAATGACCTGCTAATAGCTCAACAAAACCTTCTCTCCCTCCAAGAGTTTTTCCAAGTGTCCCCTTCCATACCCATTCCCATCCATGATATTTTCATCCCATTTCCTATTTCCTCTCCAAAATATGAACCAAACCAACACCCTCACACCTCATCCCCTCTTGAAGGAGAACCCATCTTATGGGAGGTAAGCAAAGAAGAGCATGATCAAGTTGCAACTAATCAAGAAGATGACATGAGCATATATGATGAATAAATCACCATAGGGACTCCCCTTGGTGAAAACAAGTGTAAATCAATATTTTTGAGTGGATAAGTAGATGTCGAAGATCATGTTGTAGTTGTCCACAAAGAGTTTAACCAAGATATGAAAGAAGAGCTACTTGAAAAGGACTCCACATCTACAGAGTTGGTTGGTATTCAAGTGTATGAGCAATAGCTAGAACCTAAAAATACAAAATAAGAAGCTATTTATGACTTTATGGAGCAAGATGATTTGTGGTAAAGATTCTATGAGATATGTAGTGAATTTGAGGCCATTCAAAGGCCTATACCTCTTGCTATCCAAATTGAAGATATTGTTGAGAATGTTTTTCCCTTTGAAGTACAACATGATACCTCCCAAAATGTCAAGCTTGTTGAAGTGGAAGCTAATGAGATTCCAACTGATAAGGAGTTTGTTTCCATTCAAAACACCATGGAGGTAGAAAATACCTGCCTTGATGAATTATCATTGGTTCAAGTTGTAGTTAAAGAGTACCATGAAGAGATGGTTGATTTAGAAGTAGAATTCATCTTCATTGGTGATATGTTTTTATCTATTGTGGTTACATTGAGGATCATGCCAAGGAGATTGGCAAACATCATGAAGGAGTTGGAGACATGAATGCCAATGCTCAAAGGGAAACATGATTCATGTATTCTTTCACTTCATGGAGCAAGAAATGTTTCAAGCTTCCCCTTTGATCCAAGAGGAAGAGCTCTATCTAGATTAGTTTGTTCATAAGTTAGTTTGTTTGAGTTGGTTTGTGTTTTCCCTAAGTGTTTATGAGAACACAAATGTGTGTCTTATTTCTTATCTTGTGTGTCTTTTTCCATGTTATTTGGTGTGGTTTTGAGATCTTTTTAGAGGAATTTTAGTGTCATTGGTAGTGCATAGGTGACTCCATAACCTAATGGATAGGAGAAGGCTATTGGTCCTTAGTATATTTGGCTTGCTACCCTTAGGAAATCACCAAAATGTTGACTAATTTGACCCCTTTGTCAAATAAGTCAACCCATTGCAATTTAAAACTTACTATAGGGTCTTGTTATGTCCACCATGGTCATAAATAAGGTCAAATAACATGTTTTACTTTGGTCATATGTATCATTTGTTGTAGTGTCATTTATACTACCTTTGGGCTAGTTTAATGAATTGTACAATTTATTTTTAAGGACAAGTTTGTCAAAGTGTAAGTGAACATCCCATACATTAGGTTCATGTCAGAGATGGTAGTTTTGAATTGACAATTGTAAGTTCAACATGGAAAATAAAATATCAAGCAATTTTTGAAGTTGTACAGACAAAAACAAATAGTTGGTATGTGGGGACACTTCAAGAGGATATCTACAGGGTCACATAAGTATTTTCTAGGCTTGACAAGATTTAATAGTTCCAAACTTGGCTAAAATCAGTTCATCTTCCATATCACTCCCTTGGACAAGGTCAAATAGGTCACTAGTTTTTTGTTAGTACAGACAAAGGGAGAGGAGTTGGTCTGAATGCTTTTGGTGGATGTTAGTACTCCTAACATACTCCAAATTCATTATAATATATTTTAGATTAGTATATTTTGCTTCATCAACCATCCCTAAGAATGACAGTGACTCTAGGTTGACTGCACATTCCTAACACCATCATGTTCCTCATCTATTGCAATAGTCTGTGTGAACCAAGGAGTGGAGGTAGTCTTTTAGAGCACAGTCATCCTTCTTAAGTGGTTTTCAAATTGGTTTACATGTGTGTTCATGGATGGTGGGAAAGAACATCCCAATTTGATGGAAATGAATATCATAGTGGTTTGCATAGCATGTTTACATGGTTATAGAGCTTTGTCTTATGTGAAATGGCTTCAAGATCAAGGTCATCTATCTTTTTTTCACATCCCAAACCATGGAATTTAATTTATCCATATAAATTTTGAATTAAAATATTTGGAAGTTGATTGAGGTGGGTTTCTTAAGACATAAACAAAGTCTGGTCAGAACTCTTCAATACACAATCACCTATAGTCATATATAAGCATTTATGAAACATAGAAGAGCCATTCAAAACCCAAGGAACAGGTCGTGTACATTTCAAAGACTTGAATGGATGTTCTCAAGTCTATTCAAGGCTCATACTGATTAATCTTGTAGTCAACTCAGCCTTGTAGTTAACCAAAGCAAGAAAGGTTGTTTAAGGAAAGCCTTAGCTTAACTTCTCTAAAATACATTTTTGCTATAGATGGTGTCATTTGTTGGTTAAAGACCATGAAGTTTTTAAGAGACTAATGTTTCCATTCTTTTATCTTAGGCCTAAAGTTAATTTCAAGACATGAAAATAAGTTTCTAGGTCAGAGAGAATGAAGATTAAGGGACTTTCATTTCTATCAAGTTTACACTATAAGCAATTAGTAAACATAGTGCCAAAAGCTAATGAACTTGTAGCATGCAACAATGACCTATAATGAGAGATGAGAGCATAGTCTACAGGCATAGGATAAATTAATACATATGAGAGATAGTTTTAATGACCTCAAAGATAATCAACGATGTAATTCTCAAACAACAAAATGTCCACCTTCAAGAATTCTTGATTCTCCAAATGAATACTCATAGGTAGTACAATCAACAGACTAGATAGACTAGTGAAAGAACAATCTTAGTTAATTAAGTGGAGTTATGATATGAAAGGATCACTCTCAGATGGATGACCTCACCTTTCCATGTAGTCCTCAAAAAAATATCAACAGCTACAAGAGCCTAGTAATGTTTCCTAATTGTGACCTATATGTGACACAGTCAAAATCATATTATAGACTACTTTGGCTCATACAAGATGCAAGTTTGGAAGGTTGGAAAAAAGATAAGATGGAGATAATCATGATAAATCAATATCACATTGATATTATAATAATTTCAAAATATCCTTCGATTCAAGGACATACAAGTAGACAATCATAGGTCAAGTTTCTTAAACCCTATCAAAGTTTTGTAAATAGTTAGAATCCTAGGAGCTAGTCATTAGACAAGTTGATGTTGAGGAATATTGAAGTATGATCAGGTTTTAGGACTTTATAAAAATTATGGTCATGACCTATGCAAGATCCCTATGTTTTTATTTAATTTGTACAAATAGGGGAGATGCCCTCTGTTATGTCCCTTATAGAGGGCACTCTAGTTGCAAGCTAATTTGCAGACCTAACATAAGAATTTTGAATAGATGAAGGGAAAGCCTTAAATACATCATATAAAGATATGTGAGGTTGTGATAGATATATATATATTTTTGGAAAGCCTTACATCCATTGGATCACACACAGGTGGGTTATATACACAGTTAGGCCTATTAGGCCTAAGACTAGATATGAACACTCAAATGCTTAACTTGATTCACATGACATGAGAACATTCCAAAAACTTTGAGGACCTTAAAGGGAAATTGGAGGACTAGTGGGAGCCATTGGTTTATATAAACACATCCAAAATTGGTCATTTTGACTCAAACCTCTCTCAGGCCTACTCAAAATGCACACAAGGAGCTCGAAGGTCACTTTCATCTGCTCATATTAGTATGGACACTATGCATGGTGACCAAATGAGTTGGGAATAGTTTAAGGGTATCTCTAGCTTATTTTCAATGGAATTTTTTTGGGAGTTACACGTTTCATTTATATAAATCATCACTAACAAGCAAAACCACTTAAAACCCTCTCAAAACCCTTGTTTAGACCTGCTAGAGAAAAGATGAATAGAGGTGCATATAGAACTGGTAAAATGAATTTATAAGTGTTTTTAAATAATTTTTGACAATGTTAGGCCCCTCACCATTAATTTTTTTTGTACTATCACTTGTATGAACATGCCCAAATATGGTGTTTCTTGTAGGATTTTACTGGTTCTACAGGAGTGTAAGAGAATTGTTGAATGACAACCATTGTGGGAGTTTTGTAGAGGCTTGACCCAACTCATAAGACTCATTTATAACCTCTATGATGTATTAGAGTTCATATTTTGAGTGGTTCATTGTAGACAATCTAGAAAAACATAGTGAGAAGGAACATGACTTTCAAATATTAGAAGTGAGAAGGGTTAGTTGAGTTTCATTGAGGTCTATTTGATAGATAGAGTATAAAGGGGTCTTTAACAAGTGTCCTAACACCTATGAAACACATCTCTATGAGCATATTTAGGTCACTTAGGTGACAAGTGTGAAGATAGACCTAGAGGGCTATTGATAAATGATTTCAAATAATGAACACAAGTGTCAAGATGAAGGCTATTAGTTAGGGAGGCATATGAGGGCTGTTACAATCTTGTTGATACCTTCTCATGATAGTGAAAATATGTGAAGGATCCCTATAGCAGTTTAAATCAATAAAGTGGACTCATCACTAAAGGGATGTTTTAAATAAGGATAATAAAGAGTTTTATGCCACCTTGAGGGAGAATGAGGCATTTCAGATGGACACTTATCCAAGACAATTTCATGGTTTGTTTTTCACCTCATTATTTCAAAATTGTAACTATTTTTCATAGTTTGACACTTGGTCTTGTGACCCTTTCACTTCTCTCTTCTCTCTCCTCTCCTATACTCTATGAATGCAAACCATTTTGGCATTTATATCTAGTACACACCTAATATGGCAAATCCCTACTGGTTTGGCACCTTGTTTTGCTTTTGAATAAGACATTTGAAGGTTTATTTTATCTCTACAATATCTTGCCTAAGTATGTTAAGTGGTGTACTTGGATTTCAAGTGATGAATATGTTCTCCTTGCTTCCATGCTACCCTTGAATGTTTTGTGTGATGGATATCTCTTCTAACAAGTCTCATAAAGTGTATGTATTTATTGATTATGTCTTGAAGTGTGAGAGGGACTAGTAGTGTCCAGTAGTAGAGATTCTTTTTACTCACCTCTAGATGTGCATGATAATCTACCTCTATGAGAAATACTTATGCTAGAAGGATAATGAGTTAAGGTCAGTTTTGGTAGTCTTCATTCTTAGTGTATAAGAAAGTGTTTTTGTGGATTAATCTTTTGGTATATTACCTAATTATTATAGGTTTACATTCTATTTCATTATTCCCTTTTCACTCCCAAGTGACTAATTTAGTGTAGTGTGTGAGCTTAAAAGATAAATCAAGGGAGCTAGCCCTTTAACCTAGAGGTTTACCTCTGCTATAGGTAACCCATAGGCCTAGAGGTAATCCAACGTTTCACTTAATCTAGAGTAGGCTTGAACAACCATCTCTAGGGTTCAATATTGAGTGACAACAATTACATCACAATGTGGCCCCATCACTAATGTTTGATGAGAAGACATTGAATGTCCTCCAACCTCTTTTTGCCTTAAACCTTTGATTTAGTGTTGATTACACTCAGCATATGCATTATTTATCATTACCATCTAAGTTTGGAAAGTGTACCCAAGTAGTGACCACTATCTACCAACAATTATCTAAAATGCAAACTCAAAATACATATCAAATCCATTATGAAAATATATGAAAAGATATATTTAAATGCTTCCAAAATAATCACAACATATAAAGCTTTTCAAGAAACATTAAAAAAATTATACACATTATCCCATTAAAAAAAATTTGGCAAAAAGAGATTGAAAAAAAATACT
Source organism: Torreya grandis (assembly GCA_037957365.1). NCBI lineage: Eukaryota > Viridiplantae > Streptophyta > Pinopsida > Cupressales > Taxaceae > Torreya > Torreya grandis. The sequence goes on from JARHVA010000300.1 coordinate 4,405,078, forward strand.
TTTTAGCCAACATGTAATTCGATATGGTAACCCCTCTTATCAAGTATGCAGAGGTTATGGAAATTGAATTTTCGTAGGCATAGGGAAGAGCAGGTAGTAATTTCTCTTGTCCTTATGTTTGTGAAATTGTTAGGAATGACTAGAGGGGTAGTGCTTATTCATTATATGAAATACATTGTAAATGTAAGGAAACCCATATCAATCAAAGTTAGAATTCAAAGGATATGAAAAAACCTATAAATACATTGTATCTTGAGTGTCATCAATGCAAAAACTAAACCTACCTACATATACATTTTCTCCATGAAGAAGGTCCCTGATATTTCTTAGACAAATGTGGACTTAATGGTTATAAAATGGTCTCATGTAATACACAATGTTTTCCACCAATTATCAAAAAAAAACTACATTTTTAAGATTTTTTTTAATATAAATAAAATTTGCCACAAAATAACTTTATTGTAAACCATATTGAAGTAAAAGCCTTTTAAAGGTCTATGAAATTACCTCCAACTCAAAAAAACCTATGCATACTTATAACTTCCCTTTTAAGAACATAATCTCTACACCATTGGGGTCAAATTAGATAATGCCATTAACCTTCCTACCAGATACACATACAATGAATATCATATAAATAATATGAAGTCATGGGACTACTGCTTATCAAAATAGTATTTAAAAGTAATGGGACTACCACTTATCAATATAGTATTTAAAAGTCATGGGACTGCCACTTATCAAAACAATATTTAAAATTTCATATGATAATTTAAACTCTCTACCTATAAAAACATATACAATAAATAAAAAATAATTATAAAATAACATCTCAACATTAAATTCACTCCATAAAATTTATTTTAAAATATCATATTCTAAAGGATACAAGTGTACTCTGAAATTACATTTACTAAATACATAATAATTAAACCTTCTCTAATAGTATATGCATATCCATATGTATATATATTAAGAACAAATACTTCTCTTATGTTTTTCCCAAAGAATGCTTTCTAGCTTGAGTTGCCATTTGCAACACTTTTTTTGGTTGTGGGAGAATTTTCTTCACACTTTCCTTTGTCTTGCATTTCTTTATCCACGCAGTAATATTTGGAAATTTTTCTTCAAATGGAATTTTAAATCCTCCAAGAATTTCATATGTGTGGAACCAACATATTTGTGGATCAAATACAATATCCAATAATTCAAACTTATCCCCTCCAAAATAATTATTTACTTTAAGTGTTTCTTCTAATATTACTAGATTTTCTATATATCCACACTTCCCTACTTCCTGTTCAATAAGTAAACATACTCATCACACAACTAATCAATCATTATTACATGAAATAATTTCATGGAATACAAATTTTTATTATTTAAAATCTATTCCTTAAAAAAAATTAATATCTATAAAAACTATTATAAAATATTAATTACCATTTAACAATAAAACTCTCTAAATTTGACACCCTTAAAAGTTTTAGTACTAGAAAAGTGACCACTCAGCATTGTAAAGAAAATTTGTGTTTATTTATTTTTCATATTTTGAGATTTTACTAGTTCTTTCACCAAAAATGTTTTGGTTATACGTTTAAGAGTGAAGTTATAATCATGTCATCCATTGTTATAAGTTTTTAAAAAAAATTGTTATTTGTTTCAAATCTATTGAATAGTATTTGATGGTAAAGTTATATTTATTTTATAACAAAAGTTACATTTTTTAATTACACTCCATTAAATAATATATATAATAAATAAATAAATTTTCACAAAAAAAATATTATACAATAAATTAAAAAGGACAATAAATCCATAGTCAAATACATAAAAAAAATCTTATATACCAAATTGATAAAATCAAATAAATTTTTTTTTTCAAAATTATAAAAAAGAGTTAAAAATAATGGACTATAACTCTAAAGTCTAATATACTTAAAAGAATATTATTGAGAACAATTAAAAATTGCTTTGCAATAAAAGGTTTCATGGTTGAATATAATCTCTTTCTTCGAAATAGATTAGAAAACTGATATTTTTTATTTTCTAAGAAAATGTTTAGGTTATATATAGACTTTCCATTAGGGAAAAAAAATTGCATAACATGGAACCCCAACTTTAAGATTGCTTTAATTGTTTAACAGATTAATTTATTTAATTTCATCTTCTTTTACCTTCTATTTTCTTCCATAAATTCAAGCAGTGTGAGAGATCATATTATAAAATAAACTTCGAGAAACAAAATTCAATCTACATTTTAGATCACATACCTTCTTATCCAAAAAGTCTACCCAAAACTGAGCAATGGCTTAGTCATATGGATCAGCTGGTAAAATGGCCAAACCCTCTGTCCATACCTCATCAATGTATTGTAACACAACTAGAGACTCGACCATAGGTCTGCCATTGTGAACAAGAACATACACATTTTTATACACAAGATTCATTTCTAGTAACAGTGGACTTTTAGACCACAAATCTTGTTCCACATACTCATATTTTATGCCCTTTTCTTCAAGGCCTATTAAAACCCTCATGACATAGGGGCTGGCTGAGAAGCCAAGAATCTTAACCTCATCTTCATTTGCATCTTCAACTAATTTTTCTTCAAACTATGCCACTGTATGGGATTAGTAGCAATGGAAAATGAAGAAATCTCTGTTATATTTATAGTAATTGTGAAACAGTGGTTTAGAAAGGGTTTTGTTTAGTTAACCAATCAAACTTGAAGGTTGAGATACTAGTTGAAGAAGGGACCACTCGCCAATGTTGATTTATTTTCATTTTTGATGTCACTTGTTCCATTAGGATTTGACTTGGCTACTAAATTGTCATACACCACCTAATTAATCCAACTTAGCCACTTCTTAATCGATTTGCATTGCGAGGTGAATTTGAAGTCTTGAGTGTGCAAGAAAAAATAGAGAAGAATGAGAAAAATGGGACAATGATTAAGTTTGAATTTCCATTCAAAATATGTTAAGTGTGGAGTAATCTTCATGAAAAATTAATAGAAAATGATACTTAGAATTTTCAAAGATTGAATGTGTGCATATAATGTGCATAATTCACAAGTGAGAATGTTCAAAGCATGCATTTTCAAAAATTTACAAATATTTTATGCATATTTTAAGAAATTTAGGCACAGAGCATCGCACTAGAATGAGGAGGTGGAGGATCATCCTTGAGTGGAAAAGCTAACAAAGGAAAAGGCTCTGCCAAGGGAAGATCCAGTGCCACCCAACCATCTATAGGGTCTGGGGGAGTCAAAGTAAAAATCATGTCCCATCCATCAAGATGTTGCACCATAGTGCCAGAAGGGCCATCCAGTGACCCTCATAGGCAAAATAAGCATCTGGTTTTCCATGTAATGATAGTGATATCCATCCCCCTATCAAGGAGAAGGGGATAATTGGTTGCAACCATGAGATTGAATTTGATGGCATCTCAATGTTGGAGGTGGTGGGCCCTGTGGTGAATGAATCGGAGAGATGTGGCTCACATTACATTAAGCACTCCCTCAGTGATTAAACAACTATTACAAATGTCTAACCTCCATGGTAATTTTTGCTACTTGGAATTGTATCTGCATGCAGGCCAAAAATAATATAAAAACCTTATCATTAATAGAGAAATGACAAGATGATTACTCATTGTTAATCAAAGTAAAATTTCTAGATTTCCATAATTAAAATATAATAACTCTAAAGAAATTCTATAAAAAAGTTATATAAATCAATTAGCATAATCCCCAAGGAGGGACATGAACCATTAGAAATGTTCATGATGGTAGGACTGAAAGAGACTATGTATCCATTGCCATGCAAATTCAGCTTTGAGGCATGTCCAAAAGGTGTGTTTGAAAGACTTTTTTCTTATACTAGGCTATACGCTTGAGTAATTCCAATGTGAAAAAGATGATTACCAATTGGAAGGCCTTGATAGACTAGACACTAGAGGAAATGTGCAGGCCCAGTTCAAGTTTGTCCATGAAAATTTGGTTAAGTCAGGCAAGCCATGTCCTAAGTGAATAATTAAGACTCTAGTGCCTATTAAACTTCCCAAGAGTACAATAAAAGGGGCTCATCACCTAGTAAAGGAGGCCTAGAGAATAATTCTTGAAGTGGGTATCACAATTCCACCTCCAATATTTCCACCACAAATGTGGAGGTTACAAACCTAGCTTGTGGAGCATGACATCCAACATTAACTCTTGAATGCAAATAATAACTAGGTAAGTGCACAAAGTTGGGGGACAAAAAAAGGCCTACTGTTAGACATGATTTTATTGAAATTTCAAAAATATAAACTTATGTAGATAATTTGAGATGGCTAAACTCAAAATTTGAAGATAGTATAAGAATATGAATTATAGACTTTATAGTTTAGTTTCCAAAACCTTGAGGTTTTTGAAAAATGGTTAAGTATAACTAGGTGAAACATCTAAAATTTGAAGAGTAACTCTTATTTTTTTAGAAAAGAAAGTAGATAGATGTCTGTGCGGCCCACCATTTTTTGAGCATCATTTAATATTGTTTGAAACCCTTTGGTGAATATTTAGATAAGATATTTTTTTTTGTGACCTATTTTTTATATATTAATTTTACAAGTAAATAGATCTTGAAAATTGACAAAAAATGGATAACCAACTGTGCGACCCCCTTAACTACCTCAAAGAAAATGAAAATTGATTTTTTTTTAATGTGTGTAGAATTAGGCCTAGTTTTTGACCATATAATTTATTTTGCACTTGGATCAACAAAAAAAATTACATAAATATGAATAGGCATGTATTTTTGTGGTATGTAGTGGCCAAAAAAAGGTATAGTTAGAAATCAACATAGTTTGAACCATTAAAATAGTCCAAAATTTATAAAAACCATATATTTGAAAAGAGGAGAGTATGCTCATTGTTATGGTGATAATTTTTTGAATATTATTGTTGAAATCCATAGTGTATTTGGTGATGAAAGTTAAAATTTGTTGTTTTCTATCAAAACTCTCGAACTCAGTTGTAGATTGGCAGGTCTAAGCCTTTGGCTCATGAATCCAAGCCATTTTCAAGCCAAAAGACTTGGTATTTTGAATTCAAATTGAAATAACCAACACACGTTATAATGCACATGCATTATTTTTTCATAACACAAAAATAATTGCTCTATGGGTATATGCTTTTTTACTTATACCTCCCTATAAGGGTGAATGTTTTCTCGGAATATTCACATTAGACTCGGTGTATTTAGCTAGTCTAGTTATGTGTCTAATATTACTTAATAAATATAATCTCTATTTAGGGAGGTTAGTTAGTTAAGTTGTTTATTATGCCAATTTTAAGGTAGATAACATTTGATAAAATATTACGTTCATATTTTAGTACTCCTAAATAATAGTTTGTTGTAAAAACAAATTATCATAAATATATAATAAGACTTATTGTTGTTGGTGTAGGATATTTATTATTCCATTCATTTATTAAATAGATTATTCCTACACATTTAGCTTTAGATTACTTAGGTGTTATAAATAGGTTAAGTGGGTGAGAGGATGAGTTCCACCTGGAGTTCAAGTGAGTGCCACTGTGAGTTCTCCTTTGAGTTCCACAGTGAGTTACACTCATTTCCACCATGAGTTCTCCTATGAGTTAACTCATACTCCTATATATTCCTCTTCACTAAGCTATTGTAATAAAGCAAATAATTGATAAGCAATGTAGTTTAATACATTAGGAAATTATTGCACATATTATTGCTTATTTTTTAATATAAACATGATCATTGTTACATAATTATTGTGTGCTCACTCTACCAGAAGATCACTTATTGGCCAATTATGACATGGCATCAGAGCTCTAAGTTCTAGTAATGAGCATCAATTTATCTATTTGATTTCTATTTTTTCTATTTTCTTGAATTAATTAAAAAGAATTTACATATTATTCTGATTGGTATTTGTATGCTTTTGCATTGGTCGTTTGAAGGGATTTTTGCAGATCTAGTTGAAGTGTTTGAAGTTGTTTTTAGAGATTGAAGGACTTGCATATCTTAATTACTTATTTATAGGTTATTTATTTGGCAAATCCAAAAAAAAAGTCAATAATTGCCTTTTGTGTTAACCTTCAAAATTTTATTTGCATTATTTTGGTATGCTTGAATGGTTTAAGCTTTGGATCAGCCTCTATTTTTCATTGTTTTATAGCTTTTACATGTGCAGCTGATCTACTATTTAGAAAAACTTGATTCCATGGTTTGTTTTTCCATATAACAACCTAGGGAATGTTTTGATTGTGCTCATGCATTGATCTTCAGCTTGTTATAGTCAAGGTTTTGATGGATCTAGTCCACCACTGTTTCAAGTAGTGTCTACCTAGTTCCTCACTGTAGACTAACTCCTCCACAATCCTCTTCATTTGACAACCCTTCTACACCATCAAATTACTATTTTAGATGGATTTAAGTCTTCATGCATCCATTCGAGAGGCCATATAGGCTATCAAGCTCAATCAGACCTGCCACCATCCTCCTTTGCCACCTAAATAGGATGCAATTTGTTCATCATTACGTGATCTCCCTGCATGCCATTCCACAAACTCAACAAACCCTTTTGACCTGTATCCTCCCTCATGGCAGTGCATACCTGAGTTTCTTCTCTCAATGACGATGCCTCATTGTCTTCTTTTCTCATAGCTAAGTCAAAAATATAAAACCTAAATCATTCCCTAAAAGGTTTAAAAATTAAGGTATGTTTTAATTTTATTTAAAATAGATTTGTATATTTTTAAACATTTAAAACACCTCCTATAAGTTTTTTCCATTAAAGTGCACATAGGGGTGTATGAGTAGAGTGGTTATGACTTTAGTTTGCTTGAGGAGGATTGCATTTCTATGATGATTCCAATGAGTGGTTATAAGGCATGTTTGCTTTTTAAACCATTTGAACATTTAAACTTTTACTATAAAATTCATTAAAATAGCCCATTAATGATGGGAAATTGATTGTGTAATAAGTTTTGATTAGTAGCTCAAAATTGAGTGCCACTTTTTATAAAAGTGGCTTATTTTTAATTTTTAGTCCATTGGTCCTATTTTTATTGTAAATACACTAAAGTTATAAAAGTGCCTTATTCAGGGGGGTTTCCTATGCTATGGGCCCTACTACTTTTTGCATTGTACTTCGTGTACCGATTTCTCACATGTAGATGTATTTTTAGTTGTGTTTGTCATATTTATTATGAACATGTACTTATAGGTTTTTGTTTTTAGTAGGTGATTATTATAGGTGTGTTTTTGCATATATGATGGCTTTTTTCATCATTTACCACACTCTTCCATCAGCCAACAACATGCTCTATTCTAGTTTATGCACTGGCACCTTATCATACTTATTATTTGTGTCATGTCTCTATCAAGGCCCCATTTTAGCACCTTGCCTTCTTATATGGAGACACATTTTTATTCCCTTATTTTTGAATCATATTTCATAATACTTGATAGCTTCTTTAACAGGTCAACAATCTCCTTGTTTGGAGCTATTCTAGTCAATCTCATTGTCTTTTTTCATTTGGTGTTTATTGGGACATTATTATACTTGAAATACTTTATAAAGTGCCATGGGAGGTTTGTTGTTTGATTTTTCTTATTTGCAATCATAACATTGTCTACCTTCAAATGAGTGTGCCTTGTGTTTGCACACCCTTTTTTAATTGTTGATACATATCCATGCCCCATTTAATGTAGCTAGTTCTTCTTTATGCACTACATTCTGACACATGATTTTATTGGACCTATCATATCTCTCCCTTCTCAATATTATTGGAGTGAGCTATGTATCTAGTTGTTATTCCTATATACTAGGTGGATGCAGCGGCTAGTTACCCATGCATTTTAGTGAGATGAGACATTTACCATATAGAGACTCTTGCATTTCTATTTTGTGGAGGTGACCTTCCATATTTATGTAGTTTTGACTTAAAAATTTTTGTGCATTAGTTGAGTAGTGTCATTGGGGTCACTCGTGCATATATATGTGCCATCTATATCTTCAAATTTTAGATTATGTCTTGGTTTTCCATCTTATCATTGTTCAAGTACTGTCACTAGGGGCACTCATGTATTTTTTTGTCTTCTTGATCCTGATCTTCATCCTAATTTTAGAGGAGGTTCTTCTTTCATCATTATAGTAGTCATCCTTTGATAGTTGTTTGTAGCTTATTCATGCTTCATTGGTGTTCTTCATGTTCATATTTTCTTCCTACTCTTTTGGTACATTTTGTTTTCAAGGCTTCTTAGACCTTCACTAGTATTTCTCTCTTTTGGAGAGGAGTTTTTTTCCACTGGGTTTTCTCCTTTTACTCCATCTTTTTGAGAGTTACATTGTATGTGGGTACCTCATCAAGCCTTGTTGTCAGGACCCATATTTTTATTTTTTACCCACCTAAGCAATGCTTAAGGGGGGTGGGGGGGGTGGGGGTGGTTTGGTTGGTGTAGGTTATTTATTATTCCATTTATTTATTAAATGGATTATTCCTACACATTTAGCTAAATTAGCTTACTTAGGTGTTATAAAGAGGTTAAGTGGGTGAGAGGGTGAGTTACACCTAGAGTTCAATTGAGTTCCACTGTGAGTTCTCATATGATTTCCATAGTGAGTTACACTTAGTTCCACCATCAGTTCTCTTATGAGTTAAATCCCCCAACTCCTTTTATATATTCCTCTTCACTAGGCCATTGTAATAAAAGCAGACAATTGGTAAGCAATATAGTTTAATACATCAGGAAATTATTGCACATATTCTTGAATATTTTTGAATATAATCAAGGTCATTGTTATAAAATTATTGTGTGCTCACTCTACCATAATATCACATATTGGCCAATTCTGAAAATCGTAGCATATAACGAACTTGTAAGAATCATAATTTGAGGAATAATATTGTCTATGATTTTCTCTTTAATGTGTGAGTGTATTTTGGCATATGATCTTTTTAATTGTGGTTTTATTTTTGTGTTGATCCTATGGATAGATGAATCTCATGTGTTCCTCTATGATAGATATTGAGATATATTTATCATGCTTACTTGTCCTATTTTCAAGCTCTTTGAACATTGGGAAAATTATTGGTTAACTAGCATGAACTATCTTCTATAGACTATTCATATCTTCATTGATAATAATCTACTTTCCAAGTTTTCTTAAAGAGATTCTAATCTCAAAGGGAAAAAAATAGGTTAACCCATGCATTCAAGAGGATATTTCTAGGGCCTAAATTTATTATACTTGGATTTCTCCAGCTAGGTGATTGAGTCTAATATATTGATCAACATTTCTCCAAATAGGTGATGGAGAGATTATTATTCAAGACTATCTATGACACCATTAGTCTTATGTAATTATAATTTCCCTTGGCTAGATGTGAGTTGGTCAAGTTTATACTATAATTCTTTAACATTTACTGGTACATAATCCTAATTGTTGGGTGGTATGGGTACCTAAATCTTGTTTGGGTGTGATAATTCCTAAGACTACAAAAGGATGCAAGGTTCTCCTAATTTAGTCAAAGGACTTTATCTACCATTACTTTTCTTATATGGATTGGCTACTAATTGAAAAATCTTCAGTAACCAAAATATGAGGAGGAGTTGGTACACTTTTGTAGATGGATTAATAGTGATAAAAAAAGTAGTTTGTAGTTTAAGGGTGAATGCTTTTTTTTTATGGTCATAAAATGCATTTTTTAAATCTAAGACCAACACTTAACCTTTGGAGTACCAAACTAGCTTTGCATTAGACTACAAATACTTGAGTCTTACTTATCAAGATGTGATTGGTTCATTTAAATTTTATAGAGTAAATGTTGAACAAGTATATAAGATACTATGTATGCTCAATTTCTAGTGCACTTTAATATTTATACACACTAATACATGTTCCATCAATGGAGCTCACCTTAAAAAAAATATTATTCAATTACTGGTAGGTGTAGGTCACTATTGGTACCTTTCCCCTATATACACTACCACCAAAAGGATGCAATTAGATTTTGATAAGCTCTATCTCAGTTAATAGGCTATGTGAAGATATAACAAAAATATCTGAATGTGATAATGTAATCAAAATATTTAATTTGCAACCTAAGATAAGATTAGACATCAAGACTTAGTTCAATACTAACATGTCAACCCCAATGTCATAAAAAAAATATAAATAAAATAGTCAAACTTGGTTGAATCTGAAGGAAATTGGGGCTATTTTGAGCCCCTTCAACCTAATTGCATGACTATAAAATGTGATTTGGGGGTTGTTTGCCTCCAATTTAATCATATATTAAAGTAAAGAAATATTAAATGCAAGTTTTACATGTATAATCTATGGGTTTGATCTCAACAAACATAAATGGACCATCATATACTAAATGCAAATGTTGATTGGGTCAATTATGGAGACAATTAGGGTCAAAATGAGCCACATAAACCTATTTTAATTTATATAAATGATGTGATTTGGAGTGAAATTAAACCTAGATGTCATCATATATAATGAACCAAATATTTGATTCATTCAATCGAGGAGGCATTTGAGGACAATTTAAACCCCTTCAATGTAACTACAAGAACATGTGATATGATATGGGGCTAAATTAAGTTAGATTTTGTCATGAATTGAGCCAATTAGTCAATTGGTGCAATTAGGGATGTGATTTGGGAAAAATTGATACCCTACACCAAATTTATGGCCCAATTAATTGTATATTCTAGGCAACATATGGCTTAACTGACCTTAATTTTATTAGAAATGCAAACATGAAGGTAGTTATGGCTAATTTGAACCTATTAAATGCAAATGCGAGTCTACGATGTCATTAAAGGGGATAAATTATCTCATATTTCATGAAATTTTGTCCCTAAACAATAATTTTATCACAAATATAGTTCCCCTAAACCCTAATTTCATCACATGTCTAAGCCCATAAACTTGCTCCTTCTAGGCTTAAGCTTAAGCCTTCTTTCTTGGACTAGTTACTTCCTTTATTTATCTCTTGAGATATTAATACTAAATTATAAATATTAAAAAATATAACAAAATATCAATGTTATGTTATCAAGATCAAACTCATAACTTTTTCGCAACTTTTCATACTCTCTCTTGAACACCTTTTCTCACAACTTGCATTAGACACAAACTAGGCCTATCTTAAGACTTGTCACCTTTTATTATGGGATTAAAATCACACTTGGAACAATATTATGATTTAAAAAGGTGTTATTAATATTTAAAACTACATATTCATGCATCATTGACCTTTCACCACCCTTTTTCACTCACATTAGACCTTAACTCAGTCTTGATAAGGTTTCTTGATTGGTTTTTGTAAGTTTATAGATGATGCAGAAATAAAAAATTATTATATAGGCATAATATACAATTTAAACCAACTTTAATACACTATAAAAACTTTACCATAACTCCATGTCAAATTTTATACCATTTAGATGAATACAACAAAAGTTATAATGTTTTCTTGCTTGTTAAAACCTAGTTTCTTACACATAGGCTGAGAGTTTTCAAAAATACATATATTGAATTATAATTAATGTTTTGGAATGATTTAACTTGGAACATGACATATAAAATTCTATGAAATTTTATACATCACTATCAACCCAAAACATTGCTTATAACTCATCAAAACATTACTTTTCTATGACTGTTTTAGACTGTATGTTACCTCTCAATTCTGAGAGCACTAAAAAGGGAAAAAATCTTAAAATTTATGGGAATTCAAAACTTATAATTAGCTTGATTTAAACTCAAAATCCTTTTAATATTCAAACAAACATTATCTATGACTTATCAACATAAAAACACTTGGAAATCCATCTTTCTATTAGACTGTACTTAACATAATTCTATTCATAGCCATTTACAGTCAAAACCATTATCAAACATGAATCATGATGAAAGAACCATTAAAATTTAACTTAAATTTAATTCAAAGTCTAATCATCATAATAAAAAATTATTTATTCATTTTTCTTCCATACAGACTCTTGATAGAGCATACAGACCCTTGTAACAAACCTCTTCTTTTCATATGAGACCTTCTCTCCACTCTCCTATCAAGTGTATACCTATATTTATTATATATTACTTGATGTTTTCAAGGATTATGGACATGTAGGAGATCCTAATATAGGCTTATTATTCCAATTTTAAGGTGAGAATCCAAGATTCTCGCAAGAATATACTTTTCTTATCTTCTTCCAACGTAACATAGACTTCTAGATCAATCTTAGGATGGGTTTATTTTAACTAGAGGGTAAAATACATATTAAAACATGTATAAAACATTATGAATCCATTTATAAGGTTTATGCCATTTACCACCTTCAAAACCCTCCAAAGTCCTTAAAAACCATTTCAAATATTCAAATTCCTTAATTTAGCAAGAAATCAAATATGAAGTTTTATAAGTCAAATCTTGCAAAGTTATAGGTTTAAAAATATAAAAATGGACATTATATAACCTTATATACATAAATATGGTTATTTTAATATAATTTTAAGCATGATAAGATCCTTATTGACTACAATCTCCTTTTGGCCAATATGTACAAATTTACATCTTCTTAGTTGATGCTCCTGCATCACTCTCTTTCTGTACTCAACCTCATCTATTGACGTAACTTGTATAAAATTTGTATGACCCTTAATACAATCATTAATAGTATGGATTAAGTAATGTATTTCCTTTCTTATGGTTAATTCTCACAAAACTCATAATTCTTCTTGCTAACACCTATGTTACAAGTAGATTTTGGTTCATTGTTGCTTATATTTGAATAAAAATACTATATAATAACCTTATGCACATTATATATAACTACCCCAAGCTTAATATAAAGTTATTTTCTCCACCTCTCAATCGTTTAGGAGATATGATCATTTTAGTCTCCTAAACCCTTGTTTTGCTTATTTAAACACATATCTGATTACACACGGTCACTTATAATATTATTTAGACAATATTCCAAAGCTTAAAATCATCCACATATTCTTAAGATGATGATTTAATATGTGTGGACAAGGTTTCAATTCATTTGAGGTAATACTTCAGGACATATACGAGTTTCTTTTTTCCAAAACCCTCGCTTGACTTTTACAAACCTGAATGATATAATCATCTATTTAGAGCTTTTGAAAGCTCTTCAAAGGATGATACCAACTATAATGCATTTAATTATAATTATTAAGAAGTTATCTACCAAATTTCAACCTATATGTATGGGTTATTTTCAATTTAGACCACTTTCAGTGACTAAAACCATGTCTTAAGGTTAAGAATAAGAACTAGGCCGAGAACTACAAAAGACTAAGAATAACATTTTTTAGATTGATCAAGATATGAAATTAATTGGAACAAGTCTGAAACTATTATCTCATTGGGTGGATGATTGTAATTACAAACCTCTAGTTGCATGTCTGAAGTTAGGCTAAAAATTTGCATTTTTTATTGTTGAGAAGGGCATTTTCAAGCCCAGATTGGGTGGTGTATTTGTTGACCAGGTGTAATGGGAGGCTAAGAACCTAATTATAGAATTTTTTTCACCTATATGGACGTGTTGGTAGTGCCATTTTTTAGCCAAGAAGCACCAAAAATGGAGTTATCCAACTACAACTTTAACTTTGATAACCTTTGATGTTAGTGTTTCCACACTCCTAAATAGTAGTGAAAATGTGCTTCCACTATATATATGTGATCAAATCAATTTATTTACTCCATGGGGTCCTAGAAGTAGAAATTTCAGTTAGAGCTCAAGCAGCTATCTTTTCATTGCCAAAAAGTTGCATTTTAAGATCCAAACTACAAATTGTGCCACATATTACAATATATTTTTATACCAACTTAATATGGGGCAAAATTAGAGGTATTTCACATGCATATGAGGTATCTTATGATTTTTCCATATGAATTACAATGTCCATTTTATGCATGCTTTAAGTTAGGCTAAAAAATTACTTTTTTGTGTTGGGAAGGGCTTTCTCGAGCCTAAAATAGGTGGTGGGTTTGTTTATCGGGCATGATGGGAGGTCAAAAACCTAGTGAAAATGTGATTCAAGGTGTATTTTAATGTCATGGTCATGGAAACACATGTAATTTATGAAGTTATCAAACTATTATAGCTATAAAATCATATATGACTTCGAATCATAGGAGAAGATGTTTGCTTTTCTCATTTTACACATTGAATAGGGAATGTGAAGCAAGTGGCATAAATCCACTTACAAATATCCCATTTACCCATAAGTACACATTCTATGTTTGTTTAATTTCTAACTACTTACTTTCTTTGTGGCCAATCTTAAACTATTTAGGTCGCTTTAAGGCTTTCCATTAGGTCTAGATGCAATTATAAGTTTGCATCTTCTCTTTTAGGTCTAACTACTTGTTTTAATGAAGAAACTTTCTTAGATTGTTTTCTTAATTGTTTTCTCTCATTAAACTTATCTCAATAACCTTACCCTTTTTATATTGGTCTTACATGACCAATGCGAATCTACTATTGACCTTTGTTTGATTAAAATTTTGGACTTTAACTTCTATCCTTAAGATCTGACTTTTCCTTGATAGAATAATTTCATACCTTCTTTAATTAGATCTGTTGTCCCTCTCAGAGATTTATCTATCTAAATTGTCTTGTATTAGCTTCTTATATTGGTCTTATATATTAATAAGACTATTCCTTTGTTGACAAGAATCCTCTTATTGAACTTACATCTAATTGATGTAAGTGGAATCTATGTACATGATTAATCCTTCAAAAACTTTACAATACAATCCTAACAAAAGTTTAGAATTATGTCTCTTTAGTACAGTCTTATAAGCCTTAGATTTGTTAGGATATAATAAAACAATATATAAATATCCTCCTAAGTTGAAATGAGAGAAACTATGAATTACAGAAATCAACTTAAACAAATCAAAGAAAAACAACAATGCAAACCATAAGACAAGATTTATGTGGTTCACCAATTTGGATACATCCATGAATAATTGATTGGCTATTATTTTAGTAGCACCTAGAAAATACACTTGTGATAAAACTTGTCACTTACACCTCTCCAATCTCTGACACTCTCCTTGTCTTTAATGTATACAATGCTAACCAAGATCCCAATCATTAACTAAAGCATACAAAATTCTTAACCCAAGCTTTAACCAAGCTCACAAGACTCAACTAGTCTTTTCTCAACTCAACATGCAATATCATGAAATAACATACATAAATACAAATTACAAGGAGAAAAGAATTATTAAGAAAATAATGAGGGAGAAGAAATTTTCATCTCACTCCATGTGGAAATACTATTTAAGAATAGTGAAAGTGGAATCATCATCAACAAGGTCCACCTTTTAAAGGGCATCTTATGATGCAATGTTGACCTCCTCCATGTGTACTCAAGTGGCACATCCCACTCTCACATGTGAAAATTCTAAGGGTCAAAAGACACCCCAATCAACTTTTAACTTCCAACATAAAAGCCCCACAAACACATGTCTAAAGAGAATGATTAGATCCATTTTATTTGTCTCCCACATGGACCCACAAGTTAAGGGTCAAGGATGGTGCCCCACATGTTCCCCACATGTGATCTCAAAAGGTAAACCCATGTACCCTAGGATAAATTCTCCCCATTTCTCTCTCCTACCTTTCCAACCATGAAAGATACCTTTGTGGGCCATGCCACATCACCTAAGAGCTATCTCACCTGCCCAGTCACCATTGCCAACTAATTAGTGAATAGTGACAAATGAATAGTGAATTGATGAATAATGACTTCACACTTAACATGATTATCCTCATAAATAGGAATTCAAGAGCATCTAATTGATTTTTCATGAATTCAAGAGACTTTGTAAGCTCAAAACCACTTGGAACACTTCCTATACCCCTTATTTCACCTTTCTCATTCATCTAAACAAAACCTTGCTTACAAAATTATGTGGAACACTATAATTTTTCTTGACTTTTAATTCATGTCCCTTTTTTTCTAAACCCAATATGATGTAATTGAATGAAATTCCTTTCTTAAAACTAAACAATCAATGACAGTGCATCAAATAGGTGATATGATATCAAATCTTACCTTTCCAAGTGTTGGGATGACTTTATATATTAGAAAACACATTCATAATCCCATATTATAGTCCTAATACAACACAAGCTTCTATGTTCTCATAATAATAAACACTTTCTTTATTGCAAATATTTATCAAAATACACTTATAGACCTTCTTCATAAACCTTACACCTTAATAAAAACCTTCAACCTCCTCTACCTATGTATAATATGACATGACACATTTTTTAGTCTTTCTTCACTTCCTTTTGGATCTTCTCATTTCAAGTATTTGACCTTATCAATATAAAAAAACACAGTGAATTATTGTTTTCTATCACAAGATTCCCTCCAGAAGCTTAGGCTTTATCCCCTTGTGCCTAACTAACCTCCCTATACATAGTATTTATTCCCAAATAGACATTAGGATATAATCATATTGGATAAAATACTAAGGAATGTTTACAACATGCTATTAGACTTTTAGGGTCATAAATAGAAGGTTCATGCCCTTCACAAGTGGCCCTCGCCCTTATAAGCTTACATGAGACATTTGAATTTTCAAATATGTCATTTTGGAAAGAAAACCAAAATTATGCTTATATGACCAATCTTATGATTGACATGTTGGAAAGTTTTCAGTGATGTCATAGAAGTGTCTAAGTGAGTGGATGAAGTGCCTTGATAGTCTAAGTGATAATTATAAAGTGTACAATATGCTTATCCCAGTATGTTTGAAGTAGGCTTGATTGATCTTCAGAGTTTGACTATTTAGAGATGATTCTGAAGTATTAAAATTGTGAAATAGGTCCTATTATAGGTCAAGGATGTATTAATTTCTTGTGTGCATAATTGGAATTAATATAGTAGTCCATAGTTTTCATCTAGACATTTTGGGTCCAACGGCAAAAAACTTGAGTAGGCAGTTTGATGACATCATAATTACCACGTGTGGATGAGTCAGGGGGAGTTGGTCATATGGTTATGATCACATTAGTCCCAATTTAATATGGTCTAAAACTCAATTAATGTAATGAAGTGTAGCCAAAGACGTGTGTGCAAAGTTGGGCTCCCAAGCATTTTGATAGTGTTTTCTATATTCCAATAGAGCTGAGTAAGCAGTTTGGTGATGTCATATCTCACACATATGAAAGTTTTAGAAGTAACTTGATATATGGATGAATTACCCTATGATATAATATCTTATGTGCTAAATCTAAGGTCATGTGATTAAGCATGAAAAATAATATGCAAGTGCAAATTTGGGCTCCCAGGTAGTTTGACAGTGTTTTCCCATACTTAGCCAAATTTGTATGTGGCAAGAAAAGCCAAGTAGGAATTTTGATGTAATCATATTTCACATGTGTGGAATTTTTATAATTATTTGATCATATGGGTTTGTTTAGATTTTTTCTTATTTTCTATGTTCTAAGTTTTAGGTCATGTGATGAAGCACATCAAAATATATGCATGTGCAAAGTTAGCCTTCTATGTAGTTTTAGGCATAGTTGGCTCTGTGGTAGAAAAAATCAAAGTGAGAAAATTAATGGCATTATATCTTTCACATAAAAAATTTATAGGCACATATTAGTATATGGTTGGATTTTCCTATGTGAGGAGATCATATGGTCCAAATTTTAGATCATACATCTAAGTGTAATAAAAGTTATTGAGGTCCAAATTTGGCCTTCCATGCAGATTGCAATGTTTCCCATACTTAGTCAATTTTGTAAGAGATAAATATTAGGACCAAATGATGATCCAATAGTTCACGGGTGATCATATATATTTATCAAACGATTTGTATCGAGTCAAAAAGGTCAAAGTGATAGTTGCTTAGTGATATGTAGAGGTAAAGATCGAGCTACTTCTAAGATCTGATAGTGAGGATGTGTTCATAATAATTAAGATTAATGATGTGTATTGAGAGAAATGAGTTAAAATTTTCCAATGTTTAAAAAAATATAAAGATCAAGTTATGTATAAGAGATCAACAGATCCTGTTTATTCCAACATGTTAGGAAGAAGCGAGATGGTGCCTAGTGTTCAAAGTTTAATGTTTAGGAAGTGGTGCACTATGAATTAAAGTTTGAAGAAGATATATGATGAGTGATTGATATAAAATGAAATGGAATGAGATGAATTTTAAGTGACTAAAGTTTAACTATCACCATTTGGATTTAAATATTCAAATTTGTGAAGGAAAAACTAGTGCTCAGTTTTTGTGCTATATCTTTTGATATATGTAGAATTTGCTCATGGTATAAAAAGTGAATTTGTAGAGGAATCCAAGGCACATATATAAATATATATATATATATATATATATATATATATATATATATATATATTAATATTTTAAATTTTTTATATTTAAATATATTGAGGTTAAAATTTGACTGTGTGTTCATGCATGTTCTACAAGTAACCCAAGAAGGGTATTTAAGTTGTGTTTGTTGGTATCTCAATGTTTAAAGATGAAATAGCTATTAGAGTATGTTGTAGACTCCATGAGGACCATATGTGTGAATTATGAATGTTTTACCAATAATATTCAATATGAAAAAAGGGTTATAAGTCAACTATGTTTTCATTCATAATGATTGTGTGTATAAAAAGGTGTCTAAGCTAATTGGGGGTTAGTGGAAGAGTGTTATGATGGATTTTGGAACTTAAAGAGGACCTATAGATCATGTGGCATGGGTGCATGAGTTGTAAATTTTTTATATGTTCTTATTTTTCTCAATGAAGTGTTAAATAGGTGAATAGGTCTCCATGAGACCTATAAAAGCTACAAGAGCCTAATTGAAAGGTGTAGTTGCTTAAGGGTGACCCATAGATGCTATGGATGACATATGAAGATTGTCTTGAGCCATGTCTTGATGTGAGATATGTCTTAAGGGTTAATTCATGCCTAATTTCCAACAAATATGTTTATAATCATGAAGGATCTATAAATAGTGAAACCAAATGAGATTGTTTCTAGACTTGTGCAAGGCTTATGCGAGGGAAGTAAATCCAAGCAAAGAAGAGAACCTTTGAAAGATAAGGTATAGTTTATTAAGGACCATAAAAGAGTGAATAGGATCATTCATTCTTGTCTAATTAAGTTTCTACAAGAGGACATACAGGTCATTAGAAATAATGAGCCTAGAGGAGGCAAAATGAGCAAGTACCCTGGGATGTTGTTTGAGAGAGAGTGTATTGTGTGCAAGTCTAGTGTGAGATGTGTGAGTGTTGAAGAAAAAAAGAGAGGAGAGATAATGTGCCCAATGGATGGGTTGATGAGTATATTAGATTATGGATTGTGTGTATGACCATCTATTCATGTTATTAATGTGGTGACAGAGTTGTTGAGAAGTGTAGAGTGATCCAAAAGGTGGCTTTAGATGCATTGAGAAGGTGTGATGAAGTAAGTATGAGTGAAGGGTTGAAGAGTGGTGCTATTTGGGATATGTAATGTGTCCTAATTGATCTTTATGTGTTGTTTCAAGTATGTAATGTGCTTTTGGCAATAGGGAGAGTTAAGTGAAAGAGTGAAGATGAAGAGTGATAATTAGAGGTCCATCATCAGGTGTTGAAGACATCAGTTTAGAGGTGAATTTTTTCATAGGTGTTGTTTTGGCTGCTCAACATCTAGGGTTTTGTATCCTCCTTTCAAGGTGAAACTTGATAAAGGTCTATTTATTTTAGCTACTCAACTAAATAGGTGTATTATCTCATTGTGGAGTTGTAGTCTCACTAAAATAAGGGATGGTAGTTCCTTGATCAGTTGCAGCTGGTCTAAATTGGATATTATCATTATAGGAGTGTAGTCCATATTTTAGGGTTTAGTGGGTTTTTTTCCCAAGAGGGTTTCCCATGTAGATGTTGTGTTGATGTGTTGTATGCTCTTATTCATGTTTTGAATGTATGTGATTTCATGTTTATGTTTCTAGATCAAGTTGATGAATGATGGAATGGTTTTGGAATTGAATGTACATAATTGTATACTAATTCACCCCCTCTCAGTAGCTACTTTCAAAAATTGGTAGAATATCAGGTCCTTTGGAGGAAGCTTAACAACTTGAAAGAGATATTAAGTAACACAAGATAGCTAAGCAATTGAAGAAAGAAAATCTTGAATTGAGATCAATGGTCAAAAGTCGTGAAGAATTGATTAGTAATATTAAAGAGAAAGAATGTATAATGAAGGATGACTTGGTTAAAGAAGTTAAGAGGGATACAAAGACTATCCAAGTTATCAAATTTTAGTTAGAGGCTACATGTTCAAGCATGAGAGATAAAGGAGATGAATATGTTCAAATGAAGATTAATCTAGTTTCCCTAAAACATGAGTATGGAAAATTCATAATCAAGATAGGCAACCCTAAAAAAGAATAAAAGGAATCAGAACAAGTCAAAGAAGATGAAAAATAGATCAATAATCTCAAGGATCAGTTAAGGGAAGCTAATGCAAATCTAAAAATAAGAGAAGAAGAATGCAGATATCTTAAGACTCAGTTATAAGAAGCAAATGTCAAAATTATTTAAAATTAAGGTGACCTTGATGAGATGAAAACTAAGATAAATTTGTTAAAGTATGATCATGAACAATTGATAGACAAGTTGAACAAACTAAGAAAGGAGCATGAGAATTTTGATTAAGTCAAGGAGAATGCAAGCTTTGAAAGCAATACAAAAAGGTCTGTTAGACAACCAAATGCTTCATGGTATGATAGTTTATTTCATGGTCGTTATTATAAATTTAATAAGTATGGTCATAGAGCTAAGGACTGTAGAAGGAAGTCAGTAAAGTATGGACATTCATGGAGCTATGATAGGAGTTTTTGGCCAAAGATTGATCACAGTTGAAATCTATCAAAAGGTACAAATGATGTTATTTGTTTCAGTTATCATAAGAGTGGACATATTGCTAGATTCCATCCAAATGGTGTTAAGAGGTATTCAAGGTATGTAAAAGGATATAGATCTCTTATAAGGTTTGAGAAAGGATAAACTCATGTATGGAAACTAAAGGTAATCATTGCCAATTCTTCTATCCATAAGGATGATAAGAAAGTTTCTCTAGAAGGCTATGTTATAAATCAGGATAAACTCAAGGATCAAATAGGTAAGATGGCTATAGAAGACAAGAAGATTCAAACTATAAAGGAGACCTAATGTAGTAAAGACTAAAGAGACTAACCCTGTTGAGTCCAAGAGTCTTGATGGATTGTTTGCCAAGGTAGAAAAAGGATAAAAAAAGAAGGAAAGTCAAGAGTTTTTGTTGTCAACATTTGTTGACAAATTTGAAGTAAAGCATCCATTCAAAATCAATTGAATAATGTGGCAGGACTATGTTGAGGCTAACATACCCCCATTTTTGAAAAATGGGGACCTATGTGTCAAATTGTGCAAATTTATACATTGAAATTGAAGATCTACTTGATCAAAGTATCATTAGCATGATTGCATATTATTTTTGTTTTAAAGATCATATAGACCTAGTTTGGTTAACATATTTGTTCATAGTTTTGGCTTAATATTATCTAAATTATTGATGTTGGATATTTTTGTTTCAAGCTATAGGTTTAATGGAGCCCATCTGGGAATGAACATGCTTAGGGTTGTTGTGTTTCAATGTTTAATTGATCTTTCCTAGATTTGGTCTATAATGGATTAATATTTTCAAACCCTAGCCTAAAGTTTTGCCTAGACCTTTTATTTAAAATTTAAAATTGATGGGATATTTTATTTTTAAGTGAGAATAATTTAAATGCCATAGACTTCATTTAATTCTTTGTCCTAAGGCTTGGTCGTGTTTTTCAACACAACCAAACCTTAGTATAACATCCATGCTTAGTCATCTTTTATGTCCTGAGTCCCCCTTTTGGTCTTTCTATTATTCTCAAAGTATTTTTGTTATGTGTCTACCTTTTTAGATTTTCCTTCTGGACTTTATCCCAAAAGAATTACCCTCTGGGGTTTATGTTTTGGATACTTTATCCAAGTGCTTTCAAAATTTTATCCTGAGCATTTTGTCGAAGCTTATCCTTTGGGATTTTTATGAAGAACACATACCCTTCAAGTTTTCTAAAAATGATCCTTAGAGCCTTCAAAACATATCCTTCAGACTTTATGTTTAGGCCAGTTTTCCTTCAGAACTTTTTTGCTTAAGCTAATTATCCTTTGGGCTTTTGTCCAAGATTTATTTCAAACATTTTGTCCAACAAAAGTGCCTTCTGGGACTTGTGTTTTCAATGTTCAATTTCCTTCAAACATTTTGTCCATAATTATTTGGTCTTCAAGGGAAATGTGTCAAACCTTTTATCTGAGACAATTTCCCTAAAATAAATGCCATTCACCAAGTTCCCTGAAAGAATGATCCTTCAGAACTTTCGGAAGTGCCCTTTGGATTCTTGAAAGTACCCTTCAAGCTTTGTGTAAAGTATCCTTCTAGAGTTTTGAAATGGTCCTCTACCCTATTAGATTATCCTTTGGGCTCTTTAGAAATGGCCCTTTACCTTAATAAAGTTATCCTTCAAGATTTTTGTAAGGGGCACTTTGTCTTCAGACTTGCCCTTAGGGATTTTTAAAATGGTCCTTTGCCTTCCACAAATTATCCTTCAGAATTTTGAAAGTGTCCATTACCCCATTAGAAGTGCCCTTCAGGACTTTTATCCCAAGCAAAGGCCCTACCAAGTGACTCTTTAAGAGGATTATTTCAGACATTTTATCTAAAACATTTCCCTGATGCTAAAATCATGAAACAAATTGCTTGAATTAATTCAAATGCCTTATAATTATATATGATAAAGTCATTTTGTCTTTATAGTTGTAACAACAGAGTGAACCAAAAAATGTACAAGTGGCAGGCTTGGTGTTAGTCTCCATAACTATGTTCAAATTGATGGTCACGTGATCATCAAAGACATTCTCATGGATGTCAAATGACGATAGTGAATATGTCAATATTAACATAGTAAAGATCTTAGTTCATGTGTTTAAAATTAATGATCATGCGATCGTCAAAGATGTTCCTGTGGATGTCAAATGATGATCATGAGGACATCAATATTAACATAGTAAAGATCTTAGTTCACATGTTTAAAATTGATGGTCAGGTGACCATCAAAGATGTTCCCATAGACATCAAATGATGGTTGTGAGGATGTCAATCTTAACATAGTAAAGATCATTGATCATGTGTTTAAAATTGATGATCACGTGACCATCAAAGACATTCTCATCAATGTCAAATGGCAGTCATGAGGATGTAAATTTTAGCATATTAAGGAGCCTAGTTCATGTGTTTAAAATTAATGATCATGTGACCATCAAAGATGTTCCCATGGATGTCAAATGACAATCATGAGTATGTCAATTTTAACATAGTAAAATGGGATCCAAATTTTAAAGGGTAATCATCATTTGGGATAGCGATGAATAAAACGACTTGGGATGCCATGAAATTGCCACATAAATCTATATATGAGTGCAAGGGGCCAAATTAGAGACCTTGTAGACCTGGTAATACAAAGGAGAGCTTGAATTGTAAAGAAGTTGAACCATTATCTATTGGTGATCATTTTTAAAAGGGATGGGATCTAAGCTCATAGTTTTTGAGCTATTTTCCATTAACACACTATTTATCTTTGAGCATCTTGAAGATAGGACCATGCCTATATTGGGCAACATCAATAAACAATGAGGACCCTATAATAGTAACTAAGATCTTACAGCACGGATGGGTCCTAAGAATAGGTGAAATAAGAATGTTCTTTTTTAACCATTACTATATTATATTCTAAAATAGGATATTCTTTTAGATATGTGCATTTTGTAAAAAAACATTGTCTATAGGTCAGTTGATTTAAATGAAAAAATCATTTGTTCTGGAATATAATGAAAAAGATAGATGTCTAATACACACATTCAAATGTAACTTGATATTACTGATCGACATGCTACCTTGTATCTTATAAAAGGAGCATTGTCAGTTGTCAGAGGAGAGGGAGTTATTATAACCAAATTACTTTTTAAACTAGAAGTAGTTAATATAAGCAAGGAATTCTATAAAAATTATTCAGTATTTACTTGTGTGAAGTGCTATATGGTTTCTCTCTTAGTTTTCTAGGTTTACTTTCAGATTTGAATTGTTCCTATGGATTTTGGATGTTTATCTTGGATGAAAATTTGATAATTTATGCCAATTCTAGATTAGTTGAAGGTTCTTTGGCTTATTTCATTTGTTGCACTTCTTTTGCATTTGAGCTAATGATGTTTGCTTGCAAGAGTGAATCTTTAAAGTGAGTTTGGTTCCTATTTGCATTATTTCATACCTTCCTTAGAAGCTTGCTTAATGTATGTTGTGATTTGGGATTAATCTATTTCATTTCATACATTAGTTAAATGCATGTTTATAATACATTTGAACTTTGTCATAATGTTTGTAAATAAAGACCAACAACATCTTTCTTTCTGCCCTACCTTTACTTTTTGCTTATTTTTTAGCCTGATCACCTTACTTTAAAGCTTCATTGTAAATATCCATCTTAGATTAGTTCTTAGGTTAGTTATTGATCATAATTCACTATTCTTAGCATAATTTACTGAATATTTCATATAGACCTACTATTCAACCACAATGGCTCCCAACCACCAAATAATATAAATATTGTGAAATAGTCACTTGTTCTATCTCTATTCCACCATAGATAATAGGATTATCACAACCTAAAACTCATGCAATGAATTCTAAAATGAGAAGTGTTTTTTAACACTTTGGGCACCTATGGTACAAATCTAGGCATCAATAAGTGGAGCTTCATTGGCACTAGAAGGAGGGCCTTAGCCAAATTTTTGTAAATTTATAAAATATTTGCCTATTCTATTGTATTTGATCTATGTTTGGTGTAATCTTTGCATATTTGTGTTTATTTTAGCATATTTTTGTAAATATCATTCATCTTTATGGTTTTAGACCAGTCTTTGGGCTCCCTTTAGCCAAAGATTGATATTCTTTGAGGATCCATATGCATTCGTGAAAAGGTAATTCATGTTTTGTGTAACTCTCATGTTTAAGGTTAGTAATAGCAACTTTGTACAAAGATTGACTAGTTATTTGCAAATTTGAGTTCATTCAAGCTTAGAGGTGTAAGGATCCCCTTAATTTAACATTCTATACTTGTCTTTGAGCTAATTTAGTTCATGATAGTCATGCTTTACATATATTCATGAAAAATTGGCTTAACATACAAACTTAATCATTTTACTTTGTAAAGGTTGGTTTGATGCATTGCATTCTAAATAGATTTAATTTTCACCAGCTAGAATTTCACAAGGTATGTTTTAGGTGAGTGAATTCCCAAAGTCTCAAACACTTCACTAGTTCAAGGTACTCATGTGTTCAAGGTATGGCATAGCTGGGTGGTTCTTCAATCAACGTGCAAGGTATAGTACATACCTTCCTCAAAATATTGAAAGGTATTTGCCTTCTTTCAGCCCTAATAATCTTGTCATAGCTAAAAATCATGTTCAAAGTTTCAAATCTACTTTAAGATTACTGAATGTTGTTCATGAAGATGTTCCCTATAGTTTGTTTCTTTTAACTCTTAGAGATGAGGCATATGATTGGTTTCTTAACATTCCTAAGGATTTCATTGTCAATTGGAATGATTTTGATAATTATTTCATTGATAAATTTGGAAATACCATCAATCCATATGTCCTTCATCAATAATTCCTTACTGTGAAGAAGGATTCAAATGAAACCATTAGAAATGTTAATGCTAGATTTCAAAAGATGATAAATAAAACTATAGCTCCTTATAGACCTATTGAGGCTTTAGCTTTAGATATTTATAAGGATGCTTTAGATCCATTGACTTCTATGTTTTTGAAAAGATTTGTTAGAGTCATTGATACATTAGTTTTAGCCTATGTTGAATTCATATTAATCAATGACCAAATGCAACCCCAGGGTTAGATGGCATATACTCTTCCAAATTTCAATCTTAATTTGACTATGTTCAATGTCATTTCTAATGCAAATCAAAACAGACCTGCACTTAGGTTTCAATATGGCAATAATGAATTATATGAAAGCAAACATGAAATGAATCTTTGTACTGTAGATTTGACTAGTCATTGTAATATTTCTAAAGCATCTCAATATGGAAGAAACACTTCTAAAATTATGCCTAATCAAGGCAATGGTTTAGGGACATCTAGATTTGTATAGGCTTTTGATTTTTCATTTGAAGAGGAAAGTCAACCTGAAGATGCTCTAGAAGAAGGGACAACTCTTCAAGATGAGCAACCCCATGAATAAAATTAGATCCAAGCTAACCTCTTTTCAGAAGATAGCTATGAGGACACTTCATATGAAGACATTGATGAAATTCAAGATATTACTAAAGAAGATGATCGTGAACAACAATTATACCAGGATTTCTTGAAAAAATATGTAGCTAGAGAGATTGAAGTTCCTAAGGATGTCATTAAAATACTTATGGGAAAAAAGGATGAAGATGAGGTGAGCATGACAGATCAAGAGCCTTCATATGACTCCATCAAAAGGTCAGAAATATGTGCCCAACATGTATTTGATGATGAGATTCTTGATGAACTCCATTCAATTGATCAAGATGAAGAATCCTTTTGGGATGACTTAGAATATTTTTGCACAAATATTGGTAATCCATGTCCTCCTTGGAAAGAACCTGATGAAGACATCAGTCTAAGGATATTAGTCAAGCTACCATTATTAAGTGAAGATGATATAATCCATTATCTATCTATGGATGAGATAGAACTAACACTCCTTTTGTAAAGTAAAATAATTTACGAAGAAGATGATTATGTCTTAGATTCATATCTTCAATCCATGCATCTGATAATGTTGATAGGAGACCAAGCCACATCACCTATAAGACATTAACATACAAGTGATCCTATCCACAATAAGAGGCCATTAAATGGAATTAATCATGGTTCAAGGTTCTATAGTAGATTAAATAATTTTCCATTTGATCCTGGAGGTAAGTACTTTATGTACTTAGGACAGGGCTTAGTTTAGTTTCTTTCATGTTATTTATTCCTTGATTTTTTTCTTCCTATCCCTTGTTTGTATATTTTTTTTGCTTTATCCTACCTTTTTCCTTGGTTTTTAATAAGTCCTTTTGGACAACCTCAGCTCAAGTTTTATCTGGAAATCTCAAAAACTTCATAGTTCAAAAATGTGGGTATGATTTCTCAAACATTGGTTGATCATAGGTTGTTGAAATGTGAGATTGTTGTTGTAATTTAGAGAAACTAGTAAATACTGATGGATAAGTTAGTTATTTCATGAGATTTTAAACATTTTTCTAATCTAAGTTTGGTTTTAATAAGGATTGCACATGTAGGATGAAACCTTAAATTATTGAAACATAGTCATGTTTGTACTTAAAAAACATTAATTGTGTTGGACAAAGTTTGCAGCCAAGGATGATTGTATAAAAATCAAACACTTAACCAAATCCTTAAACTTGGCTAACCTAGTTTCCAACCTTTGATAGAAAGTTAAAAATTTTCTAAAAAATATAAAAAATAAGAGGTTATTGAAAAATCAAAATCTTTCTAAGCAAAGGTGATTCTAGTAATCTTCATCGGGGCTATGAACACCTGGTTGGAAGTGGAGAAAGGCCTTAAGTGGCACCAAAGGCATCTCTATTAGGGCTATGGACACCTGACTGGTAGCAGATCAATGACCAAACCTTCCTTGAACTAAATCATGGTTCTTAATAAATATTTAAACATGTTGAAAGTCAATGTGAATGATTAAATCCATGAACTTGGAAGTTGTTCTCTAAATCCATGACAATCAATAAGTGGAATCAAAGCACACACATAACATGACTAACTTTTGATGTTTCATCCTAATCCTGCATATGCAAGATTTGTTTTAACCATAAACTAATCTTAATAATGGTGCCTGATCAAATGGAATAAGTAACTTAATTATTATTCTAAACCAAAGTCTCTAAATTCTAACATATTGCTATGTTTCCCCTAGAAGTCACCATTTGTTGAGGTCAGCATACCCCCAGTTCTAAAAAATGGGGATCCATGTATCAAATTGTGCAAATTTATGCATTGAAATTGAAGATCCTCTTAATCAAAGTATCATTAGCATGATTGCACATTATTTTTATTTTAAATATCATCTGCACCTAGTTTGGTTAACATATTTGTTCATAGTCTAGCTTAATATTATCTAAATCACTAATGTTGGATATTTGTGTTTTAGGCTACAGGTTTAATGGAGCCCATCTAAGAATGAACATGCTTAGCGTTATTATGATTCAATATTTAATTGATCATTACTAGCCTTGGTCTATAATGGATTAATATTTTGAAACCCGAGCCTAAAGTTTTGCCTAGACCTTTTAGTTCAAATTTAAAATTGGGGGGAGCTTTTATTTTTACGCAGGAATAATTTAAATGCCATAGACTTTGTTTAATTCTTTGTCCTAAGGTTTGGTCATGTTTTTCAACATAACCAAACCTTAGTATAACATTCATGATTAGTCCCATTTTATGTCATGAGTCTCCCTTTTGGTCTTTATATTATTCTCAAAGTCTTTTTTCTATGTTTCTACCTTTTGGGCTTTTCCTTCGGGACTTTGTTCCAAAAGAATTACCCTTCAAGGTTTATGTTTTGGATACTTTTTCCAAGTGCTTTCAGACTTTTGTCTCAAGTATTTTGATGAAGCTCATCCTTTAGGATTTTTGTGAAGAGCACATACCCTTAGGGTTTTCTAAAAATTATCCTTCGAGCCTTCAAAACATATCCTTTAGACTTTATGTTTAGGCCAGTTTTCCTTTAGACCCTTTTTGCTTAAGCTAATTATCCTTTGGTATTTTTTCCACGATTTCTTTCAGACATTTTATCTAATAAAAGTGCCTTTCGGGAAAATGCAATTTTATTTTCAACATTCTATTTCCTTCAAACATTTTTTCTAACAAAATTTAGGCTTCGGGGGAAATGTGTCAGACATTTTGTCTAAGATAATTTCCTTGAAAGAAATGCCATTCTCAAAGTTCCCCAAAATAATGATCCTTCATAACTTTTGAAAGTGCCCTTTGGATTCTTGAAAGCTCCCTTTGGGCTCCACTTGGCCATATATATTTTAAACATTTTAAATACTGGCCTTTGATCTCTTTCTTCACTACCATCTCCAAGCTCTCTCACTTTGTTGGATCTCTATACACTGCTAAACTTAAATGTTCCACTCTTTAAAATGCATCCATCAATATCCAAATCCTATCTCCTACATGTTAGATATTTGAGCTAGCATAAACTTTACCTTGACTTGGTCGTTAAACTTTGAAACTTTGACCTCATCTCACTTCTTCCTGCATCTTTGGATTTCTTTCACTCTGTCGATCTTCTCAAACTTGCTTAATCTTTAACTTACCATTGTGTTGATAAACATCGATCACTTTGTTTCATCTGAGTCCACCCACTCCATTGCTATTTCTCATCCAAGCTTCTACATGTCATTAGATTTCCAAAGATGCATGATCTTTACTTTTATCTAGTTGTTAAATGTCAAGCTATTTAAGCCATCTGATTCCATTCACTTTGTTGTATCTCCTTTGCATGATCACCCATGCAGCGTCAGATATTCTGAAAAACTCAATATTTATCTTTGATAGGATCACTCTCATCTATCCTCTATCTAATAGACTCATGTGCTTGTGACAGTTGGCATTAGTGCATTCACTCAGAGGGACATTTGACACTTTGACTTCACCATTCTCTATTGCATCTCTAATGTCTGATTAAGCACAAACCTTTGATCTTCCAACTAGCTTGAACTTTAACTCTGACAGGCTCACTCTCATTAGTCTTATATCTAATGTACTCATGTTCTTTTGACACTTATCATTAGCGCATTCACTCAGAGGGACATTTAACACTTTGACTTTACTTCACTTTGTTGGATAATCTACATATGATGAAGTTTGGGCCATTGATCAAGTTGGGACATAATATAAAGTCTAAGACTTAGGAAATATTAACTCCTTTGATCACTGCTTGAGCTAGTAATTACTAGGTCGAGGGGCCAGTTTCATAATGATGATAAAGGCTTAAGTTATAACTTAAGCTATTGGGTCCAAGCTATAGCCAGTCGTTATCAAAAAAGAAAGTGCTTATTGATGCCATGACTTAAATCTTTAGGGTTTTATTGAGAAACTCTATCCAGTCTGAGAGAAAAGATAATTTAATTTTGAGTTCATTCCTTCTCCTTTAAACCTACAAACCATATTTATAGAATGCTCATGAAAAACCCATAATGAATCTTCTATTTTTTTGAATTTAAACATCCATAAATGGTCTATGTAAAATCATGACAATTTTGTACATTACAACTATGAAACATGCTCTTCTCTCCATCAATCCTGCCTGATCCTTTTGACATCAATGACATCCATAGTGTCCCTTTTTACATCAATTAGAATCATATTTCCAACAATCTCCCCCTTTCGCATTGATGGAAAACTAAATGCTCTGATGCAAACTTAATGTTATGACCTTCTAATAATTTGATCCTTCTCTAGCATTGCTTGTATTGGCTTCTGATGAGTATGAATTGAAGCTACTCATACCAAAATTTCTCCCCCTTAGGTAATGGCATATTTTCCTAAATTCATCTTGGACACTTGTTCTAATCTTCCAAACTTTTATAGAGAGCATTTACACTTTATCTCCAAACTTTTACAAAGAACATTTGCCCTTTTTCTCCCTTTTGACATCAATGGCAAAGGGACTCCTTCTCACTATTTGTCCAAAGTGTTCTCCCCCTTTATTTGATAAATTAGTTTATCTAAAAACCTAAAACCATAAACTCATTTTAAATTTACAAAATATACATACTTGAGTTGCCTTCTCTCTTCTTCTATTGATCAACAAGGCTTTTATGATCTTTCCACTAGACTTATGCTCCATCACTAGTATCTAGTGATGTGATGTAGGAGCTATCACTCACAAATTTTGTCTCATTGCATCACTTGAGAATCTTCAAGTATCTATACATAGTCCTCTAATCCTAGAACCTGACCAACTACAAAGCTCCCACTTTGTTTACACATGATGATTCAATACACTGTCTAAGTACCTGATTTGGTTTGTTCAAGTCATCATCTCAACTTACTTGAGTTAAAATCTGTAGTAGAAAACACTTTATATTTCAATCATAATTGAAGCATCTCATCTATGATAATTTTCACATCATGCATAGATCCTAAATCCATTCAAGCTATTTGAGTTAACTCCCCCTAACTCCATAGTATATACAACTTGTCATCTTCAAAACTTAGTGACCTTCTACATGATTTTTTTTGTTATGAAACATAGACAAGTCTCAACCAACATCCACCTGAGCATTTTCATAATTTCTAGCATAAAACATACAACAAGATCCTCTATTCTTAGCCTTCCTAATTCTGATAGACTGAAAAATCTAGCTCCCCATTACTCCATTGACCTATTAATGATCAATACAAGACTTTGAAGCATAGGATAATTTATTCTATATCAAAATAGTATTGGTCTAAAAGACTAATCAATAATCTACATACCTCTATACTAATTGGTATGATGATCTAGAGATTACACACTTACTTCCACACTTGCAAGTCTCCATATCTTGCCTTTAGAACCAGAGTCCATGAACACACTGTTGTCACACTCATTATGTCCCTACAGATGCTACATACATAATACTTATCTTATCTTGGCACACTAACTTCAATTGGGAGCACTCATTTATTTCCTTCAAAATCTTCTAAAGAACACCACTTGCTTCTTTAATTAAAGGAGTCTCTTAAGAAACATAGATAGAGACACCTTAATTCACAATGTCCTAGAATAATGTGAAACTAGGAATTACCCATAACTCATCATATTCCTTCGCCTCTTGGTCATCTTGTGCTTTTAATTATTCTTCTTCTTCTTAGGCATAAGAGAAGTAACATGCTCATCCACTATGATATTCTCCTTTGGATTAAAAATACATGGAGACAATATGGATTCATGACATACCTTTTCATCTGATGAATCTTCCTTGTAGCTCAAAATCTCATCACTAGGCATAGAAAATTAATGTTCTATGCGTGAAAGTTGCTCAACAATAGTAGTATTTTCACTTGAATTTGTTTGTACTCACTTAAAAACTAGCCTTGGAAAACACCTTGAACTTGAGCTTTGTCTTCTCATTCTTAGCATGTGTAGACATTGATATCTCTTGACATTTTCCAACCTTTGTAGCATTCTTCATCATGGATTGATCTTTCACTTTCTATACATGGTTGGGTTGCTTATATGTCCTATTGGGCTTACTTTTCTCATTTTCAAAGACTTATGAACCTTTGTTCACACTAAGAGGCATGATTTTCTTCATACTTTGTACTTTTGGTCTTTCAAAACTTGTTTTACATTATTTAGCATGTGACACAAATTATTACAATTATAGCATATTATATTTGTATCTACCAAGGGTGCAAATGAATTTTTTATTACAAATTTGGTTCTCCTTGTAGGTGAAAATCTACATTTACTAGCCTTATGACCAAACTAATACAACTATAATAATAATGATAAAAAGATGAGTAATACATGGTCATAGATTTTCTTTATGTAGGATGGGGAATTCTTCTCAACTTTTGCTTCTTCAAGTTGCTTACCCTTATGTAACCATCTACATCAGCTACCTTTGTCTTCTACATCTTCTTTAAGTTTGCAGAGATGGACTCATTAGTCTTTTTCCTTTCCTTAGGCTTCTTTTCAGCTTTAGCCTTCTTCTCATCAACAATGCTACGATTTGTCTTTGTATCTCTAGAGACATTCCTTTTATTTGCTCTTGATCCTTCTGCTTTGAAATTGTCATATAACTTAGTAGATGTACTAGTTATGGGACTTTCCCCTTTTCATAACCAAGACCAAATTTCCCTTTTGATGGATTTTGAGAGGTAATCAATTCATCAAGAATATTCGATCCTATTTTTAGCTTCAAAACTTTATCTATTTGTTCTTTAACCTTTTCAAGCCCTTTTCTCAAAGCCACTATCTCTACTTCTAGCCTCATACACTCATCAGATTTGAATTGTAGTTAAATTTTGACATCTTCTATTCTTTCAACCTCTTCAACCTGAGTCTTGAGGCTTACTACCATCTTATTTGATTTTTCAAGACTTTTGGACTATTTTTCAATTTCTTTTTATCCAAGCTTATTTTGTCTTGTGTTATCTTTCCTCAACTTATCAATCTCATCTAGAGCACAAATGAGTTCACACTCAAGGTCCACTTCTCCTACCTCTTCTTCATCAGAGTCTTCAAATTCCTCTTGATCTAGATCTATAGAAATTGATCCTAATGCCATGAACAGGAACCCATTTCCCTCAGCCACAAAGGCACAATCATGGTCATCATCTGAGCTATCACTATCATCCAATGAGTCACTATCTTCTATTATATACAATATTTTCTTGTTTTTAAAGAAGTTACTCCTTTTAGAATAGTAGGGATTTATTATTTTACCATCCTCTTCTTGCTCAGAGTTATCCTTTTTCTCATAAGGGCATTTAGCAACAAAATTTCCTACTTTACCATAATTAAAAAATTTAAAGTGTAACTTACCTTTGTACTTTCCAAATCCTCTTTTCAATCTTTCGATAAAGTTAGATTCTTCTTCATCAATCTCCCTAGATCCAGATGTAGATGCTTTTACTTTTACATGCTTGGATGATTTGAATGTAACTTCTCTCTTGGAAGTATCTGTTTCTCCCATTCTCATCTCATAAGTAGTGAAGATTCCATGCAACTCATCTACAGCAAGCTTATCTAGATCTCTTTCTTCCTCTATTGTAGAGATTTTAGAATCATACCTTGATGGCAAAGATATTAGGACCTTTTTGACAATGATTGATTCTTTCATTTCTTCTCCAAGGCCTTTGATTGCATTGACTATTTCATCTACCTTGAGAAGGTAGTCTGCAATCTTCTCTTCTCCAGTCATTTTAAGATTCTCAAACATTCCTCAAAATGTTTGTAGCTTGGCCTACTTTACTTTGTCATCACCTTCATAGATTATCTTCAAATTATTCTAGATAGCTTGTGCATTTTGACAATGCATCACTTTGACAAACTCTGATTTGGACAATCCACAGAGAATAACATTCTTTGCCTTGGCATTGATCTCATATGACATCTTTGAAGACTGATCGATAGGAGTTGTAGTAGGGGTTGTATATCCATTTACTACAGATAGCCATACATCAAACCATAATGAGGATAAATATGCTTTCATTCTTATGCTCTATAATGCATAGTTAGATCCATCAAAGAGAGGTGCTTTGTTTGATGAAACCCCTTCTTGACTAGCCATTGTGTTCACTATTTCAAGATCTATTTGAGCTAATTAAGCTTCTTTAAAAGGAACCCTAGGCTCTGATACCAATTGTTAGAACACAACTCTCTACTGAGAGGTGGGAGTGAATCAGTAGATTAACTAAAATCAGTCCTTTAATCCTTTTAAAGCAAATTCAAAAGCATATGTAGATTAAAATATAAATACAAAGATCACATACACACACAAATACACATGACACTAGATTTATGCATGGAAAACGTAAAGGGAAAAACCATAATGAGAATAGCTACTAGAATCTACTATTTTAATCTAACCTCATAGTTTAAAGCCTCACTTGGTAAAACCTCATTGGTTAGAAGCCTCACTGGTTACATTTAAGGACATCAATCCTAAGGAGACACCAATCCCCTAATTGAGCGCCAACTTAGCTAATCTGATTGCACCAACCAATTAGATCTATAGAGCTAAAACTCTAGATTAAAACATTGATTCATAAATGAATCAAACTCTATTCTCTTTGTTACAAATCTAATCTATAATCACTCATTCTCTACACATTATCTTTGTGTGCCTTTCTTCCTTTCTGTCCCTCTATCTCTTTGTCTAGATATGTATCTATTTGACACACTTATCTCTCTCTCTATAGCCTCTTCTTTTTCTCCCTACCCTCTAGTTCTATGTCCATATATTTTTTGTTTGACATAATTTGAATGGATTTAGCATCATCTGTCTGTGTCCTAAATGTCATATATATAAGCTTTTGATCTAGGTCTTCATATCTTATGTGTGTTCATACTCACACTATAACACATAACTCTCTATCCTGGACTCAGTTCCAAATTATTGAACTACATGTTTCCCATGTCTTGAACTCATGCTCCACCACCATAATTTATAGTCTCATTACTATCTTTAGAAAATCTTGGGCTCTAGTTATGATTCACATGCACTTTTACATAGATTTGATCAGTTACATCAATCAATCTCATTATCTGTATCATGATTTAGGGCTTAACTATAATTTCATGCATTTTTATCCACTTGACCATATATAATTTAAAAATTTTAAATACTAGCCTTTGATCTCTTTATTCATGCCATCTCCAAGCTCTCTCACTCCATCGGGTCTCTATACACTGCTAAACTTTAATGTTCCACTCTTTAAAATGCATCCATTGATCTCCAGATCATATCTCCCATGTGTTGTTAGATCTTTGAACTTGCATGAACTTTACCTTGACTTGGTCATTAAACTTTGACACTTTGACCTCATCTCACTACTTTCTACATCTTTGGATTGCTTTTGCTCCATTGATCTTCTCGAACCTGTTCAATCTTTAACTTGTCACTATGTTGATAAACATCGATCACTTTGTTCCATTTGAGTCCACTCACTCTATTGATCTTTATCATCCAAGATTTTACATGCCATTGGATCTTCAAAGGTACACAATCTTTACTTCTATCTAGTTATTAAATGTCAAGCTCT
This sequence comes from Torreya grandis, assembly GCA_037957365.1. Classification (NCBI taxonomy): domain Eukaryota; kingdom Viridiplantae; phylum Streptophyta; class Pinopsida; order Cupressales; family Taxaceae; genus Torreya; species Torreya grandis. The sequence goes on from JARHVA010000300.1 coordinate 4,441,087, forward strand.
TTAACCCATCTGAGTCCATTTGCTCTGTTATATTTCCTTTGCACTATCACCTACACACCATCAAATATTTTAACAAGCTTGATATTTATCTTTGATAGGCTCACTTTCATTAGTCCTCTATCTGATAGACTCATGTGATTGTGACACTTGGCATTAATGCATTCACTCAGAGGGACCTTTAACACTTTGACTTCATCACACTCCATTAGATCTCCAAAATTTGATTAAGTGTGAACCGTTGATCTTCCAACTAGCTCAAACTTTAACTTTGACATGCTCACTCTCATTTGTCCTCTATATGACATAATCATATGCTTGTGATACTTCGATTTATCACATTCACTTGAAGGGATGTTTGACACTTTTACTTTTCTTTTCTTCATTAGATCATCCACATACGATGAAGCACAGGCTGTTGATCAAGTTGGGACATAATATAAAGTCTAAGACTTAGGAAATATTAAGTCTTTTGATCACCACTCGAGCTGGTAATTTCTAGGTCGAGGGGTTGGTTTTGTAACAATGATAAAAGGCTTAAGTTATAACTTAAGCTATCAAGTCTAGGATATAGCCAGTCACTATCAAAATTAAAAGTTCCTATTAATGCCATGACTTAAACCCTTAGGTTTTTATTGAGAAATCTTATCTAGTTCAAGAGCAAAGATAATTCAATTTTGAGCTCATTCCTTCTTCTCTAATCCTACAAACCATATTTCTAAAATTCTCATGAAAAACCCATAACGGATCTTTTATCTATTTGAATTTAAACATCCATAAATGGTCTCTATAAAAGCATGACAACTTTGTACCATGCAACTATGAAACATGTTCTTCTCTCCATCAATCATGCCTAATCATTTTGATATCAATGACATCCATAGTGTCCTTTTTGACATTAATAAAAATCACACTGCCAAAATTACTAACCATTAGCTCGTGTCTATTTGTATGAGACTCATCATTACTTAAATCAACACAAGCCTAAAAATAATTTTTCAATCCTCTTTCATCATTTCCCATGCTCAACATTAATAGCTTACTATTGTTAATGATATTATCTTTAATCCCATAATGATTTCATTTCATGATCTAAAATATCAAATAATATTTTTCTAAATCCCCTCTAATATTACCATGATTAAAAATCATAGTAATATCAATAATCAACATTGACCTATCAAACTTGGTATGAGCAATGAATTGAATCACTTCCCTAGGTAAATTAGAAACACTATACCAATTGGTGAACTCTCTAATGTTCACTCCTCTATTGGTAAACCAATTAATCACTTTATTACCTTCCTTGAAGTTATGATTGATTATAATTTGTTGAAAGTGATTAATGATATCAAAAGTGTTTGGAAGAATATTATGTTGGAGTATATTCTAATGCTTATTAGCTTATATAGATAATTTTTTCATTTTTTTATTAGTTTTATCCTTTGTGGATTTATCCCACATTGGTTATTTAGGCTTGCTTCTTGTATTTCCTTGCCTACTTATGCAAGGTCTCTCCATTGTACTAAGCATGTCTTATTCTTAATATCATATGATTTGCCTTGTCTCTGCATTTTATCCTTGTAGCCTCTTGTTATATTTTTGTTGTCAATATTTTAGATTCTTGGGTTTTTGGAATGATCTTGTTCTCATTACTTATATGGTACCAGAGCCTTGAAGTATTCTAGTCATTCATTTGTAAGCTTGTTGCAAGTTTTTTTCAGATAATTCTATTACCTTGGTGCCATTGCACACTCCAATAACTACATTTTTCATCTATGGTTATGTCATTCTACCATTGGGAGATTAAACCTATCTACTTTGGCATCCTTTTTTATCTAGTGCATTGGAGAGTTGGACTGTATTAGAGCATTAGAGGTCTGCATAGGTGTGTTGGAAGATTTTTTATTTATAGAGAAGAGCGTTGAATTTGGTGCTAGTTTATCTACATATGCACTATTGTTTTTGGCATTTTTAAGTGGTAGATATTTCTTTTTCAGCCAAGCGACATCTTTATTTTTATTATAAATTGCTACAGGTCTATGTTGGACTACATAACTTGATTTTCTATTGACTTTGGCACCCTTTCTTTATATTAACTCTTACATTGGTGCTACAAGGATCCAGGCTATGTGTGGGTCTATATTTAGTTTTTTTACAGGGTAATAAGGCCATTACATGGATATTTGACTCCAAACTACCTCAAACATGTGTCATCCTATCACCATTCTCCTAGATATATTATTGCCTCAAACCTACATCATTCCTTTTTTGTGTGGTTTGAGATCTACATTAGAAGATAGTATCTAGTCCTCTCTTACAAGCTTGTTGCATTAGAATTGATGAGGTGGTGTTGGACGTGGTGAGGAAATTTTTTCTTTATGACATCCATTGGTTACGCCTCACGTCCTTATTCTAGCACATTGGCAGTGTTCTCCCTATTGGTGGAATCTCATCTACTTGATCAGGCACTTACTAGGTTATAGACAGTTGTAATATACTTATTTATATTCGTAAAACAACTATTCTATTCATTATTTTATTTTAATAGTTGTATTTTTTACTTTAAGAGGAAGTATCTTTTGCTTGCATGCACATAGGGGTCATTGGCAAATTATTTTTTCAATTTTATTGGATTGAGGATTTTTGTAATGAAATTATGTTCTAATGAGTGGTTGGAATGTTAGGTTCACTACCAATTTGGTCACAAAAATTATCTTGTAGTGTAATTGTTATTACTTTTCACCCATTTATGGGAATTCATAAAGCCTATAACTTTTGAACCATAACTCAAAATTGAGTTCAGTTTTTTTTTAAAGTGTATAATTTTCAATTATCTATCCATTAGTGTAATCTATTTATAAAAAATCACTACTTTTATAAAGTGTCAAATTTGGGGGGTCTCAATACAAATATTTTGGGGGGTTGTCTCGATGCCAATTTGTGTACCCTTTTGCATTCTTTTACTCTTTGATGATTTAATATATTAGATTCTTCTTATGGTTTAGATAAATTTGAGCCTTTGACTACACATAATTAATATATATGGGGATATATAATGGAAACAATCATTAAACATAAAGCATTATGGTCCTTATTGAATGAAGTTCAACCATAGTTCACTAGAGAATATGAATTTTTTTGGCACCAATGCAAATTTGAAGAGTGTATGGGTTTGATAGGGGCTTATGTTAGTGATAGTATTTTTTTTTATTTAGATGGATGTGACTCTCAATTCAAAATATGAGATAAACTAAAGGGTTTATTTTGGAAATTAGATCACATGAGAGCCATGCAGCTTGAAGTTGAGATTACTACTCTCAATCTTGAAGATTTTCCCTCTATTGTAGACTATCTCACTAAGTTTAAACACTTGTTGACATAATTGAAGGGGAGTGGGTGGATGAGAAAGATGAAGACTATGTGTACTTGATTCTATCCAAGTTGAAATCTCCATTCCAAATCATTGCTTCTACCTTTTTCTCTAGCATGGATGCCTTAGGTGCCACATTCCAAATGCCAGATTGAGAGTTTTTTTGTGAAAGACTTACTAGGGAAGAATCCAAATTGTCTCACCTTGAGTCTTCCACCTCTCATAAAGCATTAATAAAATCTAATCCTAAGATTAAATGAATCTCAAAGATTAAATCCAAGAACACTCCTTTATCTCAATGTGCACTTAAACCCAAATCATCTTTCAAATCGAAGAATAAGTCAAGCCTTTCATGCTCTTTTTGTGGGGGAGTGGTCATGAAGAATCTAGGTGTTTTAAGAGAATGCAAGTCTTAGGGGATGCAGTAAGAAAAAAACAAAAAAATTATCTCCATTCCACCCATTGAACATGGAAAATCACCTAATGTTTTTGGGAGATCTCAGTCACCTATTTCAGATAGTTGGGCCATAGATTCTAGTGCTTATCACCACATGACTTCTTCCAAGGATTATTTTATATCTCTTGGTTTGATTTCTACATATAATATTGAGGTTGGATATTCTTCCTTTATTTATGCTAAGGGAAAAAGTGATATACAACTTGATGGTGGATACATCAATGATGCACTATATGTCCTTGACATCACTACAAGTTTGCTTTCTATTTATCAAATTTGTCATTCTAGTTAGGGTAAGACAATAACTTTCACACCACATGGAGTTGATGTTAGATCATTGATAAAGCCTCATACACTCATAGCATAGGGTGTTTTTTATCATAGTTATCGAATTATTACTTTGAGGATTTTGATGATAATCCTCCAATAGGGACATGTTTGGTTTCTCATGCAAATTATGAGAGTAAGCTTTGGCCTGAGAGATTTAGACATCCTAATTAAAAATATTTGAAGGAGTTAAACACTCATGGTATGGTTGATGGTCTACCTACAATTTCATGTCTTGATGGAGTTTGCCTTGGTTGTGCATTATAGAATCAACACCAAGATCCATTTCCTAAGGGTATGTCGAAGAGAACTTCTTCGTCAATTGAGCTTATGCACAGTGATTTGATGGTCTTTCTTACTCCTTTCAATAGAGATAAGTATGCACTTACTTTTATTGATAATTTTTTTAGGTGTACTTGGGTTTATTTTCTCAAATACAAGAGTGATATTTTTTCACACTTCAAAGTCTTTAAGGCTTTGGTTGAGAAACAATCTTCTACTTTCATCAAGAAGCTTTGTACTGATAATGGGGGGGAGTACTTTAGTAGAGAGTTCTATAATTTTTTGGTAACTCATGGAATTTTTTACCAATATTCTATTCCACATACTCCACAATAGAATGTCTTAGCAGAATGAAAGAACCAAACTTTGAAGGAGATGGCTAATTGCATGATGGATTCACAAGACTTATCTCCCATCTATTGGGTAGAAACAATGAATTATGTGAATTACATTAAAAATGAAAAACCACATAGAGCACTTGAGCATTTAAATCCAGAGGAGGCTTGATCTGGAACCAAGCCTGATGTCTCATTTTTCATATTCTTTAGGAGCCATGCTTGGGATTTAGTACTAAATAAGAAAAGGAAAGCATTGGATAGTAAGAGCAAACCATTAATCTTTCTAGGGCATTTTGAGGACATGAGAGATTATTGAATTTTAGATCCTGATACTCATGATGTTCATTTTTAAACACATGTTCATTTTGATGAGCACTTCACTTCTTATGATTCTTCTTCTATGCCTTATTATTCTTCTTTTATTGATTCCTCATCTCCTCTTAAGGATTCATTCTTTTAGGATCCAGATCAAGAGATCCTTAAGGAGGTTATGGATGTTGAGGATTCTATTCCCACTAACGTTATCACTATACCTATGTGGGCTTATACTATAGTTTATGAGGTAACATATTTTATATAGGATCTTCCACCCACTCAACATCATCATGCACATTCTATAGGTACTAGACTTTTATGTCAGACATTCTTTGGGGATTCATAGTATTTTTTATAGGATCATGGGATAAAGGAGTGGGATGATGTGATGATAGATTAGTATTCTTTTTTGATGAAAAATCATACTTGGGTTTTGGTCTCTCTTCCTAAGCAAAGAAATTTGGTTATGTGCAAGTGGATATACCGTACTAAGTATGCAGTTGATGGGTCCATTGACAAGTATAAAGCACATCTTATTGCAAAGGGTTTCTCACAAGTCAAAGGTATTGATTACTCTAAGACTTTTGCACCTGTTACCAAGATGGATTATATGCACCTTGTACTTTATCTTTATGCATCATAGGGTTGGCTAGTGTATTAGATGGATGTTAAGAGTGCCTTCTTATATGGATATTTATAGGAGGAAATCTACATGGAGCATCTTGATGAGTTTGTTCATGATTCTTCTCTTGTTTGTTAACTTTAGAGGTCTCTTTATAGTCTCAAATAGGCCCCTCGATCTTGGTATGAGAAGATGGATTCTTTTCTTCTCTCTATTGGCTTATTTTGTTGCCACTCAGATCCTACAATATATATCCAACATGTTAGAGAGTATATTTTTATACTGGTCTTGTATGTTGATAATTTACTTTTCATAGGCAAATCCTCTTCTCAGATTTAGGCTATTTAGTAGGCTCTTTCAACATGGTTTGATATAATATATCTCAGTCTTTTACACTTCTTCGTTGGTTTACATATATCTCAGTCAGATTCAAGTATTCATTTGAGTTATTAGAAGTACACTCTTGATCTTATTTAGTGTTTTGACATAGATGATTGTAATCCGAATCCCTCTATTTTCCAATTTAGAGTCATTCTCACTACCACTTGTACTACTCCTCTTTGTGATCCTACATTGTATAAGTAGATGGTTGGGATTCTTATGTATTTAACCCAAACTTGAACTGATATTCCATTTATAGTTAGGCTTGTATCTAGGTTTGAACATGCTCTTCATGATAGTCATTGGTAAGTTGTCAAGAGGATTTTATGATATCTATGAGGTATTACCCATTTTGGATTACACTACACTAGGGGTTCTACTAAATTGGTTGGGTACATTGATTTAGATTATGTAGGTTCTCTTGATGAAAAACATTCCACTTTTGCCTACATATTTTATATTGCTTATTCTCCAGTTGCTTGGGCATGCAAGAAGAAACAGGCTATTGCACTTTCATCTACAGAGGATGAGTATAGGGTAGCAGTTACAGAAATTCATCAGGTTATTTTGCTTCATTAGTTATTGATAGAGTTTGGCTTCATACAAGATTCACCTACTATACTTTGGTGTGACAACCAGAGTGGAATTCACATATACCATAACCTAGTTGAGCACTAGAAGACCAAACACATTGAGATACACATGAATTTCATTCATCAACACATTCAGGATGGAGTTCTTTACTTGGAGTACATTATGACTCACAAATAGGTTGCCAACATCTTCACAAAGCCTTTTGCATCACCTCATTTCTTTGAGTTTTATGGCTTGCTTGGGGTTTCAAAAAATTTCCTTCTAGGGTGTTCATGAGGACATCTTCCTTTTTCATTTTATAGATATATATTATACATGAGTACCTAATCAGGCCTTGTTGCCAGGAATCATACTATGTATATGCCATTTTATCTTTTTTTGGCTATTGTTAGCCCCTAATTTCACTTGAGAGGGGGTGTTGGAGTATATTCTCATGCTTGCTAGGTTATTCATATTTAGTTTTTTCATATTTTTCCTAGTTTTTCCTTTGTGGATTTATCCCACAATGATTAGTTAGTCTTGTTTCTTGTATTTCCTTGCCTACTTATGCAAGGTCTCTCGATTGTACAAAACATGTCTTATTCTAAATATCATATGGTTTGCTTTGTCTTTACATTTCATCATTGCAGTCTCTTGTAATGATTTTGTTGTTAATGCTTTAGATTCTTGGGTTCTTAGAATGATCTTGTTCTCATTCCTTATGTATTACAAATAGTCCAACATGGAATTATTTTATTAATAAGATAATTAAATATTTATGGAATTCAAACCATCTTCTTTGGCCTTTCTAACACCCCATAAGGATTCTAAGGCTTCATCTGCATGTCTAGTTTGAACACAAAAATTCCTAGAAAAGGATACAATCACCCTTCCATTGTTATCCTATATAACCCCCCCACCACCTAATTTCCTAGTATTTCATTTAGAAGAACCCTCAAAGTTTAATTTAACCCATCCAGGGGAGGGAGAGAACCATTTAGTCATGCTTCTAGCCTATTTTTTATGATTCTTATGTTGGATTATCCATGATCCAAAATTTTATTTTTTGTTAAATAAATTAGGGAATGCATCTCACTAATAGAGACCTCCATTACGTGGTAATCATAAATGACCAATTTACTTATGTATTATGCTTTTAGTTTGGGGATTCTGGTACATTGGTAGTTAAGTCCCATACAGATGAACTTATAACTTACCATTTGACCTATATGTATCAAATGTTCCTTGGTATTGGAGCCACATATTCAAAGATGAATGCATGAAGTTGAAGGTGTAAAGAGAGAGAACTATGTATTAGGATTGAGAAGTGCACCTGTATTAGGCACCTACGTATAGCCTAGAGTAGATTTTATGGCCCCTTTGAATATATTTTAAGAAATTTGAAGTGAAAATGATTTTTTAATGGCAACCATGGTAGATTTAACCTACGCTTCCTTCAATATGAAATATTTATAACACTCAAAACACAGATTCATCATGGTAGAACTATTAAAAAAAGGAGTGAAGATTGTCTTTTCTATTCACATTATCAATGGTGTCAGACTGATCCACTTCCAAGACTTAGTACCATGCTTCATAGCTTTATTTGAGGTCTTTGCATCATCACCTATGTCAAAAGCACAACCTATACTTCATATTATACAATAAATTAGATTGGAGACAAATCTTGACAACTTGAACAACACCTTGCATTTTTTGATTAAATTGAAAAGAGGTCAAATTGAAAGTTACAAAAATAAAAGGCTCAGTAAAAAAATCACATGGTTGTTTTGACTAAACCTGTTTGTGAAGAATATGCAGCCCCATATATGAATAATAAGCCTTTCAAAGCCCTAAAATCACTATGGGCTCCACTAAACAAAAGTGGAAGTAAAAACATTCGATGAAAGTTTTTACATGTGTTATTAGTACCTGACAGGTACTATACTTTTCATTGAAGGCTTTTACTTCAATTACCCTTTTGTTGTGATCCAATAAAAATGGATTATACATTACTTTTTTTTATTTGCCTATGTTTGGAGATCCTTGGTAACATTTTTTAATATTTCCCCGTTAATATTAAAATGTGAATAGTAGCTATGCAAGCATCTAACCAGAAAGTCAAGTTTGTTATTATTTTGATCAGATCCCTTGGATAATCATTGAGAGAAATGAGTTGTTTACAAGGGCTAGGGGACATGTGTCCAGGGAGAGCATGCCAAAGACAAGAGTTTCAAATGGCTATTTTTCTTGCAGGTTTGTGGCAACCAAACCTACAATGTGACATGCCTTATCACAAGATTATTAGGCTATTAATTGGAATGTTTTATCTCACAATTATTATTGCCTTTGTCAAAACATCTAGATTGAATGGCAAGATGCTCCCAAGGAGATCCACTCCAAATTACTTCAATCGGTATGAAAAATAATTGTTAAACCCTAATTATGTTTTATATTTCAAGGATTTGGTGTGTGAATTAAAATAACTATGCCCATGTAGGTGTTGAGTTATTGCAAAGTGGAGTGGTGGAGATAATAGGGTTGTAGACATCTTAAGAAGTAGGGTTCATAGCACAATTATGTGACACAGTAGAGGTGCCCATGTTATCCTTTTTTGTAATGTATCCCTTGATCTCTTTCCACTACTTCCCATACTTTATCCACCTACCTCATAGTGATGTTGTGCAAATGAAGGCCAACATAGCTATGGTTTAGCTCTATGGCTAGATGAAAATTATGGTAGTCTCTATGATAATGACTACAACTCTAGTGTGCTCTCACCTTTAAGTGAAGCCCTCCTCCAAGTATGACCTTAGATTAAACTTTACAAACTAATGACGTTGTAGCCCCATGTGTTCATGGACATATTAATTAAGCAATGAGGAAAACTAAGTTCTTCTACCTTGCTTTTGGATATATCTCCATTTATAGTAGGTGGAAAACACATGAAATCACTAGAATAACCTGTTGTAGCATAAAAATAATGTCCACATTGAAAATTCACTTGTTTATGTTTTTATTGTTAGATCTCATTCCCCACATATTCATTTTGATGGTTTTCCCTTTTCTTTGGCCTCAAGATTTTGTAGGTCCAAATCTACTATTCTCCAATGGATTTTTGTAAATATTTATCATCAATGGTGCCTTGAATTCAAGCCACTGTATATAAGAAAAACTTTCCCGACTCAATTATGCCTATATGAGTATTTTTTCATAGAGGAAAATGGAGCTAACTAAGGTTTTCACAAATAAATGAAGTGCGAAAATAGGGATTTCACATTGGAAATTGATCAAAATGTCAATACTACATGTCATGCTAATATAATCTAAGTACTGCTCATATTTTGGTAATTATGTTATCTTCAGCTATTATACATTCTTGTTTCTATACAAACCAATTAACTACAGCTCTAAAAAAGCTTATTTCTCTTCTTTCTATTAGCAAATCACTAGTGGGTAGCCATGTAGTGATTAATCTCCTTAGGAAAGAAAGAAGAAACAAGTATAATTCGATATAAGCATTTTTAGAATATAGTTTCAACTCCCATAATCACTGTGTTATTTTTTATCTCATCATAAACTCATAAAAATATGTCATAAATGGAATATTTTAATGGCACTCTAACTCTTATGTGTAGCTGCCTAAACATAGCCTACCTACAATACAAATGTTAGGTATTCTAGCTACAACACAATTCTCATTTTTTAATTATCTTGCATTCAAAAAATAACAGTTATCTAACATTTATTTCCTTTATATGTTTATATTGATTAAAATCAAGGTGGATTGAGTAATTTTTGTAGTTACTCATAAACAAGAGAAGGTCATAATTTCCAACCTCATATATTGGACAAATTTATTTTTTCATTTGAATTTTTGAATATGCCTTTTTAACAAGGAATATTCTATTTTAAAATATTTTGTAAAGAAAAATGAATGATATGAGGGTGTAATTATTTCATATTTTTGACAAGTCCCATAATCATCACATTGTAATTGGAATCTATTTGGTGGTAAAGACCAAACCTTGATATCCCTCCTTTTGACCTGATTATAGCATTATGGCTAAAATTATAAGTCTAAACCTCTAAAAACAAAATATTAACACCTAAAAACTATAAGGAATGGCCAATTAATATGGAAAACATGCTTGTTTTTAACAATTTTTTGGAAATAACACACACTCATGACATTATTTAGCTTGTTTTATGTATCTAGTCGATACACATGCACTATTGACATTGTACTCTATATTATTTTTCCTATTCTCCATTAATAAATGAAGGTTGTATTTCCTTCAAGTTAAGACTTCTAATCCATTAAATGTGTTTTTTTGCCTAAATATTGTACTACTCATTCACTCTACATAGCCATAGATCAGATGCCCAACACACACCTCAGTCTTAGGCCCCATGGTATGGATTAACTAGTATCATAATGGTTAAAATGTCTGAGTAAGAACTGGTATTTAAGCCCTGATTTATTATTTTTCCTATGCCTATAACCACAAGATCATAATGAGAGAGAGAAGGTTTCTTAGTCGATTCTATTTTAGAAACTCCATCAGAATGTTGTAGCAAAAGTAAGATGGCTAATTCCAAGAATCAACTCAAGGTATCCCCAAACATCTAAAGGATCATTATCAATGCTCTAGAGGAATAATACATCAAATGTTTTGGTCATTTATGCAAGTTGATGATGTATATCAACCTGATGCCCTCTTCCTCATCTCAACAACACATTCCACAATGTTTCTAGTAGTAAACCCCCTTCAAATTATAAGTCAATCTTGACATCCCTTTATTCAAAGGAAAGATTGATGACAAACCATTGGATGCATGGATTTGACATCTTGAGGCATACTTTTCAGTCAACTATTTTACTGATGCTGAAAAGATCACTTTTGTAGTACTGAAGATATCCATTATAATTATTAACTAGTGGGAGACTTTTAGTGCATAATGTGAACAAGAGTGTATTACAATTGAATCATGGAAGAATTTTTTTGATACACTTAAAGAAGAATACTACCCTCTCCAACACTTTGAATATGAATACATCAAGTTCCAACAACTGCACTAGCTTAAGGATCGGTTAGTAGATGACTACACCAACTCATTCCATGACTACTCTATGTGCCTGCAAGAGAAATTAAGAAAAAAAATAAGGTGCTAAAGTAACTAAATGTACTTTCACCTTACATCCATGTGAAGATGGAGGTTTTTAATTCTAACACTTTTAGGAAAGTATATCGCAATGCTATCAATATCAAATCCTAAGCATGAATGAAGTAGCATGCCACCTTTTCATCCAACATAGTACACAAGTCCCTACCAACACATGACTCCACATCATAGCCTTCTATATATAATGAAAAACACACTTCTCACAAAGGTGAAGAGTACCAAAATACTACTCAATACTTGAAGTCTCTAGCACCTTCTACTTTAGACAAAGGCAAAAATAAGTCTAGTGATAAGTGGTGCCATCGCCATTACTCGTCCACCCATAATGACTTTGAATGCCATGCAAAATAGTCCTTGCTTACATAATATACATCAATACCCATACCAATGGATAAAACTGATGTAGATGCCTCTTGTGTAAACACCACTCCACTATAATCAACATATTTGAAGATCATGAACATCTCTTCCACACTCAATTGTAGGTGAAGGGTCAACCTTTCCACATCATCATCGATAGTGGTAGTTAAAGAGCATCATTTCACAGTCCATATCTTAGTGCCTTGGTCTTATGTTAGTAACCCATGTCCTACCCTTCTCTTTGCATTATTAGTTTATTAGTCACTATGGATGCATATATTTTTTAAGTCATTACTTTAGCATATTTTAATTATTCCACATGCATGGGAAGAATTAGTTACTAGAATAGAATTAGTATTTAAGTAACATATTTGTATTATCCCACATGTATGGGAAGTATCAGTTGTTAGAATATAATTAGTATTTAAGTAAGTATTGAGGCCCAATGAAGGCATCCATGAATATTATTGTATTGATCTTGATCAAAGGAGGTTTCCCCCTTGAAGTAGTCTACGATCAATATAAAATATTTGAATTTTTTTGAGTAAATTCATGAAGTTTATTTTATTACTCCATTATTTTCTATAGTTCATAAATTTGTGTAGAAGGTTCTTCACATCTGGTATCAAAGCACTTTCCTTGACCTATGGGTAGATTTTGGATATTTTTTTCAATAGTGGCTTTTTATATGTTGTGCCATTTAATAATTTTTTTCATTATCTCTATTTTTACATCTTCATTTACAGATTTAGATAAGGGTTAATACATCTTCTTATAACTATGGGAACTACTTGGGCATATAGACTTGAAACTCATTGTAAGGAGTACCATAATAACCCCAAAGTAGATGACCCATTGAGAGGACCTACTGGTGAAAAGGGAAATAGAACCATAGTGATTGACTAGTAACTACCCATGAGGTAAACCAAGAGTTGTCATTTAGGAGTAAATCTGTGGCAATTTTTTTTTTGGAGAATAGTACTTGTTTTGATAGCAAATTGGTGGCCATAGAGATTTCTTAAAACCTTTAGGTAGATGAACAGACTTGGATACCATATCCAACATATTAGTTTCTAAATATTATTATCCAAAGTAATTATAGTTAAGCATAGTGGTAACTGCAAACCTACCAACAAACTTTTGATAGGAGCAACCTGGAAAAACTAGTTTTAGGAAAAAAATCATTTTTTCACCATATCTCTCCATATCTATCTTTGTTTATCCTCAAACTTTACCAGGACATCTAAAATTTATTATGCATCTGTTATTCATTGAGGTCCCATACCCCAATTCCACTTCCATTATCCACAAATCTCATTTTTTTATTTTTTTGAGTTTTGCCATAAATTCATTTTTTATCCTCTTGCTTTGAAAATTTTCCTCAATATTCCTTTCCCTATTCTTCTCCTTTGTTCCTCTTGGATAAATTTTCTATTTTTTTCATTTCACTTCCAAAATCTCCCCTGGCCTCATCAATCATACCCAAACAGTGCAAATAAAGTTGTAAACATACATTTACCCCTTTCACTTTATACCAACTTAAAAAATTTCCATACCGACTGTCTTAAAACTTATTTTTCTCTCCCTTGCCAAAAAAAATGGTTATGGTAGTCACTCGTACAGGCACAAAAATCATAGAGGAATAACTTGCCACATTAAAAGCCCAGGTCACTGAGTTAACCAAAAGGATGCATAGATTGAATCTTTAAAATAGCCTTTTCCACAACAAGTTATAGGATTCTTATTTAGATAATATTTTATCTTCTCACCACACATCACATGGGCCTAAGCTAGACTTTCAATGGTTCAATGGTATATATCCTAATGGATGGATATATCAAGATAAGAAATTCTTCAACCTTCATAATACTTATTCTATCAACAAAGTCCCAATTGCTTCTTTTCACTTGGAACAATAAGCACTTCAACCATACCATTGGTATCTTAAGTTGAATGATGAAACTAATTGAAAAACCTTTGCATCCTTACATTTGGGCAAGTTTGGTCCTTCAACATTTGAGGACTTCATGGGAGCTCTCACCAGACTCTACCAAATAGGCACAGTTCATGATTATCAAATTGAATTTGAGAAATTGGCTAATCACACTAAAGGGTTATCAGATGAATTCTTCAAGAGTTATTTTATTAGTGACCTCAAAGAGCCAATCTACTCAGAGGTGAAAATGTTTCATCCCACTAACTTGATGGCTGCCTTGGGTCTCGCTAAGTTATTTGAAGATAAACTCTCAGCACAACATTGACTTTCCACTTTTCCACCCTTGAAAAACACAATAAACCAACAGCCAACCATAACCACACCGATCAAACACCTTACTAAGGTAGAGATGTGGAATCATAATAAGAAAGGATTATGTTATAATTATGATGGCAAATGGGTTAAGGGTCACTAGTACATCACACAAAATCTTTACTTGCTAGATATGGAATCACTTTTATAATAGGACAATGAGTCTGATATCCAAGAATTCTAGGATGCTCAAGTAGAACAAAACCCTTTTGATGACTCCCTGGCTCAATAAACCAAACCTGAGATATCTTTCCATGCACTCACAAGTGTTACCACCATTTAAACCATGAAGGTCAAGGGTTTATTTTAAAATATCCCTCTAACAATCCTCATTGACTTTATTAGTATACATAATTTCATTGATCCTCACATTGCTAAGCATGCAAACTACTTTGCATACCCTTGTTCAAGTTTTGAAGTCATGATTACTAATGGGAAAACATTTCAATATAAAAGAACGTGTCTTAATGTGTATATCATGATAGGTTATTACACTCTTTTCTCAAAAATGTTTTCCCTACTTTTAGGGGGATGTGATATGGTCCTAGGGGTGCAGTGGCTCTACACATTGGGACCTATTCTATGAAACTTCTCTAAGCTTTGGATTTAATTCACTAACAATGGATAGAAGTACACCTTAAAAGGGTTATTTCCTAAATATACTAATATCATCAATTCCCATTGCATGGAAAGTATTTTGAAGAAAGGCTCACATGGGGTCATTGATCAGCTACACTCCATCCAACTCCAACTCCCCACTTCTACTAACTACCCAGCTGATTTGCAAGCCATCCTTAATAAGCATACAACCATTTTTATAGAGCTAGTCGGTTTTCCCCATTCACATCCTAAATATCATCACATCCCACTCCTTCCATGAAGCATCCCACCCAACATCTGACCATATTGCTATCCCCATCTATAAAAAATTGAGATTGAGTAACTAGTATGGATACTCCTTAAGTTTGGAATTATTCACCCAAGTGTCAGGCCATACTCCTCCCCAATGCTTTTTGTCCACAAAAAATATGGGTCATGGTACCTCTACATTGACTTCCATGAACTTAACCACCTCACTATCAAATACAAGTTTCTAATTCAGGTCATTGATGAGCTTCTTGATGAGCTCTATGAGGAAATTTTTTCTCCAAATTAGATCTTCACTCTGGCTATCATCACATATGCATGCATGTTGATGACATTATGAAGATAGATTTATACACTCATGAGGGTCACTATGAATTATTGGTCATGCCATTTTGACTTAAAAATTACCCTTTAATATTTTAGGCCCTAATGAATAAAAACTTTCAGCCTTTCCTCTGTCAATTTGATTTGGTTTTATTTGATGATATTTTGATCTATAGTTATATATGGGATACAAATCTCTAGAATATTGACAAGGCATTACAAATTAAAATAGATAATCAATTATATGCTAAGCAGTCTAAGTGTTCCTTCAGTCAAGAAGAAGTTGAATATCTAGGGCACATTATTTCAGCTGATGGGGTCCATGTGGATCTAGATAAAATCAGTGCCATGTAAAATTGGCCTCAACTAATAAAAATCAAGATCCTTCATGGCTTCCTTAACCTTATAGGATAATACTACAAGTTCATCAAATATTATGGCAAGATTGTGGCCCCTTTTAATTGCTTATTGAATAAGGATGCATTCATATGAGACACCACAATAAACAAACATTCTTGGAACTCAAATAGGCTATGTGTATCACACTAGTTTTGGCCATACCAAACTTCACCAAAACTTTCACCATCAATGTGGAAACAAACTTGGTGTTTTTATTATTCAAGAAGGACATCCCATTGATTTCACTATTAAATCCCTTTCTAGATGAAATTTGGCTTTGTCTACATATGAAAATATTGATGGCAATTCGACATGTAGTACAAAAATGGCATCCATACTTACCTGGGAATCATTTTTGCATTAAAACCAATCACCAGAGTTTAAAATAATTCCTAGAATGATAGGTCTTATCAATGACAAAATATAAATGGGTCAATAAATTCATGATATATGACTATGATATCACTTACAAGAAGGGTAAAGACAATGTTATGGTGGATGTTCTCTCCCACACATTTGAGGATGGAACTTACCTTTATGCCATCTCCAAGCCCATTTTGAACTAATTAGAATTTATCCAAAAAGGTTATGCACATGATCCCTCTTTACACCAACTCATTTAATAACTAGCCATTAACCCCTATGAATTACCAAATTATTCATGGGATGGTGCTTTTCTACGTTGCAAGGGTTGTCTGGTGCTTCCCAATAGCACAACCCTTCATCAAGCTATCTTTTATGAAATCCATGCTTCTCCATCAACATGACACTCAATAATCCTTAAAACATATGAGCGGGCATGTCAAAATTTATTTTAGAAGGGGATAAAAGGGAAAATTAAATAGATGGTGGTTGAATGTGATACCTGCCAATGTAATAAAGGTGAAACCACAATGATTTCTAGTTTACTCAAACCCTTGCCCATTCCTACTAGGATTTGGACTAATATTTTTATGGTTTTTTTAGGGACTCCCTAAATCTAGAGGTAAAATAGTGATCCTAGTCATGGTCAATCACCTCTCCAAATATAGTCATTTTTGTGCCCTCAGCCACCCTTATACAACCTCCATGGTCACACAAGTTTTTTTGGATCAAATATTCTGTCTTCATGACATCTCTTATTCAATTATCTATGATCATGATGCAACTTTCACTATCCATTTTTAGATAGAGATATTTTGATGCATAGGCACACAAGTGAAGATGAGCTTCAGGTATCATCCCCAAACTGATGGCTAGATAAAAATCATCAAAAAATCCTTGGAAAAATTCCTTCATTTCTTTGCATTAGAACAACAACACCAGTGGGCAAGAGGATTCCCCTCACAGAGTGGTGGTACAATACCTCATACAACACTTATACTAAAATGACTTCATATGAAGTAGTTTATGGTTAAACTCTCCCAACACTTCTCCCATATACACCTAGTAGTTCCTCAATTTTTGTAGTCAACACTACTCTCCACCATCAAGATCAAATTCTCATCATCCTACAGGATGATCTCCATCTGGCATAGAACCAAATGAAGTAATAGGTAGATCAACACCACTTTGAGTACACCTTTCAACCTGGTGATATGGTTTTTATTGATTTACATCCATACAAATAATAATCTTTGAAATTAAAAGGGAATCATAAGCTTTCCCCAAAGTTTTATGTGCCATATAAGGTTTTCTAGAAAATTGGGTTTGTTGCTTACAAGTTAGAGCTTCCACTTTCTACCCGAATTCACCCAATCTTTCATGTCTCCTATTTGAATAAATTTATTATACCTACCATCAGAGTGAAAATAGTTTTACTTGAACTTGTTAATGAAGGATCCATCCTTATCTAACCAAAAGATGTCCTAGATAGGTGTACCTGCCAACTTCACTCTCACTCCATCACAATAGTTTTAATCTAGTGGCACAACATGCAACCTAAAGATGCCACATGGGAACCATTATTCAAAATTTGGAAATTATTCCCACATTTTAATCTTTGAGGATAAATCTTTTTCTAAGGGTGAAGTGATGTTAGGAAGTTGTGTCCTACCCTTCTCTTTGAATTATTAATTTATTAGTCATTATGGACGTAGATGCTTCGTATGTCATCACTTTAGCATATTTGAATTATCCCATGTGCATGGGAAGTATTAGTTATTAGAATATAATTAGTATTTAATTAACATATTTGAATTATCCTTAATGCATGGGAAGTATTAGTTGATAAAATAGAATTAGTATTTAAGTACGTACTGAGGCCCAATGAAGGCATCCATGAATATTATATTGAGCTTGCTCAAAGGAGGTTACCCCATTGAAGTGAATTTCAATCAATATAAAATATTTGAATTATTTTGATTTAATTTAAGAAGTTTATTTTATTATTCCATTATTTTCTATAGTTCATAAATTTGTGCAGAAGGTTCTTCACATCTCACCACTACTTCACACCCTAGACCATACTCTATGGGATAGTTACAACAAGGTAAAGATATATAAGTCTAAAAAAAATGCACTTTCCAATACAAGGTCAAGATAATGGATGAAAATGTCACTTGTGACATCACACCTCTAGAGGTATATGACATATTTTTGGGAAGATTGTACATGTTTAACTATGAAGCTACATGTCAAGCCAAGCCACAACGTTGGATTGTTCGCATACATGTTCACTTTTAAAACCTTTTTGAATTCACACCTTCAACCAAATTCATATTGGTCTCTATTAATAAATGTCTCAGTCTCATATCACACACATAAAAATTCATGTTACCCATGGTCACCTTGGTACACTTGCATAGCAAAAGATGACAAAGCACACCCTAATAGTTTGCAATGCCCACACATTATCACATTAGTAACAACTCAAGAAACTACTAGAGAAGAAAAATAAAGTCTTTATAGAACCTAAAGGCCTTATAAGACATTACATAGTAAATTACTACATTGATTTGATTCGTATATGGCCTCTTCTAAATAGCCCCTATATCACAAATTTGTTTGGGAGAATGATGAAATATGGTGCTAAATATAAGAGATCCTTGATCAGGGTAAGATCAAGTCAAGATCTTCACCTTGTGTAAGTCTGATCCTCTCTCATACCCATTCTAAGTATAAAGAGTTCCATGATGCACATCACACACCTCATGCATTACATGTTGGTGACAAAGTCTAGTCGCAACTTTAGAAAGAACACTTCAAAGGTCCACACTAGAAGATTAAGCCTTTGTACTATGGTCCTTACATAATTTTGAACACATCTGGTGAGAACACCTTCATTATTAGTCTACCTCAATACCTAATCATGTACCCAATATTCAATGTGGAACTTCTTAAGCATTATACTCCACCATTTCTTGAGCTAATAGTGACACAACATCTGTATAATTTAGATTTTGAACACTTGATCCTTATAAAAAAAGATAAGATCATCAATGTGATAGACATATGCACCCACCATGTCACACATAAATTTATTATATTGGTCAAGGTTGGGAAATATAATGATTAAGATAAGTGGTATACTTCACAATCACTTTAGGTATGGTTTCCATAACTATGTGCCAATGTAATAGAGACCATTACTCTTCAAGAAAGGGAAAATGATATGTACACAACCCTTGTGCAGTCAAGATCACTCCTCATTTCATCTACTACATAGAGCATGCATCTCTCACCCAATATTTTACACTCATTTGCATGAAGTTTTATCTCAACCATTGACATCAATTTTGCACTAGTTCATAGACTTTTGTGCACATCTCATGCCTACAAGCTAAGTCCTACACCTATTTACTGACTTTTGTGCACTCTATGCCTTGTAGTCCTATTCCAAGTCTTGTATCCACTTTATGATTATATTTCACCAAGGTATCCATGTGTCTTGTAGTCTTGTGTCAAGTCTTACACCCACATTTCAAACAATCATGCATGCATCACTAACTTGTGTGCCCTCTACACCTTAAAATTTCATGCATCTCATTGTCATTCACTTGGACACTTTGACTTACCTTGGCCACATTCCCTAAGTGATCTAATTACTATTTCCACCCAAAAGAGATCCCATATTTAGATTCAAATGATTTACATTATAGACATTAACTATTCTAACTATTGCCAACTACCATATCTGATATGATCTATGCATAAAAAATATCTCCCTTGACAACTGAACAATAGTTATGACTGCTCTTTTATTCTTATGTTATATATGTAATATATGCATCTAGTTCAAATAGATAGAACCTAGATCAATTTCATTACACATAGTCATAACATCATTTATCTTTCTCTGTGCATCTAGTTGATACACACACACTGTTGACATTGTACTCTGTAGTCTTTTCCCTTTTATCCATTAATGAATAAAAGTTGCATTTCCTAAAAGTTAAGACTTCCACTCCATTGAATGTGTTTTTTTTATTCCACCTAAATATTTCATTATTCATTCACTCTGCATATCCATATAGATTAGATTTCCACTGCACATCTTGATCTTGAGCCTTGTGGTGTGGATCACCTTAATTAATAATACACCAACCACTATCCCACTAGGATCATAAATGACCTAGAATACCTTATTAACATCCAAAAATGGTATCAATAATTTTTTTATTACCTTCATCTTCAAACACCTAAAATTTATTCTTTGTTGAAATGATCCATGTGAACTCTTCTCCCATAATGGGGCCATTTCTCTTGAAGTGGGGGTGATTAATCTAGGAGGATATAAGACTTTGAGTGACTCATGGTATAATGGTAGTACCATGCATCATGTGTCATATTCATTATTAGCTTCAATACCATCTAAATCACACATGTTTATATCATATATTTTTAATTCATCTCCCTTATTTCCACATAACTTTGATAGATTAAATATTATTATGTATTTATGTAACCATGTTTCCAAAAATGATAAAATGGAGGATCTGAATAATCATGAAGTTAGTTGTTACCATTTTAGTAAAAATCTAACCAGTCCTTTATTTTCCATGCTTACATATATTAGTTTAGTATTCCATTTTTAATTATAAAATATATAATAGGAACTATTTTAGTTTTTATACATCTTGCAACACATCCAACCTCTTAGAACATTGTTTATAACAAATTCACAAAATAATATTTTTACTTGTCATTATATCATAATTTGTATGGTTCTCTTGTTTATCCTTTCTCATAATACTCTAATTATATAATTCATATTTTATCATTTAATATATGTTTCCTCCATGGCACATTTTATCCATTAAGTGTGTCTGTCCCTTGCGTACCTCATAGGCCCCAGATCATAGTTAGTTGACACTAACCATCCAAACCCTAGGTTCCTTTCTAGGGATAATTATTTTTTAAGTTAAAGTTGCCAAAAAAATTCTATATCTTCTTTTGAAACTGCATGCAATGGGGACCATTTATATTCACAGAGGGGAGATTATCCAAGAGGATATGTAACTTTGAGTGACTTGTGGCATAATAGTGGTACTCTGTGTTATGTATTGTCTTCATTATTAGCTTTAGGACCATCCCAAGAACACATGGTCATCTCATAGATTCCTAACTAAAATTATTTAATGTTGCACATCTCCAATAGTTTTAATAATTTTTACATTTATTTGTGTAGTTATGTTTTAAGAAAATGAAAAAATGGAGGATCATAATAGTCATGAAGTGATTAGTTATCATTCTACTAATTATTCATCTATCCCTTCATCTTCTACACTTATTATACAATTCATTGAATAAGCAAAGAAAAAAGATGAAATGTTGTGGTGATTATACATATTGTAACACATCTAACCTCTCAAAAAATTGTAGAAAAATATTACATAAAGTATTCTTGTAACATATAGTTCTATAATAATGTTTATATTTCTCTTGTTTATCTTTATCTCTTGATTGTTTGATTATAACATTTGTAAATTATCATTTAATATACACTTTATCCATATAAAAAAAAAAAAAAGTGTTTTTATCCCCTAAGTGCCTCCTGAGCCTCAGATGATAGTTAGGTGAAACAAACCATCAAAACCCATGGTTCCTTCCAATTGAAAATGGTTTATGGAAGTCCAAGTTTTTAACTCTTTATTTGATGGTTTAAATTTAAAGTCATTTCTTCAACACCAATTTCAAAGGCATAAATTGACTCACTTAAAACACATGAGTTAAGTTGTCAAGATATTTCACTTGACAATTCAAGACTACTGAGTAGAACAATGAGTCTATTTGTGTCTTTGAATTTGAGTTTGAAGAAATGACTCTAAATTTGAACCAAGAAACAAAGAGTTGTTCTGACA
Organism: Torreya grandis; assembly: GCA_037957365.1. Classification (NCBI taxonomy): domain Eukaryota; kingdom Viridiplantae; phylum Streptophyta; class Pinopsida; order Cupressales; family Taxaceae; genus Torreya; species Torreya grandis. The sequence continues at coordinate 4,463,478 of JARHVA010000300.1, forward strand.
AATCTTAAGAAGGCCAACTCTATGTTAGGTGATCTCTCTAATGAATTTATATACACATCTTTTATCTTATTAATGATAAAATTTTGAATAGTTTTTACTTTTTATAAAGAGTCAATAAAGTTTTTCACAGATTTTATAATACACCAGACACCTAAATACAAAATGTTCCTTTGATTTTGGTTTGTTATTAAAAATTTTACATCTATTGATGTCAATAAAGTGCTCTCACTCTATTATGCAAAGATGACGAGAGAATAACTAAAATTATCCCAAAGGAAATCTCAAACCAAAAGATAGATCTGTGTAATCTAGAGTAATAATTCATCTATATTCTATTTGAAGATTAATAAGACTTATAGAATTACAAGAAAAGTATATTTCACACAAGATCTTGTAAGAAAAAAGGGGATAAAATTTAAAACACATGAGTTAAGTTGTCAAGATCTTTATCTTGATAGATTATGATTATTAAGTTGAATAATGAGTCCATTTTCCCCTCTAAAATTAAGGTTGAATAAATGAATATAGATTTGATAATTATTTTGGCTTTAGATGTACATTTATAGATTCAACTTTCTGCACAACATGTTTTCTCCAACATTTTACAAAAAGACATGTTATTTTTATCCCCCTCAAGCTGACATTTACTGTATTTTTATTTTATTTATTAATTTTTGCACAATATGTTTTCTTCAACTTTGTACAAGAAGTCAATAAAACTAAGGTCAAGATACTCCAAATGTTGTAGTTGTAATAAACCATGGAAATTTTGGCTGATTGAATTCTTCAAACTTATGAAATGCCAATCAAAGATGGAATAACTAAGATCCATATGAAGTATGTGGGTAGTGTATAGGTGGCAGGTGATTCCCTTACATTTGCATTAGTCAAAGCTAATCCATGATTCTAATAGGTCGTATGGATCATCCAACCCTTGTTTGAAATGGGAAAAGGAACTTTTTTTGGTGGTGATAGCATGTGGAATAGTAGCATGAAACAAGGTGGATTCCCTCAAGACAGCCATCTTTCAAGTGAAAATTTCAGGCTTGAAGGGTTTAAAAAGGGTGTGAATCCATCGTCAAGCAAATCGGGCATGAGGGAAAAACCAACATAGGTGTTTAATGGATTTTGGGTGGTGACAGGCTAGACAAGTGGGATTCAAAACCCCCATGTGTTTGATTTAGTCCCCTATTGGCATACCTTGGTATATAATACACCAAAGGAAATGGGATTTTTTAGGATCAATACAATCCATCCAAACATTATAAAACCTTAGAGCCCAAACATGATGGAGAGATTTAAGTGACCATCAATGATTTAGGGTTTCAGTATCAATATGATAAGGAGCTAAAATATTATAACCCAGCCTAGGGAATAATTATAGAATAACATAGTTGTAGGCTATGACCAATCCTTCTATCAAGGCATAAGAGAGGAAACTCCAATTTTGTGTAAGTACTCTTTAGGTATAGAACTCTGTAATTCAAAAATAGATTCTACATCTTCCTTATTTAGATTGAACTTAGATTTTACCACCATATTATAATGAATCCAATCTTGAGTGAAATTATAAAATATGTCTCCAATCATCTGAATATCTTTTTTAAATAGTGTTAATAATTTGACCCAAGGGACCATGTAAAAAGGGACATTGTGGAAATTCAATGTGGGAGACCACCATAGGGATTGAGAATTGAGAGAGAGAGAGAGAGAGACCATTTCTTAACCCTTCACCCATATAAATGAGGTGAGTTTTGATATTTTTTTCAAGCCTTACAAATAATTTACATGAAAACATTTCCCCTATCTTAAGCGACACAAGAGTGATGAGAATGTTGTACAAACCAATCTCTTTCTAGGCATTTTTGCCAAACAGACAACCTTGAGAGATAAAGTGCCTCAATAATATTTTCTAGGACTCATCCCCTTTCAAGATTTTGATGATACATTTAAAATTGATAACAAGCCATTGAAGGTTAATATCAATGAGCCCAAGCCCACTAGCTTCTTTAGGGTGATAATAAATGGCCTAAGAGACTCGATGAAAACTGTGGTGCCCTTTAGAATTAGCCTAGAGAAAGTATCTCAAGATATTTTATAGTTTTACATAATAGGCATTATAAGGATCCCAACATGATGAGTAGTAAACATGAGTAGCAGTGAGCACCTTAGAACATATATGGAACTTCCTAGATAGAGTCAATGTTTTGGTGATTTAAAAGGAGTTTTTTCTCAACTTCTTAAACCACATAGGACCACTATTCTATAGGTGAGGCTCTAAAAGCAAATGGAATTACTAATAATTTAAATTGAACCCTAGGGAGGATCCATTTCCACTTATATCCCTCCATCCAAGGATGTTTGGATGAAAGGGACTAGTGATATCATTGAGTCTTCTACCATATAATGGAAGACCTAGAGGCAAGGAAGAAAATGTTAAAACATTCCATAACATACTTAACAAAGTCCTCATCTTCTTGAAGAGTGAGGAAGGAGTTATTAACAAATTTCCCATTAATCAACTGGTGGTTTGAGTTAGGGAGTGAAATATCCTTCACCAAACATATGGAAGTATGGTTGTCCAAAAGATAGTTGAAGCCCTCATTAGCCAGAACATAAAGATAAAGCATAAGAGGACACCCCTATCTGATATATTTATGAAGCTTAAAGTGTTGTGATTGAGAGCCATTTATAGTAATATAATCCCAAACATCTTGAAATAGCATATTAATAGTGTGAATAAACCTAGGACCAAACTTGAGAGACTGAAGCATAACTATAATAAAAGGCCATTCAATCTAATTATAAGCTTTCTCAAATAAATATTGATGAATACTACGTTATGGTTGGATAACCTATCCCATTCCATACCTTCCCAAACAAAAATAACATTATCCAAAATGTATCTATGTTGAATAAACCTTATTTGTTCACTTCTCACAATTAAGGGGAATAGATGCTTGATTCTGAGGGCTAAAGCTTTAGATATGACTTTTTAAGAAATAATAAACAAGGTGATGGACCTCCAATTGGTAATTACCTCAAGGTCATTGATCTTAGGGATGAATTTCATGTTACCTTGATTAATGAGATGGCCCAAAGAATTGGATAAAATAGCTTCAGAGTAGACTTTATAAAGATCATGTTCAATCATATCCTATACTTTTTTATAGAATTCATAGGGAAACCCATCAGTTCTTAGGGCCTTATCAAAGGCCATCTACATGACAACTTCCTTAAGGTCACTAAGACTGAGTGGCATATCATAGAAAATTCTTTTTGCTTTTGAGAGATTATAGGGGACCACTTCAAGGCAATGAGAGAGAAACTTCATGAGCATGGGATGAGGACTACATAGCAAACACTCCATGATAGTGATGCATAAAAGCTTGTAATATGTCAAGTAATTTTGAAAACATTTCTAAAGTAGATCTAATGGCTTTAATTTTATTTGTAGCTTATGTTGATTGAAGGAGAGAGAAAAATTATTTGGTCATTTTGTCTCCAAATTTCAACCAATTCATTCATGATCTAAGTTGTGCTCCTATGGACTTATAATCCTCGATTGACTAGATCTTATGTCTCTACATATGAGTTTGTAGATGAGGGATTAAAGGTGTAACTTCTAACTCATGTGAAACCCTAAGGTATTCATAGTTTGTATCATAATGAATGCATTGCCTAAATAAAGCCTCTTTTTTGCCATAAATATGGATAAAAGAGATGATGTGAACTATAACATCAACACACCACTCAATCTAGCCAGTATCCCCTGTGGGTCTAAGAAATACATTCCAAATTCTAATGATATGCCCAACAATCTAATCATGTTCGAAATGGGCAGTATTGAGGTAAAACTAAGAACTATGTGATTTAACTTGGGGGTAGTCCACTCAATTCAAAAGCAAATAGGGTGATAGTTAGATAAGAAAGTGTCTAGGCTCACAAAAACAAACTATTCATGAACAAGAGTGAATAATAAAAGGTCTTATTCTGATAGTAAAGCATGATTAAGATGCTTAATAAATTTATCATTTCCTTGATGAAAATTAGACATGTGAAACAAGGAGAATTTGATTCTCTCCTTCTATAGTGTTTGGGATAAAAAAACCCAAGTTTATTTCACATGTAAAACCATGCCTCTCATTCCCCTACACACCTTGTCATGGGGAGACATCCTTATTTATATTCAATACATTCAATCATATTGAATTCATCATAGAGAATATAATGCACACCTGTAAGAGAGTCTACCAACCATCTCCAAATCAAGGTGTGTTTCACAATATCATTAAAGGCATACAAATTGACAAGGCCAATGATAAGATTACCAAAGTCAAAATGATTCTAAAATACCCTATGGGTTGGGTTAGAACCCCAAGAAATAATATTTTTAGATAGTTTAAGAATCAAAAAGGTGATAACCCCTCCACAACTAGGCTTCTGATAGGTGGCCTGATAAAGGGCCCTAGGCCAAATAGTGCAAATAATATAATGAAGCAAGAAATTAGAAATTTTAACTTCTTTCATTTAGAATATTTTTATTTTGAAAAAATGATGACAACTATTTATAACCACATACTTATATGTCAGATAAATGATCCCTCTACCATTCTAAGAATAAACTATCATTAAGAATCATTAAGGTTCCTATCATTTCCATTTGTAAGCCCTGAAAGGGATGCAAACCAATTGAAAGCTAAGTTGAAAAGGGAATACTCTACAAGTTTTAAAGGTTTCCTTTTGTTTGGCACATAATCCTCATCTACAAAGGGTGAGGGAATATGAGAGAACCAAATAATAACTTTATAGTTGAGGGTCATGATACCAAGCTCTGAATCTAAGTCATTCATCCCTAAAGAGGGTTGTGAATATGGAGCCGTAGGAATATGATATGGAGAGGAAATAAAATGGCTGACCGCATAAGGAGAATAAGAGATAGGAGGTGGGGGTTTGACTTGTGTGGGTGTAGGGACTTTAACAACATATACTAATGATCTTATCCTCCTACAGGCTAGTACACAACTGGATATGATTTGGCACTTCCATGGACTATATTATTCTTCCTATTAGAGACTATTTTCCACCCATCAAAATTTTGAGTTTTTGAATCAGACCCAATTTTTATTGAGGAATAGAAGGAATGGGGACCATTAGAGGGCATTCTATAATCATATGGTCTAAATCTTGGCATTAATAATAAGTGTTTGGGAGGTTGATATAAAGCACACATTGTGTGAAATAATTGTTATGTACTATAATCTCAATGTACTCTTTGAGTTCTATTTCCACATAGACCCTTCTCTAAGGATGTGATGCATAGAAATTTTGTTTTTTAGGGTAGATAAAATATCCCAAAGGCTTTATAAGTTGGTGAACAAAATCCCATAAAGGAAGAGGTAAGCTAGGATTTTAAGTTTAACTTGTTTTGAGACTTAAAATTCTTGAGTCTAATGGGAGAAAATAACCAAAGTATTGTGAATAAACTAGGGGCCAAGGTTAACAATAGATTTTCAATGTTTGAGTTTTTTTAAATGAAGCATGAAGAAACCCTTAGTGAGGTTTTTAACCCATTCTAGTTTCACCCCATGGCCTTGCCAATGGTTGTGAACCCACTACTTTAACAAGATCTCTGAAGGAAATTGACCAACAAAATAAGAAACCAAGGTAAAGTTTATAAAATAAATACAGGCTTTATCAAACTCTAGTAAATCCATAACCACATTTATTAAATGAGTGTCAAGGTCAGAGTCAACACCTCATGGTAGACCTTTAGGATAAATGTTTGATCTTGTTAAGATGTCATTACTTCTCAAGATCTCGCTGGATATCCTTGTGTCAAATGATGAAAAAATGGTAATGGTGGCCATTTAATAAAGGGAAGGAGGCACCACTTAAAGGGTGGAAGGCTAGTTTGACTCAACACAATACATGCATTGTCAAAATAGAATTAATACCACATAAATCAAAGATAGATCAGTGGTGTTAAGGATGGGAAGGAAACCCTAAAATCCCATAGACATCTAGTGCTCTTTACGGATCTTCTCACTAAAACAACAACTTTAACACTTTGAAATTAATCCTACTACACATTCTATCAGCATGGGAAACTTTGAAACTCATCTAATAAATTTGACTGCTTCTCATAAAAACATTTTGAATATAACTAGCAATTGCCTTGAAGGTAAAAATGTATTTTTAATTTTTGAGATTTTTTTTGGGTAAGTGTTTTTATTTTCATTACTAGAGTATATTCCATTTTTAATCATATAATGTGTGTACCATAGATAAAAAACCTATATTGGTATAGTGGCACACAAACTCCCTAGTATTTCCTACAAAGAATTTGACATTGTCTAATAAATCGATGACCTTCATGTTGTGGAAGGAATGTGGAAGGGTTTTAGGCCTTGATAAAAAGAGCAATGGTGGAACATGTTAGGTTTCCATAAATTTCAATTATAAATTGTGAATTTGTGCCTGCCACAAACACTGATACTAATTCACTCTTCTACAACCCCAAATGTAAAAGTTTTATGAAGAAAATGAGTGTAAGTTGGTAGTCGTACGTTATTCAAAACCTATCACCACCGACCCCATCTCACCTTTTTCACATGAAGTGGTTAAAAAAAATTATTTTATATTTCTATTGAAGGTGATAATAGAAAATGAGGTTGTGTGTTCCTTATTACAGTGTGACAATGTTATATGCAAGGAGGTGAGTCTGGTGGCAATGGTGAGGAGAAATAATATCCTACACCAAACCCAAATTTAAGGTAGATATTGGATTTACATGACTTGCACCCATTACAAAGGGGTATGCAACTTGCATGGTGGCAGGTTCTTTCATTGGATGTTTGCTATTGTCAATGGTCGATGAGGACAACATGAGGTTGATTTTATTATGAGAAGGATCCACCTTTGATGTGCAACTCAAATCAACACTATGTGTTGATATGGAAACAAGACATTGAGCTTCCAAAGTATATATTGTAGCCTATGTTAATCTATGCTACCAATATATTGACACCTAGATAAATCACATCAAGGTTAATAACATACAGAAACACCATACTCATACCCATAGAATAAAGGGTCTATCACAAACCCTCATATATTTCTATCCATTGGCCATCATTTTAGCTTACAGAAGACATGGGTATCCTAAAAAAACATTGACACTATTTAGCTAAATGTAACAAATAGGCATCCAACCCAATCAGTTCACCTTTTCTATCATATTCCTATCTTATTTCAAAATAAGAGCATTAAGACATGATATGTACATCCATCAAAAAATAATTTAAAGGGGATTTTTGTCATATGTTGTGGTTTCAAATGCCCTGGTAAATATGTAAGCAAAATTTGGAAGCATACACAAGGCATGTGAACTATTTAACATAATGCTAAAAAAATGTGGTTTCATGATATGTATAAAATAGTTTCTTTGATGAGGATTTAAGGCTTCAAATTGAATTGTGTTGACCATATGTCATCTCTTAGAGTTCCATGGTTATAGGATATGCACAAAAGGGGTTTTTTGAAAAGGCCTTGGAGGCATTTAAGCAAATGTAATTAGCAAGTATAAAGTCAAACTGCACAACATTTACCAATATCCTCCCAACTTGTGAAAAAATGGGAGCTATGGAACTTGGTATGGACATCCATCAAAGAATAATCAAAATAATATTTTTGTTAGATGTTGTAGTTACAAGTGCCTTGGTAGATAGACATGTATGCAAAATGTGGAAGTTTAGGCAAGGCATGTGAATTGTTTGACAAAATGCCTCAAAGAGATGTGTTCTTATGGACTGCAATGATTACAAGAGATGCACAAAATGGATTTGTTGAAAATTCCTTTGAAACTTTTGAACAAATGGAATTAGTAGGTGTAAATCCAAACTCCACAACCTTTGCTAACATCCTACTAGCGTGAGCTAAAATGGGAGCTTTGGAATAGAGCATAAACATCCATCAAAGTATAATTGAAAGTGGACTTTTAGATGTTATAGATGGAAGTGCCTTGATAGACATGTATGAAAAATGTGGAAGCATATAAATGGCATGAGAACTATTTGACATGTCTAAAAGAAATTTTGTCTCATGGAATGCTCTGATTGTAGGATATGCACAAAATGGGTTTTGCAAGGACCCTCTTGAACTCTTTAAACTAGTGAAGCAAATAGAACAAACCATGACGACTTAAGCTTCACTTATGTTTTATTAGCATATAGCTACATAAGATGAGTGGATGACGGGTGTAAATACTTCAATCACATGCGTGAATATAATTGCATTACACCTATAATTCATCATTATGCATGCATGGTTAATATTCTTTATCATTTTGAATATCTTGGGGAAACTCTAAACTTTATCATCAAAATGTCAGTTAAACCTATGTGGTTATATAGATGTGTTTGTTTAGTGTTTCTAAACCATATAAGAACATAGAGTTAGGAGTATTTATAAAAACTCTTCTTTTTTATCTAGATCTTAAAAGTGTTGTGACTTATATTTGTCTGTCAAACATCTATGCAAAGGTGGGGAGGTAGGGTGTGGTTCAAATGGTAAGGAGTTTGATGCAAGATAGAGGAATTAAAAAGATACTTGGATGTATTTGGATTGAAAGATATAAAATGGTACATGATTTTTCATTAGGAAACATCACACCACAAACATGATATCTATGCAAAGTTGGAGAAACTATCTTCAGAAATGAAGGAAGTGGGATATTTTTCATATTCAAGACATGCACTAAATAATGTGGAGGAAGAGGGATAAGGTTTATTCCTCTACCATCATAGTGAGAAGTTGGAAATTGCATTTGGATTGTTAAACACACCCCTTAGAACAACTATTAGAGTTGTCAAGAACCTTCAACTATTAGTTATAGACTCATCTAAAGGGATATGTGGTACATTATTTACATTTTAAGAGGAGCCATTAGATATTTAACACCTATTTTCATTGAGATGACACTTATTTTAATCATGTATTGCATAATTGAAATAGTTTGGTGTAAGTTACAAATTGTATTGAAAAATGTGACATGAAGCAATGAAAAAATTGAAATGAAATTAAAAAAATGAAATGGAGCAGTGATTAAGGGAGGTAGGGAGGAAATAGAGGAGGCAATTGATGGTTAGAAGAAAGTTGGACAAGTTGAAGGAAGCTAGATGACACGTACCATAGTGGTGAATAGGTGGTATCTTATTATGGTTGTAACATTTTGATTACATGTAGTAGGTTGTGCCAAAATATCAACCAAAATTGAGTCATGAAAATACCAGGCCAAAACACACTGAATTTTGAGTTTATATTTTTTTGGTTGTTATCAATTTAGTGAAATTTAGAAAATACAGTTGCTATTTAAAGAAGTTTTAGAATTTCACAATATTGAAGCATGACTTAATGTAAAATATCAAATAAATTTGAAAGTGTGATGATGATACAAGGAACAGTGTTAGGATACCTGAGGAAGCCTACATAAATAGTATATTATAAGTAAGAGTCTACACGTTACTACTAACACTCATGATGTATGAATTTTTTAGGCCTAGGGAGAATTTGAGGCATATTATCATTTGATATAGCTCTATTTCCCATAATTTTTCTTCTATAAGTGCTTGTTGTAATGGGACAATCAAACTAAGCCTAAAAAATCAAGTACTAAACCTTAAAAATCGACTACAAAACCCCCTCTCCAAGTGGTAAGAGTTTTAAATCTCAAAATGTTGTTATTATTATTGTAAATGTGAACTATTTGGAGGTTGTAGATTATTTTATACCATTTGGAGAAAATTGTTCATTTTAGAAAAGAAACATGAAATGGCTTTGTCTTATCAACCAAATGCAATAATGGTGGGAGTTGAAAATCAAATAGTAGCATCGTTAGAAGTAGTGTATATTTCGACATCTGGTGTTTGATCCCTAGATCTATCATATATAAATCCCTATTCTTCTTCATTTCATGACTCAAAAATGCCACCCTTTAACAATAATTTTATGGAGCTTCCCTAACTTCAACATTCTCTTGAAGGTAAAATTTTAGATAAATTACTATGTGGTTATAGGATCAAAACCACCTCATGACTTCCTTTCATTATACAAGGGCCCCTCTTCTTTAAATAGAGAAATATAGCATAGATCTATCCAAGGTAAACTATCTGTGTACTTCCATTTTTCTTGATTGATATAAATTTCTATAAATGTTGATTGCACAACATGAATTTGGCTAAGATTTATTTCATTTTTAAAGGGCTTTCCACCTACCTTACCATACAAGTTTTTTTGCAACCCCTTGAAAGTGATGATAAGAGTAGTAAGAACAATATCATGGGATCAAAGGTTTCATCTATTTATGGTATTATTTCTACATCGACCTTGTCTATTGAGCATGTTTTTTCTAGATGGTATAAACACTTATAACATAAACCACATTTTGACTTATGGATAGACCAATGATAATCCTAAACCTACTCATCCTCCCATGGTACATGTTAATGATATAGAAGTAAAACACAAAGCCAAGAAACTACCCTTTTTCTAAAAATTGCCCCTCTAAAAATTGTTGATGAGTCTAATTGGCATCTACAAAACTGTGAGACCAATATTCCCTCTTACCCTCTCAATGTAAATGCCTCCGATGTAATTAAAAAACATAAAATAAATAATAAATAATTATAAAATCACATCCTCTATTAATTTTATATATAATTTATTATTTTAAATTATCATAATCCAAAAATATAATTGTGCTTTAGAATTACATATTAATTGAAACCTTAGATCATTATTTTTTATTGGAACTCAATAATATATTCGTTAATTATAGAAAATACAATACATAGATGGTTAAAACAAAAATGTGATTTGTTGGTATTCATGACTTGATCTCTATGTTGATAAAGAAACATGTCTCAAAACAACAAAACCACCAGCAAAGCACACCAACAAAGAAGTAAAATCACATCATCAAATCACAAGTGAAAAAGACAAGCATAGGTTACAACACAAAAAGAGGTGGAGGTGGATCATCCTTAAGGGATTGAACACCCCAAAAAGAGGGCTCAACTAAAAGAGGATTAATGGCCACCTACCCATCATAAGTGGTTTTATAATGAGTCAAATAAGTTGTGATTCCCAAATCAGGGGGAAATAACCCATGAAACCCACTAGTTCACCACCCTACACAATCAAAGTACACCAAAATAGGCCAACAAACCATTTTTCATGTAGTAGTGGGATCCATTCCATTTAATAAGGAGGAGGGGATGAGAATTCGATGTGGGATCGATGAAAAAGTTAGTGGAGGAGTGTCATGCAAGGCTTTAGCTGGAGGAACATGGCTCATGATGCAATGAGGACTCTTCCAGTGGTTAAGGAGCTCCTACAAATTTTATAATTTCATATACATCTTATTTATATATGCTTAGCTCTAGAAAAAAATGTATGAATAAAAATCACTTTATTATTAACATATAATTGCATAGAAGGACCCAAGGGCTTGGGATAGTTGTGAGAAATAATTAGTTTGTAATCACTAACACAAGTTCCATTCCCAGTGTGCCTATTGGACACTTTTAACAAGTGGCCATGGAGACACCTTAAGGTAGAGGCCACACTTATCCATGTGAACCAATTAGAACACACACCATATATTATGGACCCAGGCCCACCCCCAAGTCCCACATCAAGAGCTGCTCCTCAATTAATCCAAACATCTAAAAATATGTCAAATTTTCACCCACCCACCCCATAATTATCATGTATCAAAAACATAATATTGCCTAGAAAGCTCTTCATTATTGAAAATAGATAAATTTATAAACAACCATATCTGAAATAGAATGATATATCTAAAAAATTCAAAAGAAATGAAATATATGAAAGCCACTAAGTGTTATCTCCAAAAAATCTCATTCACCAAATAAATGGCTTTGGGTGATAATGTTGAAATAGGATATGAATCCACTACCAAGCATTCTAGATTCTCAGACATGTATAAAAAAGGTGTTTTAATGTCTCAAGGTGGGATCAAACTAGGAACTTGAGGTTAGGAATCTCAATGTGCTTAAGACACTCCCCAAGAGGAAGACCTTGATAACTAGACACTAAATAAAATGAACTAATTTAGGCTTGTTGTTGCATTCTAAATCAGACATGTTGAGTTTCGTAAGAGGTATTTTGTGCAAGGCATCTAAAATCCATTGCTCATTGAGTTTGACCAAAACTAAATAAAATATACTCATGATCTAATAAAGGAGTCTTGGAGAGTAATTTTAGAAGGTAATATTGAAATTCCACCTCCATTCCTTCTACTAAGAAAGAGGGGGTTTCAAACCCATCTTATGAAGCATGACATCTAACATCAATTCCTAAATACACAAAATATATGGGAAGTTTCTATTTATAAATTTATATGTAGTTTTTATAGAATGCCACAAGATCCAATCATGAGATGAAACCAAGTCTTGAACATATCAAATTCTTTTTATGAAAATTTGAAGAGTTTTTATGCCCAACATATCTACAAGAGGGAGGTAGGAATTTATCATGATAGGAGACCACTATAGATTATGAAACTGAAACAAGAGACAAGTTAAAAAATAATCTCTGACCGACCTTAAAAAAAAAATATTGTCATTCAAAAGCTTCCCAAATGCTCTTAGCCACAAAGGACCCTCCAATGTTGACAAGAAAAAAAGTAATCAAAAGAGTGTAAAAATAATTATTCCTCCAACAATTTCTTCCATAAGGAGGACCTACATAAATTCAATGTCTTAGGAGAATTTACCAAGCCTCATTCCCATCAACTGCCCTTACAATCCACTTAATGCAAAAAACATTGCTCTTGTTAACAAAAGCCTCTAGAATCACTCAACAAGACATGTTAGTATTTGTAGTATGCAATTATTACAACAAGACTCTAAATTATTACAAGAATTTATGAGTAGGTTTAGGCTAGGCACAAATCATATATACAAAGATTTATATTTTCTTTCCATTTATGTATATGCACTTATTAACATTTTACCATTTAAATAATTTAGAGATAAATAATAAACTATAATATATTTATTCACAAGGAAGATGTAATCAATTCAAGAGTTATACATGTGAAATCAAAATTTTTCAATAGGTTTTTGAATCAAAAGTTTTATATATTGATCTCTATTATATTTTAACCTTTTCTTTACAAAAATAGAGTATATGTAAGTTTTGAAGTGATTATGACTCTTAATTTTCATGACCTTAAAATTTTAGGTTCAAAGGAACTGATCAACTTCCATGTGTTTCATTCTCCTACATGATGCCAAATTTGATTTAAAAAAATACATATGTTGTACACTTATCACATACTCATCTAACAAAATTATGTGTGATTTATGATTCACAACTTCCTACTATAAGAACAAAGGCTTGAATTATCTTATTCAATAATTAAATGATTACATGTATAGGCTTGAGAGCCCATAATATTAGTAAATCAATTATCACTTGATCCCTAATATTGTAGAGTTAATTATGAAAAGTCAACTCACACTAAATGCACACACTAACACTTATTTAGGATTATTTATAACATTCACCCCTTTGTGTCAACATGAGATAAAAGAATCACATTCTTCAGAAGATTCTATTTGAAAACATTTATTGGACCAAGTGTAACTCCATCAAGCTATCTTGTAACCTTTGTAAAGGTTTAGCTCCCGATTTGAACTCCTAAGTTTCTATAACCCTCTCCTCAAACTCCCAAAATTTTAATCTCAGCTATCTACATAACAATCCATGTTGAGTTTACCTTGATCTTATTCTACCCTCAAAAAGTGAGATTATTTTACAATATGATTTTTTAAAATATGTCAACATAATAGAGAATTATTTAGCATACCACACAAAGCAAATAAAATGTAAATAAAGATGCCACTACATTATAGTGTGACCTCATCACTAGTGGCTAACAAGAGGATGTTGAATTTACTCCAACCTCTTCTTACCTTCGACCTCTAATTTGATGTTGTTTACTTAGTGTATGCATTCTTCATCACTACCATATGCATACATCAAATGTTCTTCAATGACTAGTTCTTTCTCAATGACCATATTAGCTTCATTTGATTCATTCTTTAGCTTTCTTTTGAGAATATCATTAGTGCAAACTTTAAAATTGTAATATGTGTGTCCTTTTTTATTACAATAAAAACATTTTATTTCTTTTTTATCTATTAGTTTATGATTATTTTTTGAATACAATACACTTTTCTCTTATGCATCTTCTATCATCGCCATTTTTTCTTTAACTAGGAGAGTTGATTTCATATGTTCCAAAGATTGAGACATCTGACCAAGATTAAAAGAAACATTGTTATATTTGGAAGATTCAAGAAAGACTATTTAATAGTATGGATTTCATATCCTCATCCTCATCGTTAACTAAAGCTTTAACTTATGCTAGCTATCAAATGAGAAATCTCAAATCATTAATGTGACTAGACATTGTAACTCCATCACTCATTTTGAATTTGAATAATTGTAACTTTAGAAACAACTTTGCATTAACTACTTTAGCCAAAATATTTTATTTAGATGTTCCCAACTTTATGAGGATGGCTTTTCCAAATCTACATAGTGTAATTTAAAATTTGAAAGTACAAGGCCAATGTTGGTTTTTTCTTTATCATCTTTGCTATGCCATTCCAATGACTTTTTAGATTTTGTAGGCTATGTTTCTTTCCCATTGACTATTCCCCACAAGTTTTTGTTTGTTAATTGTACTAAATTTTGACTTTTCAAGTGTGAAAATTAAGACTAGTAAATTTTTATAATGAAATATCCATCGTAAGAACCAAACAAAATGCATTCATGTACAATGGAGATAAATTTTTTTTTAAAATGACACTTTTAATGACACAAAATTACTATACTTGAAATTACAAATCCATAAATTAAAAGACTAAACCCTTTAAAAAATTATATATACCTATTGACAAAATCTATTCAAACAAAACTAAATATAACAACTTATATTGATCAATTATTTGATCAAATCACACAACTAAACATTAAAAATAAACTTGTCTTAATAGCTTATGATAGATGGTGAAAAACTATAAATAAAACATTAAATCTATCACCAAAAATGATAAACCTAAATTAAAAAATCATAGAATCTAAATAATAAATTACATACTACACAATCTAAAAATAACCTAACAGACTCTATTAAAAAAAAGGCAAGCGAGCATGATATGGAGTTGAAGAGGTGAATTTGAAAACTAGTTTGCAATCAACTCTGTAAATCCTTCGTTGAGCTGCCATATGGGGTGTTGTTCAACCTTTGAGTTGGGTAGAAAACCAAGACCGACATGCTGAGCAAAAGATGATCCAATGTGGATCAATGCGAATCTAATACAACTCAAACAAATAGAACACTAGAGCTTCAAAGTACCAAAATGACAAACAAAATTCAAGGAACAATTAATAATGTCACGTAGTTCAAAAGACATGATTACAACAAAATGGTGCTTTAGAATGTTATTATGCATGGATTTTGACTATGTTTTGAATAGAAAATCCATTACATGGATATGATAGACGTATTAAAATATTGTCAATCTAAACAAGGAACTTGAAGTTGTCAACCCACCCAATGATAATAAATCTCTACCCTTTGATTGAACAAATCATGCAAGGCATGACTGATATGAGTTTCAATGTCAATAGACTGCAAACTTAAGAGGAATGGCATAGAATGTGAAGTTTGATGGCAAGCTACAAATAAAAATTAATTATATCAACAATCTATCACAAAAATGATGTTTTCATCATTATTCACGTTGGATACTCAGATTCTATGCATAAGACTACAAGTTGTAATCATCAAATGATATTAAACTTGACAATATTTAGATAATCAATATAAATGACAATATAAAACTAGATATACCTATGTTGTCTACCCAGTATACTCAACCATCAGAGAAAGTACCATTGGTCTATTTGCAAAAGTCATGTTATCTCATAGAAATTGCATAGAAGAGGGAGAGATAAATGAATGAATTTACAAGTGTTCAAGTCTTCAGTACTTGTATTGTTCCTCTTCAAAATGAATTCTTGATCTCTTTTTAAACCTCCAAAGCTAGTTGGAAAAGAAGTTAGAACTAACTTTAGTTAGTTATTTGTTAACTTTATTAATTAACTTTAAAAGTTAATTAATTTGATGGTTACAAATTAAAATTATTTAAAACTTTTAAAAAGTCTTAAGAGATCAAATATTTAAATTTAGATTGAGTATTCCTAATGGGTGGGGACTCCCTTTAAGTCAACTTACAATATTTAGAATATCATTTAATCAATAAGTAATTTAATAAAATATCAAATTAAATAAATAAATATTCTGCATAAATATTATTTGCATTTTCAATTTAAATTTAAAGCATATATATAAAGGTAAATTATACCATGTATATAATCCATCTATTGCCAAACAATATACCCAAAAACTCCAAAGACTGAATTTTTTGCTCTTATTCCATGTGCAATACCATGCTTCTGAAAACAATTATTTTTATGAAATACTTTGATAGTAAAAATATTTTTGACTATATCACATGAAAGATGAACCCAAACTCTCCATGAAACAACTTTCATTATGCTAAAAATAATCATTTCACTATGTTTTTTAGTCAACTTAAATTTGATGTTCTAATGACTATCAAACTACATAATTTCTAGTTTGTGGTGATGGTAATTCGACCAGCAAATTTAACATCATGAAAATTCCTTTAGGTGATGATTTTTAAAAAATTTACAACAAAAAGAAATTGATCTAATTTCCAAAATCAAATAAAAATCCATTACTTATCTCATGTTTACTATCAAGAATCCACTTTCCGAATAACCAAAAAAAAATTATTCTTCATAATTTTGTCATATTCTCTTCTGCCTATACTATTTTATTTTCACTGTGAATATAAATTCACATATATATACTTATCAACCCAAACTTGCACATATTATCAAAAATGAATCCTTCAACATAGAATTAACTTGAACAATAACCTATTTTCCTGAAGTCATATCTTCAAACTGAAAATCGATCTTAATAAAACTTGTTGAAACACAAACATTAAGCTGTCCTCAAAACTTTCAACATGAAACCCAAATCAAAATATACTCTGTCAGAATTTTATCATTGTTTTAATTTTTGAACATCATCTTGAACTTATACAACCATATTTAATTCTTATTTTCATTATTTCAAAAAAAAATCTACAGAAACCCTTCAACATAAATCTTCGACACTTCTTTAAATTTATTATGTATCAGATATTTCAACATCTTCCCATCTGACTTCAAATAAAAACCTAAAACTTTTAAATAAAATGTTTCCACACATTTTACCCTTATACTCATAAATATTTCAAAAAAGCTCATTTTATAACACCTCAAGATTATATGAAACCTTACGGCTTCAAAAAATTAAATACCCAATACTGCTTTTAGACTCAAACTATAACTACATGCTCAATGCACCATTTTAAACTATTAATGAATAGGGTAACATAACCAGTGTATACATTTAAGTGTGCAAATCTCTGTTATTGTTTTTTTAAATAAAACCATATTTGAACCAAACTAAAATAAATATATCCCTTATCTCATCATTCATCAGAATAAATAGTTATATATCCAAACTAAATCCATTTCTCCTCAATATTCATGCACATAAAAAAAACATTAACCTGCAATTTTCACTTCCTTTCATCATGCATGAAAAATTTACGAATAGCTGACAATATTCTCAACCACACAAGTAAGAATCTCTCAAATATAGTCAAATAAACTCATCAAAAACTTGCAACTTTCACATGTAGATAGATCTGTAAAACTTTCTCAAACCATAGTCCATATTTCACCATGAAACTAAGAAAACTTTTTAGAAATGACTTCAGTCATTCGATAAATACTTATTTAGATCAAAAATCAAAATAAATCCTATCACTTTCATCTTAAACCACCATGAATAACTTCCAAAATTCATTCAAAACTATATAAACATACCTGGTAATGCATTCTTAAAAGCTTTTTGTCTGAAATCTTCCAAAATTTTCCTCTACAACTTCAAATCCAACAATCCAAAGCTCCACTTCCACAAGAAGCTTGTCAAAAATGAATCAAAAACCAAGAAAATGAAAACTTATATCTGCCACCCCTTTGTCATAACCAAATTAGTGAGGTGCTTGCTTTTCATTATCTCGCATTTAATTGAGATACATTTAACAACCTTGCCAACTTTGATATTTGAATAGCCAAATTTAGTTACCACTAATTCTTCATGTTAAAACATAACTAACTTCCACAAATCGAGGCATATGTAAACTGCATTAAATTCCTATTATCGACAAATATCCAAGGTGATCTCGAAGCATCGGAGATATGCTTTGTTTTAATGCTCTAGCCAACTCAATGAATACCAACTCATTACCAATGAAACATTGAATGTGCTTTGCAATCAAACTATCAACCTTAGACTAGGTAAAGAACAAACTTATCTTTCACAAAATCTTAGGACTTATCACCATGACCCGATTAGCTTGATAATATCATTTCAATACTTAAGATACATAATCCTAAGGTAAGATGTTTTGAAAGCACTTTATTACCCTTAAAACCTAAGCATAGGAAATATTTGGACTAGGAATCTTAAATAAATAAAATAGAGAATTAAACATTTAGAAATTTTAAGATCCCTTCACTCCTTTAAAAAAAAATTAATCCAAACAATAAATCAACCCCAAAATGTGAACAACTTTAAAGGTTTTTTATGAAAGTGAACTTTTAAAGGAACCAATAAAACAATCATAATTGTTTTTTTAAAAGGAAATGTATTACTTCAAATGATCTTCCTTATGACTGAGATTTGCCCGACTGAGGTTCATTTTTCAACTGAGAGCTATATGATAACCTTTTCAATCCGAATGCAATTTGATCAAATATGATTGTCAATTTATCTACAACTAAAACTGTAACATTTATTTAATCATATAAATATGCCAATTTTATTCATTGATCCATAAATATTTTTTGAAACCACTATAATGAAGATATAAATTTATAGAATATGATAATCATTAAACTACTTAATTGAAAACCATGCGTATTCACAAATGAAATTAATTGGCTTATGGTCTTCAATTATAGTTTTAGATTTTATGACCAGGTCATCACTATGGCAAACAAAAGTATCAACGTATTATTTAAAAAAAATTGGGGGTGTGAAAAATAGGCATAACAAATCCTTCTTTGCATAAAGAATATTTATGACTTGAGTAGGTGGAATGTATTGTTATTCATCAATAATTTATTGGATGGAATTATTGAGATTTGTCATATATTGCTTATAAGTTTTTCAATCTACCAAGACGTCCCTAACCATGTTGAATAGTGTGTGAAGGAGAGATTATCTTTGCATGATGAAAGATGGTTTGGAGATCATCATCAACTACAACTACAATAATTGGATGGTGTTGTGCAATATTTTGTTGTATGTCTTGCATGATTTGTTCAATTTTATTGAAATAACATTACATTTTCACGCCTTAAAACATGTTGTGCAACATCTCCATCTCCATAGTGTGTATTTTGGACATGACATTATCTCTCAATACAAGAGATTATTGCAAATCATTTTCCATTTTCGTTGGTGATGCTTGGATCTCCATTATCACCTTTGATTTGTTTGCTAGGGAAAGATCTAGATTAATGTCTTTCCACACATCTTGAAATTGATCCTTTTAATTTGGCATCTTCCTGTAAATCTATGTAACTCAAAGTGAAACAACAACCTAGAACTTGCTTGTATTCCTCTAATAACTCAAAGATTTCTTATATCTCATTGCATAGTTTTTTCACTTGAGATTTGATATCCTAGAGTCATTGTGTTATGACCTAATATTGAATTAACCTCTTGAAAAGAGTAGTGAAATGATTCTCTTTTGAAATTACTTGGTCACTCAAAATATGGTGAACTGACATTAGTCAAGTGTCATCAATCATCTTATTTGATTTGACAAATCGCTCTTGCAATTTAGCATTCTCCATGCATAATTGAGTATTTTGTTACTCAATATCAATTTCTTTATGTCCTAGATGTTTGAAATGTAGAAACACATTTAATATAATTTTCAAAATATAAATGGGAAGCATCCAAGACAACTTCCTAGCCTAAATTAGGTGGGGCCAATTGGGTCATAGAAGTGATAAATGTCATTAGTTAGTGTCTAATTTGTGCAACTAGAAGAGTAAAATTAGTGAATGTAAGTGTTGGTGTTTGGATATACATCTACAAAGATCTGTTGGACTCTCCTTTTTCTTACGAGGCTTCCTCTTGGGCTTCTCCTTGTGCCAATCCAAAACATGTAGAAGTTCTAATCTTGGTTTTGCTTGTGGGTAAGTGCACGGAGTTAAGAGACAATTCCATGGACATTTTACATAATGTGATCACGTTATTAAATAATGAGATCATGTTATTGACATAATGCAATCACATTATTTAAATTATGGATCGACAATTACCAAAATATAACATGATCACATTAATGCATAACATGATTGTGTTATTATAAAAATAATAATGCGATTGTGTTCTTGTTGTTTTGCACATTAAAGCATGTTAAAATATACATGGAACGAATCTTGGTTAAAAGATAATGTGATCACGTTATTCTAAAATCAATAATGTGATCACATTCCTATTATTTTGCACATAAAATCATGTGGGCATGCACATGAAACCAATCTTAGCCAAAAGCTTATTTTTACACTCTTTTTCCTTATACTTTAAATTTATTTTAGTAAATATAAAAAAATTAGAGTCACTCTACATCTGATAGAGTTGGTCTCACAACTATATGCCTTACGAAATCAAAAATAGTTTTTCAAAATCTTATCTGGTTAGTACTTAGGCATTTTCAGGGTCTAAGTATTGAACCTAGGGATTTCAAGGCATAAATTTTGCAATTGATGTCCATTTTTTATAATCATATAGTCATTTTTTAGATTTTTGTGCCTTTTGGATTGATTCCTAGCATTTACAGGAGTCTTAGGTTTGTCAAAATTAAAGTTTGAAAACCACTCACTTTGAAATTAATGCAAAGTGGTGTGATTAGAGTAGCATAGGACACATTAATGGCTTGCACACAAAAAATAACTACTTTATGTTAATTTCACTTGTTTATCATCCCTCCCTCATCTTTGATCACTTCCTAATCATGCCTCATCACCCCTAATCACTCTCTCATCATTCTTCATTGCCCCTAATCACTCCCTCATTGACCCTCACTATCCCTCATCGTCCCTAATCACTCATTCTTTGTCCCTCATCATTCCTTCATTGACCCTCACCATCCCTCATCATCTTTAATCACTCCCTCATCATCCTTAATCACTCTCTCATTGTCCCTAATCACCGCTTCATCATCCCTAATCACTCCCTCCTCATCCCCATCATCCCTAATCACTCCCTTATTGATCCTCATCATTCCTTATCATATATAATCTAAGGTGAAAATAAAATAAAATGAGAGGCATGAAATATTTCAACTATTATGAGAGCATTCCCAAGGTTTTCATTCATCCCTACATGTGAATCGAATAAATGGCTTTATTTTTATTGGTTAGATTTATTACTTTATAAGACATTTCATGATATACAAAGAGATATTGCAATTGATGATAAAGTAATAAAATTAAATTAGGATTCATTCATGTTAAGATAAGAACAATTCTAGAAGATGTTTAAAATCATGGTGATTATGAATATGAAGTTAATCAATGTATTCAATAAAACACAATGAAACATGAGTGGGAAATCATATCTAGGCTATAATATGGTAAAGTTATGGAAGTTATTAAAATATATATGTTAGGAAGAATAGATATTGATAGACAAAAATCATGGAATAATGAATACTGAGGAGAAGAATCCATAAATAAAGTGATAAAATTAATAAGCAACATGAAATATAATGGGTTTGTCATAGATGATGATATAACACTAAATAATAATTATGAAACCTTGGGTGCTAAACAAAAACAAGAACTTGATATAATTATGATACATTATCATGCAATTCAAAATAATTTACCATTATCCATGATAGTTCAAGGAACATGAACATGAAAATCATATCTAATTGGTATCATCTGTCAAGCCTTCAAGATGCAACATTCCTAGAGCATTTTTCACTTCTATTACTTGCACCAAATTGAGTTGATACATTCAATAATGTACCTCAACTATCCATGTACACAACTTCAAATCCTAATCATGGATTTTTTTGAATCAGAAGAAACAATACTTACAAATTTCCAAGAGGATATCCACCACATAAAATACATATTAATTGATGAAATGAGATTCATTGGATAAAATTTACTATAAAATATAGACTCTAGAATCTGTCGAGCATTTTTTGAAAATACAGACATGAATTTTAGTGGTATATCTATGATTTTGGTCAGATTTTTGGGTAAGCTTCCTCTTGTTAGTGATAGACTACCATATGATTGTAAAAAATATGTAAAACTATTGTGGGATGCAATCAAAATAGTTTTGACTTTGGATAATATCTTTAGATAAAAATGAGAAAGTAAGGGTCCTAATAAAGGTTTTATCAACTTATCACAAATTTGAGAGATGTAAATCTAACAATTGATGATTTTAAGCTATTGATAAAAAAAACCAATGTTGGAAAAAATAGATCCATCATTGAAGAGTTTGAAAATTGTATTCATTTGTTTTCCACAAATTATAATGTGCATAACCACAAAAGAAGAAAATTATATTCATTCAAAAAACATGTTGCACGTAGCATTACAACCAAACTAGGAAGTCACAATGCACCAACATGAGGTCCAAATGATGAACATGATGTAGAGTTAATAATTTTTAAGGATGCAATGGTCATCTTAACTTCCAATATGTGGATAAAAGTAGACTTTGTAAAT
Source organism: Torreya grandis (assembly GCA_037957365.1). NCBI lineage: Eukaryota > Viridiplantae > Streptophyta > Pinopsida > Cupressales > Taxaceae > Torreya > Torreya grandis. The sequence continues at coordinate 4,486,494 of JARHVA010000300.1, forward strand.
GGAGTTCTAGATTATATTAGAAGTATAATATACAACTCTAGGAGTGTTCCACCAAAACCACTGACATATGTTATGGTTGAGTTTGACGGTTACTCAGGGATACCATTTGAAGATGAAACTCCTAATATATTTCTAATTGCACCAATACAAAGGGGACACACAAACCAACTACCCTTAGGATTGACTTGGGCATTAACAATACACAAATCATAAGGTTTGACTCTTTCTAAATCCATAGTTCATATGGCTCAAAAAGAAAGAACGAGATTAACATTTGTGACCATATCTCATGTAAAGTCTTTGAAAGAACTATGAATATTACCATCATTTACATATGACAACTATGTAAAGTTAAAAAATGGAAAACAACTTTCCAAACAAAAAGCTGAGGAAGAAAGATTGAAACTCTTAAAGGGTAATAATTTCATATACATATCACAAATTTATTTGTATGAATATGAAATAATGCATTATTTTTACATTTTAGATGATGTGTATTGTATATTTTAATGAATATTAAATGATTATTTAGTTTAAACATTTTATCTTATGTATATTACATTTTTAAGTGATTTAATGTAATTTATATTTTACTTTTAAATGATTTAATATGATGTTTATTAAACATTTAAAATTTTATGAAAAACTTCATATTATATGTTAAATAAATACACAATATGCAAATATGCTACTACAATATTAACTTAAATAAATCTATGTAAAGGACACCAAGATATATAATTTTTGAGGCGCAAGCACCTATTCCATAAATTTAATATAGGCACCTATTGCATAAATCCAATATAATATACGTGGCTTGAAAATAATATCTCTCCACGTTACATATATTTATATAAAATAAGCATGCTAGTTATATAATTTAAATAAAAAGAATAAGGTTTAAATTTATAGTTTTTATTTTTTTTAATAAATTTAACGATATTATTATAAATATTTTATATTTGTATTAATATTCCATTGTTACAAATTAAATATCATATAGAAGCCTCATATAGATTAAATATTGATTCAAAACCATGCATATTCAATGGGTACTTAAGCCTAGGCTTGGAAATTGACAATGTATTGATTCAAAACTATGCACATTCAATGGGTACTTAGGCCTAGGCTTGGAAATTTTTAGTCTATGTCTTGTTGTTGTTTTTTTTTTTTTTTTTTAAATACCCGAGGTGGGGGAGGAGAGGGGGATCATATAGTATAGATAAAATTTAAAAAAATTATAGATATCTACAAGATTTAAAGCTTTAAAACAGAATATGTTTTTGAAGGCAATGTCCTTGTCACCTACAAAACATTGCTACAAAGAGAATATAACAAGCAATTACTATGTGCAGATCTCACATATGTCAAAGGTGAAATGAGTGTTACTCTCAATGTGTTTAACATCCTTATCCACATATAAATAAATAAAATCCGCCTAGAAAAGTAATACACATTTCAGATTTTTGAATCCAACATATTGGAAAGCATACCACTTTTCTATGTAGAATATAAGTTAATCCTAGATTATGTAATCTACTAACTGGGAACTAGCACCATTGCTTATACAATTGCCACAATCACCATAATTGACACACATGCTTAGAAAACTAGAATGCAAATAATCTTGGAAATAGAAGATGGAAATATTGAACATGAAATTGCAAAGGTATGCTTCTACTCTCACATATACTTCACATTCTCGAATCCGTATTGCTAAATTAGAAAATTTAAACTATTCTATTGACTTTGTAGCTTTACTTATATGCATTTTTTGAACTTATATTCCTTACATTCAACACAAAATACATGCTAAAGAATTTCCAATGAACTTGGTCAAAATTCTCTTCGACTGATTTTAAAACTGATCAATCAACATTCATCACACCATTGAAAGCTAAAAAATTCATCCAAGAATCATTTTCATGATTGCACATAACAACAAAAATATGTTATGGGATCTGACTAATACTCAATTTTGTAACCTGCATTTGCCTTTTTGACATGCAGTTAAATACAAGATATTAAATTATAATATTTTCAATCTGTGCTTTTTCAGGTGGAAGGTTCATTGACAATTTCTAATATATATTCAATGTCATTTTAGCTCACTTGTAATACCTGCAGTTCCATAATTTAACCAGCACAACCTACCCATGCCACAAGCTTCAAGTGTCCTACATGCCATCAAGAAACTCCATATGCATATCGCCATCACTTGACTTATAATCTAAAAATTGTCAAATATACTAATATACGATGTAGCCTTTTAGAGCCACTATAGAAAATAATCCTTTCTACATTCACCCAAATTTCATACAATGACTATCTCGGAGACAAGACAAGCATTATCTAAAATTTATTTTTGATGAACAAAAAGTCAATTTTACATGTTGAAGTATTGAACAAAAACTAAATTATTTAATCTATTTTTAATCTCTTTTATTTTTTCAGTTTTGAAACTACACACTACTAACTAATTTTTACTCATTATCTCTCACTTTACATGTTGAGGTATTAAACAAAAACTAAGATATATATTTTGCTTCTAAACATTTTCTTTCTTTTTTCAACTTTAAAATTACATGCTACTAACTAATATCTACTCATTGTCTCTCATTGTACAGATAAACTCTTCTCATATTTAAGACTTTGCCTACAGGGATAATAAAAATACTATGCTTGATAATAAAAATACTATGCTTTGTTTCTGTTACAAAATGTAAATGACTTTTATGAATCAATTATTTTTCCTTTATCAATAGTATTCAGTTATATATCTTATTTTGTAACTTTATTATTGTTAGCAAATACTATCTAATTAAAATTTTAATAGTCTATGTAAAGCAATTGTCATTTTTTATTTACCATTTCATTTTATTTATTTATTGTTTATATTAATATTTAGTCATAGTTTAAAATAGACTACATACATTAATTGTCATTTTTATTTACCATTTCAATTTCAATTTCAATTTTCATTTATTCCTCAAAATAATTGCTTTTACTTATTTCATGTTGATTTCAACAACACATAAATCAACTGCTATGTGCAATTTACAAGTAAATATATTTGATTTGTTTTTCATAAGGCAATTCAAAAATATAAAAATATTTAAATAACACAAGGGGAATGGTTAATTAAAAAATAAAATTTCAGCTTATATACAATTAAAATTTTATAACTTTATATAAACTTAATATAAAATATTATATTAAAGATCAACAAGATTAAATAAATTCATGGTATCCTAAAATTAAATTTCAAAACCAAATACTTTTATTCAATTTCTAAAGTTTAATTAAAACAATAACAATAAAAAATATAAAACATCAGATTCCACCACATTTGTGGAACTACAGCTTGGAATAACAGTAAATATGTTCTAAGAAAAACATAAACTTACATCCAGAAGTACACAACACCCACAAGTTTACTTATGCTTAGATATAATTCCAAATCCTGTTTGGGAAATACCAAACAGTCAGATTTCTCAAGAATAAAAATAAAAAATCGAACAAATACAGATCGATTAAACTATTCTTCGCCCACAAAGAATTTCCTAACTCGTGCTGCCACTGGCAACACTTTTTCAGGTTGAGGAAGTATTTTCTTGACACTCTCCCTCTCCATGCATTTCTGTTTCCATCCAACAATGTTCGGATATCTATCTTCAAACGGAATTTTAAATCCTCCCAATGTCTCGAATGCATGGAAAAAACATATCAGCGGTGCAAACACAATATCTATCAATCCGAATGTATCTCCTCCAAAATAATCTTTTCCTTTCAGGGTTTCTTCTACTATTACCAGATTTTCTATAAATTCACGCTTCCCAGCTTCTTGTTTTTCTCCTTTAGTTCTAATTATGCACTCTGCTGCTCCATAAATCTGAATAGTAAAGAAAAAATTATAGATTGAGTCAATAGATGATTTCTCGTGTTTTTAATCTACAAAATTGAATCAACTTTTTGGATCACTCACCATTTTATCTACATAATTGAATCAACTTTTTAGATCACTCACCATTTTATCTACAAAATTGAATCGACGTTTCCGATCACTCACCTTTTTATCTACAAAATCTACCCAGAATCGAGCAACGGCACGGTCATATGGATCAGCGGGTAAAAATGCTGGGCCATTACTCCATACCTCTTCAATATACTCCAGCACAACAAGAGACTCAGCCACAGGTCTGCCATTGTGAACAAGAACAGGCACTTTTTTATGCACAGGATTCATTTCCAACAACTGTGAACTTTTGGAGTACAAATTTTGTTCCAGAATCTCATATCTGATACCCTTTTCTTCAAGGCCTATCAAAATTCTCATGCTATAGTAGCTGCCCCAGAAGCTCAGAACCTTAACCTCATCTTCACTTGCCATCTTCAGCTATTTTTCCTTCAAAGCTGTGTAATTACTAGCAATGGAAGATGAATATATCTCTACTCTACTTATAGAAGTTGTAACTGGTTTATAGAAGATTTTGTTTAATTTCTAAATCAGATTTGACTAATTCTAAATAAATTTAACCATAGATTTTGTTTAGTTTCCACATCAAATTTATCTAATTCTAAATAAATACCCTCAATCATACAATGAAATACTCCAGCTTACTTTTAGATTGAGTGGCGTACATGCCTACTTACACTCCTGTAATCAGACATATTTCAAAAAAAATCCCAAGATTTGTGTGGGTCGAGCCACCTCGTCCGTGAGGCCGTTACCCTCAAACAACGGATATGTTTTTTTTAAGGAATTGTTTCCGAGTGGCATTCAAGTTTAATCAGAAGATGTTTAATACTTTTAGGAGTGGTTTGCATTTAAAGAATATATATATATATATGAAAACAAATCACGTTTTTAATATTTCAGTGATTTCATTATATCTATAACATTATCATGGAGTAATTTTTTATTCAATTTTGAAGAAAGAAAGAAGTGAATAAAAGAAATAATTTTATAGATGCAAATTATTGTAGAAGTAAAGTCTTTCGCTAAATGTTGGTGAAGATTAAGTACTTATCGAAAGAAAAGAGCCAAGTTCTCTTATTCTCGTAAGCCATAAGATTTTGGAAAGAGTTGTACAAGTCTTTGAAGTGGTAAAAGAAACACCGCCTAATTTCATAGTAAGAATATCTAAAAACAATTTACGATCCTCAATTTCAAGCTCCAAAGAACAAATATGAGAAGTATCATGTTTATGAGGAATATATTGATTTGTCTCTATGCAGAGGTAATGTGAATAATCTCTGAATTGTGCCAAAAAAACCCTCAAAGTGTAAAACAATTAGAGTCGGTATACCTTGGATGAGACCATCCTCAAAATCAAGATATGTATTGTAGAAGTTTAACTAAAACTTTGAAGAAAGAGGTTGACAAGGCTCTAGTTGTTTGGACCGAACATAAGCTTTATAGATATCATCTCTAATATCCATAGTTATCTCCTTTTTGGATACATCTAGTGCATCAATTGTAAAATTATGTGGCGAGTATGTCAATGTCAATACCTACAAGGCCTAGTAGAGTAGAATCCCAAACATACCAACAAGATTTGAATGATTGAGATGGGTACCTAAATAAATCAATCGACGAATTGGCCATCTATCTAATCTTGTCTATCATAGTCACCACTTAAAAAGATTTTAACAATGATGAGTGGGGTTATATGAAATTTAGTGAGAATGATTTCATGAGGGACCGATCTTTTATCATAGAGATGCTTGTATAAAAAGGAGATAACCACTCTTTTAATTCACATTCGATCAGTGTTCCTAAGGTAAGGTCCCGAAATTTTAGCCTCATATAGAAGAGTATGTGTAATAAGTGAGTGGAAGAAGTGAATATTTGTCTTGATATCCTAGAACTGAAACTAAAAGCATTGTTTCTCAAGAGAGGTGAAGACAACATACCCTTTGTTTAGTTTAGACTCACCAACGGGTGACAAATTGAAGTAAAGCCCTAAAAAAAGGACCCCTACATATATATATGAAGAGACCATATCAACTCTTTGACCTTTATATGTAAGGAAAACTTAAAAAAGTGTTTTCAGAGATGATATTTATAACTTTTAATTTTTATTTTTAAAAAAATTGTGATTTAGTGAAAGGTAAAATATTGAAAATATTAAGAGGTGTTGTCTAAAAGATTTTTAGTTTATTGGTGAAATTGTTTGACTTATAAAAATCCTAGCAAAGACCTAATACGATAAAGATATGTGGCCAAAAGAAATCTAGGTATATGATAACAACATTTGCACAAAACAAAAAGAACTAGTTACAATTTTTTTCAGTTCAAATTGCATACATAAATACAAAAAAAAATACTTTAAAAAAATTCAATTCTAACTGCATTGAAAATTGATTAAATCGGTTAATTTGTAAATGTGTGCTTTCATACTATATGAATATTTTGATCAAATACATATATATGGTTTTTATATTTAAAAATATATTTGCATGCTTTCAATTATAAAAAAAAATTATGAGTATTAATATTTGTATGTAATGTACATTTCAATTTTACTATTATTTTTATGATTTTTTTTAGTTTTCATTCTTTGTAGTAATGTATAAGTTATCAGTATTAATATGAAGTGATGATGGATGAATAAAATTGTCAGTAAATTATAGTAAAATATTAATGAAATTGAAAGTAATATTTAGAAAGGCAGATAAATAATCAAATCATCATGAAATTTCCATGTGATAGGTAGGGTGGATGTCAAATTCCAGTCTGGCTCCCAATGTTTAAAAGGAGCTGAATTTATTCTTCTTAAAATATAGGCATTCTTAAATTTAAGGTTAAGAACCTTTTTCAACTTAGTGTCAAGGATTAATGGGTATTTATTCTTCTAAATATACATGGGACTATAGTCTAATTTTTATGGGTGATGATAATGTACATTGTCACGCCATTCACAAGAAACAAATCTTAAAAGTTTGAAAAAAAATCATTTTCATAATACCATCTAGTCATTAAATTTAAGCGTTATAACTCCAAATATGATACATGTTAGTGTAGGTATTTATTTTTCCATATTTATTTATTTGAGAATATTACATTGGTTCACACATGGAGTTTTCCTACATTTAGGCATATGCTTGCTTAAGTGGAGTTAGTGTGTTATAGGTGTCATAAGTTTGAATGGAAGACTAGGATGTAACTCCTCTGACCACCTTTTGTGTAGGAGTTACACCTTTATTCTAAGCTCCTTTGACCACCTTTTTTAGAGGATTTACATTTCTATTTCAAGGGTAATTTGACCACTATTTGAGGTAGAATTACTTAATTTCCTATATGGATGCTCTACACGACCCTGATTCACTTAATGAAAAGTTGGGATTTCTCTATTTTGGTTGTCTCGTGTAATACTTGTCTTCTTATTTCATTCTTGCTTCAACTCATTAGTGGTGTGCACTCACATCTGTTTTGTGTAACCATTCAACTTTTGAAATCACTTTAACCAGAGTTAGATCAAACTTTGATATGATATCAGAGCTAACCTAGTAAACGTTTATCTAATATTATTAGTTGTTAATTTTATTTGAAATCTAGAGTTTATTTGCTTTTATTATGAGGCAATTTTTAGAGAGTTTGAAAAAACATCATGTGTTTTTTTCCAAAAACCTTGGGGCTTTTTTTGTTATAAATTCGGGGGTATTACTATCTAGTCATTACATTATAGTTTTCGTGTGTAAATAGGAATCTCACAGCGTCTTGATGGTATGTTTATGATACTCATGACCTCCACCTGATCTTCATAGCCTGTATGCATCCAACAAACTTAACTAACACATGCCAACTCCCAACGTGTGATAGTCATTGATGATTTGTCATCATCGATGGCAGTTTTGATCGACCCCACTTTAACCAATTGCATCTAATTTAACCTCATCATAAACTTTCACAGTTAACAAAACGGTTAGCTACGTGTGTTAACTGCATAGTATCTTGGGCTGGAAATTGAAGTGGTAAATTGGATTTCCTACAATCTCTACCTGCGACAACCATTGCATTCACCGACCATCTCTGCCTGCGATGACCATTGTATTCACCAACCAGAGCTTAATGGCCATTGTATTCACGTTTCACATCCTTTTAGTAGCAAAGAATATAGCTACGATGAAGATAACCCACATGGCTTGTATCATAAAATCTGTGGAGTGAATCGAACAAAGGGTTTGTAATAGATGGAGTTGGAGCTAAAATGGCATCAAATTTCCTAAACTTAAACCCTTTTCTGGACAAAAATGATGTCAAAACTCACTAGGTACGTGAAATTCCTAGTGTTTAGGTTAAATTTCTTTGTGTTAATGCCAGAATATAGACGTTTCTTAATTTATTTGCCATAAAAAATTTGGAGCGGGTTCTTGCAGATAGTAAGGGATTTGTAGTCTTTTTTGCAAGGGAGATTGTAGGGGCTTAAGGTTAAGTTACATACGGTTGGTTTAAGTGGGGTTGGTCAAATCTACGAGAAGAAACTGTTGGAGATATATTTGTAAGACTTCCATACATTTCTTCAACAATAACTTATTTAGTTCAACAATATATAGTCTACTTATATTTATTAAAATATCTTATTAATAAAGACAAAATTTTGGACGAGCTCAAACTTATGTATAGTGGGCTTCTGGCAAAGAGAAACAGGACCCCATAAATAGTAGGTATAGGTAAAATTGAACACATACGTCCTTTTAAAAGATTTATTACAATTTTCTTTGCTTTTAATTACATTTTCATCCAAATAATTTATGCAAAGGTGGCTTATGAACACACTATGAATGTGTTTATCTGAAGCATTTTGCTCTTTTCCCCATACCTATTCTTGTTTCTTATGTTTTTGATTTTGTCTGTGTTGCAGATGACCAGGTCTCTACAACCCAAATCCCTTCCCCTTCCCATGCTTTTATTTGTTTGTTTCTTAAAATGTAAATTGGAAAATTAAAGTAATGTGTACCATTTATTATTAATTCATGGATTAAAGGATGATAAAAACACCAACATTAGTGGGTGAAAACATCATGTAAACTACAACCTTGCCTATGTTTAACAATTGAAGTTGTTGCTAACATCTTCTATAATCCAAATGGGCAAGCTTAATTAGTCCAACATGGTTGTCATACATGGTATGTTAGGTTTGTTGAAGTGGGTTTCTAGTCCAATCCCTTCCCTAATTTTTCTAAAGTGTTTGATCTCCATGAAGATTTTAATGTATTTATCTATGGTAGACTCAGGGGTCCTGGTTGGTCTCAAATATCAATGACATTATAGTGCCTCATGAACATGGGTATCTGTGGATCAAGATTTTGGGATTCTAAGAAAAAACCTTATAAATTAATGGGGCCAATTATATCCTTGTAAAATGAGAAATGCAACATCTCATTTCTCAATTCTAGACTTGATTCTTTCATTAACTACTTTCTGCGAGTCCTTCTTGTCAAGTTTGGTTACCTATGAAGGGAGGCATTTAGGATCCTCCTAGAAATTATTATGCCCACAAACAGTAATTTAAATTTTAATGCATAAAGATACCATCTAGTCTGCAACCTTGTAATTGAGCTGACCCCTCTGGGGCTCTATAAAGTACCATTTTAGACTGTCCTTAAAAAAAAGTGATAAATCCCTTCACAAACCACTCATGTTATGATTGAAGTAATCCATATTCCAACATAGTTTAAAATATTATACAATTAGGTGTGTAACTTAAATGAAGTCAAAAAAATAGATTCAACATTTAGGAGTGTCATATGCACCATTAAAAAGTCCTAAATAAGTTAGGGATTATGTTTTATGCAAGGTCATATGCACCATTATCTTTTATGTAGGGTCATATGCACTACTGTTTTAATAAGGTAACGTTGATATTTTCTTTCTTTTGTCCTTTAAAATGATCGTCTATTAAAGGATATTTTGTGTTTGAACAATACAATTCTTTTTAACTCTGCCTATCATGTAAAATTTTATTCAACATTGCCCTTCTTATGAGAGTTTGTAAAGAAAAACATTTTTTAATTACAAAAAATATGATTGATTAATTCAATAGATTCTACTAGTTTATTTGAAAGATCCTACACTTGTGTTGGGTGTGTGTTATTAGGTTCAACATCAAGCATAGTTTTGGATAGTTCAAATGCCAATCATTACCCATTTTGGGTTGTAAATATGGTCTGAAGGAATTATAAAATGGTACCTACTTATAGAAAAAGTTACAGCCAATGAGCTTTTGTAAAGGGTTATAACTATACGTGCTATATGCATTTCATCTATTGATGTTTCCTATGCATGTGGGGCATATGCGAGTCATGTAGATTTCAAGATTGAGTATTATTATCTTATTTAAACTGGAATTGAAGCATGTCATTAACACTAAAATGCTCAAAATAGTATTACTTTATTTGACATTGCCCTCTTGATGATCCGTGTGTAAATCACATTTACAAGATGATCCATGTTCAGATCTCACAAATGGCATGTTCAATGGCAAGCAAGCATAAAAACCTATATGGCATTTTCTATTTTATGATTTGAAATGTATTTGGCTATCCCCTTAATTTATGGGTCTTTTGTGCCTTGATTTTCCCCTTTTACTATCTTTTAAGTTCAACCCACATGTATATATGCCCTTTAGAAGTGCATGCCCACATACATGTGCACACACACACACAATGCTTAGTCGTTTCAACATTTATATTCTCATTGAACCCTATTATAAGCAGGGTCTCTTATGCTTATTTTATCATGTATTATCAAGAGGTCTTGACATTCAATCAAAGGAGTTATACATTGATTTAATTTTTCCCTTATATATCTAGTGCCAAGTGCTTGTATCAAATTAAGGTTATGCTAAGAGCATGTAGTTGCATTGAATTATCTAGGATATGAGGTGAATCCCTTTATCTCATGGTTGAGATTACACTCACATACACATTATGGCTCTATTTTAGTATGGAGGCCCATAAAATACTTGTAAAGTACTAGTGTTGAATGTTAATCTAATGTTTGTCATATTGGTAGTTTGTGTGTTTGTTTGCAGTATATTGTTATTTTCACAACCCCTCTCTAGTTGGCATTCCAATCACTTATGGAATTCCATAATCCAACTCAAAGATGTAACAAGAATAGACTTAGATCAAGTTGCAGATGAATTGAATGAAATTTTCAGTCGGCCACTATCTTCTTGGGATACTCATGCAAATCACATTGCTAGGATTTGGTGGAATACTAATAATGCTTTTACTTTGGAGTTGTTAAAAGGCAATTAGTCATGTTGACAAATAGAAATGCTAGATTTAATTTGTAATTCTAATCTCTTATCATAATTAATTATTCTATAGCATGAAATATCATTGAATCCCATGATGAAAAGTTGGTTTGACATGTACTTCGATAGAACTAGTTATGCAACATTCTTACCAGAGACATTCTTTTGTACATATCACTTTGTGATTAGATTTCAACTTTCAATGTGGGATGGTCTTCATGATAGTTGTGTGTAATTATGGAATTATCTAAATTCAAATCCTAAATTAGATCCCAAACACCTGTTGGATGAACTTACATACCAAAAAGCACTGTGGCAAAGATGTCATTTTTCAACACCATCAAAAGAATATAAGGATGATAGAAATGCCTGTGATCATGATGGGTACTACTCAAATTAGTTGTAAACAATTGACATCAAATAATGGTATAATTTTATACATGTAATGAAGAAGAATCTTTTGATCATGACAACTTTTTGTACAATTTTGTATATGTAATGAAGAAGAATCTCTCATTTAGTTTCATAATTGTGTTCTCTCTTCTCATGATCCTCCCTAAATTTAGTGGCCAAAAATTATGGTCTATGAGGAAATCATTAAAATAAAATTGGTGGCCTATTTTTCTACACTAAATCTCTAATAACTCAATATAGACTGTGGGTGATAAGGCAACCTACCATTACAATTGAATAGGATAAATTGCATCATATATGAGCTCATATAATTTATAATGCACACATGTACAAATTTATCTTGTGTCGCCTACTAGTATTTCCTTTCACATGCTGCTCATAAATTACTAGTATGTCCATGCCTCTAATTGAATCCATCAAATGATTAGTTGATGGACAAAGATAATATCACGTGGGATTCTTAGCAATTTATCTTTGTTTTACCCTCTCCTAATTCTATGGGATTCATAGTAAATTCCCTATTCTCCAGCCCTTATCTTCATTTTAAGGGCTTCTTAGCAATTTTTCTTTTTTTAACCCTTCCTTGAAGCTATGGGCTTTGTAGAAAAATCACATTCCTAAGCCCAACCCACATGCACGTAGTTAGTGAATTCCACTTAAGATCATCTGTAAACACAACTACATCGTGCATGTACTATTTTGTCCATTTCTACTTTTTGATGCATTTATTTTCATATGTTTTATGAAGGGTTTTATATTGATTTCAATCAAAAAATTCCTATGTAATACATGTAAACTTGTGTTCACTCAAAAAAAAAATTCCATTTCTAATTCATTTAACAAAATTTTATCTTGTAGGCTACAATAAATGGCTAAAAGGTGGGAAAAATAATGTGCCTTGAACTATAGAAGCCATGTGAGGGTCCATTTGATTGTAGTTGTATCCAGTGGGTCAATTTTCTTGACATCAATGAGGAAAACGTGTGGATTGCTTGGGTTGAGCAAGATAGGTTTGATGAATTCATCAAAGGAGAATCGATAAGGGCGTTGTTCCCTACAATTTTTTGTGTTTCACATTGTAAGAGATATTTAGATTTTGTTGGAAAGGATATCAAGATCACCACAGTCTCTGAATATGCCATATGAGTTACCTCACACTATACATTGCAAGTTGGTGTCTATTCAGATGCTATTATGTTCTATTCATTTACATTTTATTCTCATCTTGCATGATTATTTATTTGTTGACCATAATCATGCAGGTATTGGTGTTCATATGGCCCCAATGACTTTCAAGAAATTAATGCCATGCCCAAAGACAAGTCTTTAATTCCCAAGTCAAGAAAGGGTAGCTAGCTGGGTCAAAGGCATATAAGGTACGATTATTGTTGTCATTTCAGCACATGATGCATGTTTTACAGACCTGATCATGTGCTTCTCACATACAATCAAGTATAATACATCGACAATGAGCACAACTATTACCATGGCCAACAATATGGACAATTCAAGGGTAATAAATATTTTTTTGCTCCTCACATCAGCCCCCAACTAAATGAATGGGTTCACATGATAGTATTTTTGGGAATTTTTGTTGATTATATCCACCTTAAACACTAGGAGATGGTGCATGAGAAACTTGTATTGTTTAGTGGTGAAATAGACCAGGATGATTTTTTGAGCAAGGATGACATATACAACAAAGAGCGATTGATCAAGGAGGCAAAATATGTATACAATGTTGATGATGTAATAAGTGTTTAGGAGTGGGCATTGGCCAACCTTGACAAGTGATTTTTATATCAAGGATACAATATGGGAGAGCTTCATGGGGATGGGGAAATCCCCTTCATCTTGGGCATCTAACTCCCACAACAACTAGAATGGTTATTGAGATTTAAGAAGCATAGCTTATTGGTGATGGATGTAATGTTTGGGATGAATGCAGTGAAGGTATTATGCCAATGTTTGTAAGATTAGTTGATAATAGTAGTTGTTCTAATGTTTGTAACAATAGTTATTGTAACAATGTTTTTATTATTTTATTTTACAATTTTAATTATACATACTGTTGGTGTTTGATTCCAAACATGAAAGTGTGCCCGTTGCATGGGTCATTATATTTCATTCATGTGTTGTTGACATAAGATAATGGATGCAAATTCTACTTCAAAGAGTGTATTTGAAATACATTTAATGGACAATTAGTGCCTTCATGGTCAACGATGCCAATGTAAAGATAAAATCTATTAGGTGCATCGTCATTATTCATACACATATCATGGACTTCATATTTTTATGTTCATAGACACCATCACCACCTTATTCCATTTACTTATGCAAAATTATTGTGTTAATTAGGGAGACATTCGACTGTGAGGTCTACTTACGCATTTGGCATGTTCATCACGCATGGTTGAAGAATTTGATAGCAAAGGTGAAAGATGATGATGTTAGATGTGTGATGTTTCAGGACTTGGGGTTCATAATGCATATTTGTGCTGATGAGGACATGGCTACAAGGGATTCCAAAAAAAAATTAGAAAGATATCACTCCTCTCAACCTGCCTTTATCAAATATTGGGAACAACACTAGGCATACAGTGTTGGAATGTGGTTGTGAGTTGTTGGATAATTTTGCATGTTGGGCAAGACACCAATGCATCTATAGAATCTTACCATTCCCATTTTAAATGTTGTTTCCTAAGCACAGTAAGGACTTAGGGTGGATTGGTTGGTTCACCAACTAACAACATCAGTTTACATACATTATTGGTGGCTACAGCTATGCAAGGACACTGGCTTCCATAAGAACTTCAAAGTAGAAAGATGTGAAAATATTTCATGGATATAGGCTTTGAACATCCCAGATTCTCTATTAACTTTGATAATAGTGACCCTCATATGATATGGGTGCAAATTATAAAATATGAGATGTTGCATTATCATGTCTTTAATTTAACACCTTTTATATTGATGTGCAATTGCTCATTGTCAATCCAAGGATATACTTGCAAGCATATGCTCAAGGTGGACCTGATGAGGAAGATGATGACTCAGGTAGTTGTAGAGGATGCACCCATAATGCATGGTGTTAATGAGAGCATCAATAACATCGATGTTGAGTACCATGTAAGTTTTTTGTCCCCACATATTGTATGCATTGACAACTTTAAGGTCATTATGGTTTGTGTAATATGTTTTCATTTCCTATGTCAAGGACAATAGACTTCAAATTAAAAATGAGGTACAAGGCATGGATGTCAGATATTTTCACATTTAAATGCATTGTGTATCAGATATGGATATGCAAGTACCAAGTCATGAAATAGAAGGTGTTGCAGTAAATATGGCAAATGACACTGAAGACCAACTGAGGGGGGATAATATTAGAAGTCTAGTAACTAGTTGCAGTCATATGTTTGTCATATTTTTTAGCATTTTTGACTGGATGCTTTTCACTTTATGAATAGATCTCATATACTACTAGAGTTGATGATGTTGAGGCCCTGATATGCAGAGCACGAGAGATATTTGGTAGATGTTGTGTAGTGGATAGAAGCATGAAAACTATGACATTATTCAAAAATTGTATAGCAGAGGTTTACAACAAGGTGTAGAGTAGGGAAACATCTATTACACAACACCCAATGCCTCATCGATTCCAAAAAGTATAGGATGGGCATAGAACTTCCACCCGTAGATAGAGAGACTTCATAGAAAATATGAATAGATGCAGATATCAAAGCATGTCATAGGATATGACACATTTTCCAACCCTACCTTGTAACAATCCAAAATGACAAGTCTAGGATGATGAGCTTAACAAGGTAGTGAAGTGAGATAGGGGTGGACATAATAGAGATCATGCATCCTAATTGTAACCCTTTGTAGGTTCCAGTCACATCCTAACAACAATAGATGCATGTAATAATAAATGCATGTAATGAAAAATAAATACCTTTTTTTAAGGTGATTAGTTATTTTAGACTGCCCACATGTTGTAACATATTGCATAAATGTATTGTCTCTTAAAGGATTTTTTGAACAATATTTGAACCTTACCCTGAGGAATGTGATAAAGCTAACCATTTCTCTAAACATAAATCAAATTTATAAATATTATATTAATAAATGATGTTACTAAAAATTTTTAAATGAATAATACAATAGTTCTGAGGTTCATTTCATCTATTACTAGCTTTAATACCTTGTTCATGCTTAGAAGAGCCTTCTACTTGGGTGACTCTACCACCAAATGATTATCCTTTGCCTCCTTTGGGTGTAATAGCTTATGCTTAAATTATGTGATGTAATTTTTTTAAGTATCATGTGTTGTTCAGTCTTTTTTTTTGTTTACTAATTTTTATGTGTTCACCTAATTATTTTCCTCTGGCCAAGAGTTTAAGCCATAAATTTTAACTAGATGCTTTGATATATAACATTTATGTATCATTATTATTATTTGTATAATATATAATATCTTGAAATATAACATCACCAATTTTTATTTTAACAAACTTTACCAAACAAAATTATGTTGAGCATACCAAATAAAATTAAAATGACACAAATATGTACTCATGGAAATAAAGTCCAATGGGTGATGAGATTTATTTTTAACTAATGAAATTTGAGAGAAATAATTTTTGTTTCATGAAATAAATTTTTTTAAAAACTTTCCCCAAATTATTTTGCATCAAATATCTTCTATTTTATTAGAGCATCATTCTATAATCAACATAAAATTATGACTGGCAAATGAATGAGGATTTTATGTTATGATTTATTGGCATGTTTGTATAAATTTGGTGTTTTTAGTTCAAATCTTCTAAATAATTTTTGAAAAGTCTCAAAAACCTTTTTGGCAAGCACAATTTGTGTATATCTTGCATTTATCATAATTCACAAGAACATATTATGCTAAAAATTTTAAAGTTTCATCAATAACATTGTTTTCATTATAATCATAACATTCCATGATTCCAAATTTTATTCATATTTTTTTTAAATAATTTGCATTTAATGTGTATGCTTCCAATTTTTTCAATCCATGTCTACAGAGTTGAAGCTAAGTTTATAATGTTAAATGGAGGGGACAAACCCTGATAAGAGAAGCAAGTCTTTGTTACTCAGCCAAATCCCAATCACACACAAGAAACCCCTATTTTAGAGGGCTGAGAAGGAATTAAACAGTTGTTCAAAGAAACTAGCATGAGTTAAAAATATTCCTCTCATGAATAGAAAGAAGAATAAGATGTAATCATGAATTTAAGGAGAGACAAGATTAGGTTTTCAAGGGTGCATGTGTATACCCTGTTTCAGTACTTAGGCCCCTGCACATTTTGGTATTATTTTTTCTATAATGTCAATGCGGAATAGTGATATAGCCAAGGGAATATGGTTGTGAATAGTGAACCTATGTTAGAGGAGTTGATGCTAAGAAGAGACTAGTTCTAATGAGTGACAGTGTAGTTGAAAAAGAATTGTTCTATAAACCCCTGTCTTATTGTATACAGAACTTAGGTGGATTGAGAAATTTGATATAGTAAGGGAAAGTGTAATGATGGTGACTTTTAAATACTTTAGTGGATATGGCAAGGTTGTTAATAACATATTGAAGATGCTTTGAGCTTTCCTTCACATGGTAATCACCCATTGAATGTCTAAACTAGTCACAAACCTATAGCAGTTGTGTTTTTGTGCATAGTCAAGGGACATTCTCTAGTGAAAAGGATAAACAGTGATCTAGAAGGAGGTTCTAAGGCTTGGACTAGGTATGAGACCCCAAAAAAGAACTTTTAAACTTTGTTTAAACCTTTCATTCATCATACAACTCAAGATAAGGTTTTTATAAGGCTCTTAACATGTGTATAAGTATGCAATATTATACGGTATAGACAAGTATGGTTTTGATAGTGGTGGTTATGGAATAGGCCTAATTAGGCCTACTTTGCAAGATTTTAACAAAGGAGCTTCTATTTAGAAGTGGATTCAAGACTTGAGACATTTCAAACACCTCATTAGGGACAAAGGGATGTTGAAAGTGTAACTAGATCTTGGTAAGAGGGCCTAGATTAGTCAACCAATGGAAAATTGATAAGAAAAAGGCTACAATCCTCATAATGCAATGGAGAGCCTGATTATTGACAAAGGGTGTTAAGGTGTATTGGAACCATCACAATGAGTATGGATAGGTATATTATGTTCCTTAAGTACATAAAATGATAAAGGATGGACTCATTTAACCTTCATCAAGATTTTAGACATTAACACCTATGTGACTAGCCTAGTAAGAAGCTAGTGAAAGAAAGTAAGACAATTTAGCAAGTGTAAGGAGTGAAATAAGACAATATATGATTAGATGTGATTCAAGGAGGTATAAATACATCAATAAGTCTCTAAAGAGTAAAGATACAAGTACAAAGTAATTAGAATAATCATCCCAATGAACAAGTGTATTGATTGATAAATAAATGAAGTTTGGAAGATCAAATCAAGTAAAGAACAAATGACCAGTTGAATTGGGAATCAAATCAATCTCCAATAAGAAAACTCAGTCATTCTTGACTATGATCTAATGGCAAAAAATAGGGTAAGCAAGGGTTAAGTAGGGTTTTGATATTTTCAATCTTTCCAATATTCTTTATAACCTATATCAAGTGTGTTCCCATGTAACAAGACTATGTCAAGCCTTTATTAATCACTTTGGAATCTAAAACAAGTTCCAAGATAAAGAATATAGTATACTAATTGAGGGTTTCTGGTTTGTATGCTATTAACAAGAAACATATGGGGTAAACTAAAATCTAAATAATAAATAAAGGTCAAAACGTATAAATGTACAAGAGATAGGAGCTTCTAAGAATCTTACATCTGATGCATTCTGGAGTAGCAGAATTGGCTACCTCCCCATTAACATATAGCTAAAGTGAAGTATTGTTATAATTTGTTTTAGTACACCAAGACATTCACCAAATACAGATATCAAATACCTTTATAGGAAAAATAGTGTTTGCAAGAGAATTTGTATTGTATTGTATTGGAATAATAAATGAAAAATAAATGCAAATGAAATATCAAAATTGATAAATAACCAACACAATGGTTATACTTGCCCTTGATTATACTGCAAGTATTATTTTTAACTCACAAAGGTACCACAAACCATACCAATTTAATTTTCCTAAATGACCTCAGGCTATCCATGAGACACTCACTGGGGATGAACATAACTAGACCTAGTTATAAATTTAATTATCCTTCAATCAACCATTGATCATATATCCTTAATGTATGAATCTATCTTTCTATGTTTTTTACCATTCTTTACTACTTTATTTTGTCACCCGTGCATACCTTAGTTTGGAATATCATCTTATATTATTTACTATGTTTGACCTTAATAATCTTAGTTGGTTTTAGGCCCTCATATTTACTTTCTAATACTTTTAGCCCCTGCTCAACTCACATGGATTTTGGCCTTGCACTTTATTTTTGCATAGCCCATCGGGTATTGCCCTAACCATTGTATGAGTAAGGAAACTAACACATGTCCAAGGAATCATTTTTAGGTCTTCATAATTTATTTTTAGATTGCTACAAAAGTTCTTTTCTAAGTTTTACTACAAGCCTCGCATGATCCACACTTTGACAATATGTTAGCATGCAAGCCATCATGAATGTATCCAATGAGTGGGTTGCCTTCCTAACTCATCCAAAACCCTTCAAATGGGTGTCAACCTTTAACACATTTAATTTTTGAATAAATTCACCAGTGTAATTAAATGGCCCTTCTTTCTCATATCAAGGTTTTCATTAATATGTGTATACACAACCCAAGGGACAAAAAACTCACTCTCTTTACTAATCACATGAAGTGATTTTTTCATGCAACATACAAAACTATCATAAGGAGGTATAAATATAACTAATATAAAAGGAAATTGAGCCTCATTATATGTGCCATAATATAGAGGCCCTGGGGATATAAAGAAGTAATCTATTTAAATTCATGAAGACTATATGCCTTGAAGACAAAACACACTGTGAGAATTTGTGTATGTTTTTATTTTTGTTTCTGATATAAGAAACTCACAAGGAGCATCACATATACTAGAATATATGGAGTTTCAAAAAAATCCCTTTTTGGCTCTGGGGTTTGCACCTAAAATGTGTTCAAATTAAAATAGAATGTTAGTAACAATATTAATTGAACTCAATTTCTTCCAAGAAAAGAAAATTTGAAAGAATCAAGTAAAGTTATTCTATTTAGAGAATAAACTTATGCATACAAGTGGTTCATAAAAAATTCAAATGCTCAAATGGTCATTTATTTCTAATTGACACTTGAAAATAACTAATCTAAATAATTTATTTGTTACAATTTGCTTAAAATGCAAAAAATTATGGTAATGTATGATAGTTAAATCCTACCTATTAAAAATTATGGCAATGTATGTGGGAATTTGGTCATCATTAATTAGAGGACAAACCATGTTTTTTGCATATTTTTTATATGTTAATCTTGTATTTGGGTATATAGTGTGATCAGATAAAAATAGACTTCCTAGTTACATAGTGAAAGAGACATCTACAAGATTTTGAGCAACTGCATTGATTTGATTGAAACTGAGTGTTGTTTCAATAGTATAGTGGTTAAGAGAGGTGGAGAAAGACACCTTAGAATTATTGATCCCTAATAATCCATTTATTGGTGTTGGAGGATAGCAATAGGTAGACCCCTATTTTTGGAGTCTTTTTATTTTTGTGCAATATGATTGTATTCTTGGTGAATGAATGATCATTGGACCTACTTGGCATTGTGTTTTTTTGCATCTACCATTTATTAAATTTGTATAACAAGTGTATTAATGAAGGAAAGACTTAGGAAGCTCATTTGGTGCTATTAAATTGATTAGCAACCTTCTAAACTATAATAATCAATGCATGGCATAAGTTAACTATAATTCATGAAGGGCCTTCCTATCACTCATCAAATGATTTGAGGCCATTAGGTGAGTCATTTGATTGATATTTTTAGGTTTCTTAACATTTAAATGATATTTGTACACAACATAACCATTTTGGAAGTATACAAACCTGTAGATGGTCAGAATTATTCACAGTCAAGTCTATTTTGATTTAGTTAAAGTGATCCAGTATAAACTTTGTTTTGTTCCTTGAGTAGGCAAATTTTGTGTCTCAAAGATTGAAGGTAAGAGTTCAAGAATAAAATTTTCTTATTATTTATTTTGAATATGTGTATTTTATTATATCACATATAAATCTTGCAAGAACCATTACAAATTGGCACTGATTATGTTGGTGAAGGTTGTAAAAATAATTTCAAACATTAGCTTGTAATATTATGTGTTTTCCTAATCAAACACCCTACACAACTGTCCACAAAGATAATGAAGTATGAAAACATATATAAATATCTAAGTCTAAAAAATGATTAAATATCTTACATTAACACATTACATTCAATGAATATGTTTAACATCATGTATATAGTGTAAGCAGATAAAAATAAACTCTCTAGTTACATAGTGAAAGAGACATCTACAAGATTTTGAGCAATTGCATTGATTTGAGTGAAACTAAGTGTTTTTTCAATAGGATAGTGGTTAATATAGGTGGAGAAAGACACCTTATAATTATTGAACCATGGAAGGAGACTTTAAAGGTGCCAGGTGAGTAAATGAACTCATATACCATGTTTTGTTGTTTGTACACAATGGTCTGTGTTAACTATAAACCTTATCCATGTATTACTTATTTTGAATCACTTGATTTCATTAAAACAAACACTTCACTTGCTAAATATGGTTTCAAAAAGTTCACAATATATCCCCAAGAAATAAGTAACCCTTTCTCTATTGATAAACACAAAGTGGGGCATAAGGTAGAATACCACATTTTAGCTTCCAAAATAGTTATTTGAATCCTTCAACCTATTCTAAGTCATATGAAGGACATATTTTGATTTTAAAATAGTTTTATTATGTTACTCAATACATTTGGACATTGTTTTGGTTTCACAAATTTATTTATTCAATATTTTATGTTCTCTTTATTCAATAGTTAAGCAGAATGATTAACTATAGTTTGTGATTTATTTTTAGAAATTATCATTAATTAATTTTTTTAATTGTGTGGTAGGTGGAATTAATTATACATGGGGAGTGTGGTTTAAATATGAGAGGAATTCCATAAATTCATATGGAATAAATCAAACATATTGGACCAGCTCAATATAGAATGGCAAACATTGTATGAAATCTCATGTGTGGTGGCCAAGGCCATCAATTGGAGGTGGATTAGAATCATAAAAAAATTCATGTAGCCTAATGGATTGAATTGGGTCAATATTCCCTCCACTACAACATGGTCTATCCTTCCTATCATGTTACTTTAGTGAGCTATGAGTACAATGCACTCATAGACAAGCTAGACAATGATTTCTACATATAGTGGTCATATGAATGGCCATAGGATGATGTTATTTTGCCTGATGCGCGGGGTACTCTTGGCTCTATTCTAGCATATCTTAGGCCCTTATTAGAAAATTTATTGCCAGCAAAGGTGTCTAATGATCTGAATGTCTATGTGCATCTAGATCAAGGATGAAATATTTTCATTGATGTTAAACTACTTTTTAGAGTATGTTTTGAACTATATAGTGTTCAAAATAACTTGTTTTAGGCATTATTCTTTATCCGATGCAACCATATATTGTGGAAGAGATACATAATCTCCCACACCACATACTTTCCTCTCATACAATTGGGATGGAGTATTTCAAGGATAGAATTACTATTTTTTTCATACATCTTCTAAAGGATGAAAGCGACGATGAGTATGATCCAATGGATGAAAGTGACAATGTTGAAAGTGAATAGAACATTTTCATAAAAATATGATTCAATATTGATAAATAATTTAATTTAATGGTAAATAAAGTACATATTTTTTTATCTTTATGTTGATGTTAGTTGTTGTTCTTTAAGTTATTTGTTGTTCTTGATGTTGATGTTAGTTATTGATGTTGATGTTTCAATATTGATGCAAATGTTAGTTCTTGATGTTGATGTTTCAATATTGATGCAAATGTTAGTTCTTGATGTTGATGTTTCAATATTGATGTAGATGTTGATGTTAGTTCTTAATGTTATTTTTTGTTCTTGATGTTGATGTTATTTCTTCAATATATCTGATGTACAGGTTCCCTGCAAAAAGTTTCAACTTTAAACTCCTTTTATAGCACACTAGTCCTTTAGTCACTTCCTACTATTCCTTTTGACCCTATTTCCTATTTATTATGGAATATTATAATTGGTTATGGCTCAAAAGCATCAAAATATCTTTCCCCTATCCTAAGACACCTATGTGTCAAATTTGGTAGCACAACTCTTTGATTAGGTCCACTTTCACCTTTTGGGCCTAACCTACTAACCCTTTTTAGGCATGTTTCAACTCAGTCCTTGACAAATCCACACAACACATTCCATACAGTCCTAAAAACTTGAAAATATATTAGAGGACCATAATGTCAAGTTTATTTTTTAAGAGTTTTTTTTTTAGGAGGTCATGGACTCCTCTTATATCCTTGCCCATCAACAATCCAACCCAACATTTAAAACTACTGTCTCAAATAAGAGTAATTAGATTTGTAAGAATGACCTACTCAAATTTATCCAACACCATACCCAAAGAATAATTATTAGATTCTTCCAAAAAATAAAAAGGTTGATACCAAAGAATGGAAAACCCTCTTAAGTTAAAATTGACATTGGATGAGATGGAACACAAGTTTCATGGGTGTTATCCCTAGACCCAAGACTCTTAAATTTTGGTTTAAAAAGAATTAGTAGTTGGCTGGCTCAATTGACTTTTTGATATTGCCAAAGGGCTATTTCATGGCCACATTCTCATTAAAACATAAATAAGATCAATATTTCTATGACAACCCCTAGTTCATGAAAATATATGGTCTTTTCATGAAACCAATGTTGGTTGCCTGTAACCCAATGGATGATCTACCATGTACTATTTGGGTTCAAGTTAGGCTTGCCCTCCTTCCAAATTAATATCGATAGTAATCATTACTCAAGAACATGGGTAGTGTCATTAGAGAACATAATACATCTTTTTAGTTTACTAAATACCTAGAGGTCCTAAACCATGCTAGGATCTATGCTAATATAGATATGGAGAAGCCATTACTAGACAAGGTACCATTTATTTTTTTTTAAAGGCAAAATTTATATATATGAACAAGATAATTATGATGAAGGATGACTTGAGAAATCAAATCATTTGAAATCGATAGTAAATCATAATGAAAAAATACACTAGGATCACTATATTATGTTATAACGTATTATAATGACAACATTCAAGGATAAAAAGACCAGCAATATATTAAGAGGAGAGATTGATTATCATGATCTATTATAATCATATAATTTTCCTCTTGAGGGGAATGAGCAGTCCATGCTCTAGTGGAGGATGAGTCATTGTTATTAGGACTTGTGAGGCTTCAAGAATGTTCTTTGTGCTTCTCTTCATTATGAGGAACTTTTGTAAATATGGCCTGTTACTTTTCTGATGGGGAGTGTCTAGGGTGGACTCAATGATTGTAACCTCCAATCTTATATTGGGATATCCATTGAGCATTAGGGCATTTACTACATCTATGGTTTTTTCATGTTTGATAACTACTCTGCTCAAATTAAAACACATGATTGGAGAGATTCAATTCTCATGTGGTGAGACTCAGTGAATTGAAGGAGAGTGACAAGGGTTGTTTTGATGAAAGGGTTATGGAAACCTTTGTTCTCAAGGATAAGTCCTAATTATTGTATCATGAAATATATGTTTATCATGGCCTAAATAAGATCATCATTATTATATATGGAAGTAGTAGGAGTGAAATAAAAATAACCCAGGTTAGCCATTGTGTGACTGGAGTGTAAGGATTTGCTTTGGACATGAGGGGGAAGGGTATTGGAAATTATTCCTCCAAGGGAATTATGAGGGATTTAAACATGAGTGAGGGTAGTCAATTAGATGGGCCTATGAGTATTAATCATGTTTGGATTGAGGGCAAGGTGTCTAAATGAGTGATTCAAAGTAGAATGGAATTTATATAATTTTTGGGTCTACAATTCCTCTAAAAGAGCCTACACAAATTGAGGGATGTGGGGAGGGACAAGGGTTTTGTTCATAATAAAGAAATGTGGAAATGTAGGGGTAGAATATATTACCTTAGTGAGGTCCATTGGTTGAGGCCAATGAGATTGAGAGTGAAAGTTATAATGTTTTATGATAGCTAATTTCCATACTACACTATTTTAGAGTTACCTCTAAATCATAGTACTGCAAGGCTTCTAAAATAGCAATTAGTTAATACAATATTTTTATAATTACATTTAGTCCCATGAAATGATCACAAACACATTGAAGCTCCCGTATCTTTAGTAAACCAAGAAATGTTACCCCTACTTATTATTTATTAGAGGATTCTAAGTTTGCACCTAGAGTTAATTATTTATTGTAGGATTTCGAGATTGCATCTATGTGGTCTGCACAGATGATTAACAAGAGATATCTAATTGATAAATGGCAGTGCTCTATATTCACCTAGAAAAATGAATAAAAATCATTATATAGATATATAAATATATTTTTGCAATAAAGACATAAAACTTGCTACTAAATCAATGTATGTACACAATGAAGACATAAAATGGCTAGAAAAGTACAAGTGCTTTCAAATGAAGTGATAAGCACTAGTCATAATTGTTTTTAAAAGACATTGAAATAATAGAGATGAATTATGAAACCAAAAAACTATAAACATGATGCAAAGATGGTATTGAGTGGGAGAAAATCAAGATACTTATGTATAATGAGACCAGAATAACATTACTAATATTTATTGTAGGCTTAACACTTTCAAAACTGAGGAGAACAACTAACTAGTAACAATTATGCTGAGCTTCAAACATTATATGTAGTAAAATGGGATGTATAAAATATGATCTACTCAAAAAATGGTTGAAAAAGAATTGCAAACACATAATTCATAAATCTATCAAGATCTTAGATTAATAAAAATAGACAAAATAAGTCTTAAAATAAATTGAATCCATGATTGAAGACATGAGATAAAAACAAAAAGAAACAATTGGAAGATATAGTAAGAAAAAATAAATGAACAAAAGAAATAAATTGTATTAATTTCAACGATTGACCAAAATCGATCATTGAGACTGTAAAATAACCATTTAAGAAACCTCCAGCAAGGGAGTATCAAGAAAATCATACTTAAAAAACAAAATTGATGTTTTGTACAATCCTAGGAACTTGAAAATATATTAGAGGAACATTGTTAACTAAACCAAAATAGGCATGATTGTGAACAATTATGATGATCTATAGGTCTGTATGTTGCCAAAATGGTTATGTTGTGTACAAAGCTCATTTAAATGTTAAGAAACCTAACAAGATCAATCAAAATACTCACCTAATGGCCTCAAATAATTTTATGAGTGATAGGAGGACCCTTCCTTCATGAATTATAGTCAACTTATGTCATGCATTGAATGTTACAATTTACAAGGTTGCTAATCAATTTAATAGCACCAAATGAGCTTCCTGAGTCTTTCCTTCATTCATACACTTGTTACACAACTCCAATCAAAGGTAGATGAAAAATAACACAATGCCAAGTAGGTCAAATGATCATTCATTCACCAAGAATATAATCAAACTGCACAAAAATAAAAGGACTCCCAAAACAGGGGTCTACCTGTTGCTATCCTCCAACACTAATCAATGGATTATCAATCCTATAAATTGTAATCTTAGAATACATCAATAATACTTTGGAAATGTGTAACATTTCAATATAATTCCATTTATCAATGCATTTTTCATTCACAATCAAGAAACATGAAACAGGGGGTCTACTCACATTTTCCTTGAACAAGGTCTTTTTCTTCTTCTTCCTTCGAATATTATCTTCAAATCTACATGCATAGCTGACTCCATTCTAAAATACTCATATTTTGTATGAAAAAAAAAACAATTTTAACTACCTCCAAGAGGTTTTCCAATGGTTATGAGTCAAGTTTGAAAAGGGTGACTAGCACCAATAAAAGAGAAATAAAAGAAACAACACACAAACAAGGGTCTACAGACACTTCCTTCTTGATTATTTAAAATTGTATTCTAAAATATATTCATTAAAATACCTTGGAAATGTATTATCAAGCTATATATTCTTCAAGCACATTTGGAAACTATTACCAGTCTCACTCTTCATTAATAAAACACTTATACTCAGCCACAAAAGCAATTACTCAAAACAGGGAATATAAGTCTACAAAAAAAATTTGTATGGATTTCTATTTGTTCTTTATCTCTTCCACATTTGAATGGAATAACTGTCTAATCTTTATAACTAACTCCAAACTCCTATAAGATGACACATAATTGAATCTTGATATCCCTTTTCCCACTCAGAGTTTTTTTACCAAAAATATTACATTATGACTTGATTTTCACTATATGACATATCAATCAACATAAAAAAGAATCCTAGGCATTTATAAACCTATTACACGTGAGTCATTACACATAAATAATTATTATTTTTCATGTGTGGAATACCATGCCTATTGGGAGACTTTCCATTGGCTTGTGCAAACAAGATATCAAACTTTGCCTTCAAAATCTACATTTGTTACTCATATATGGCAACTATTCCTTCATGCTTCATTTGCATGGCTTGTACAATATTCACCCTTGCATCATGGATTGATTTTTTGTAGGCATAGGCAGCTTGTAGATTGACAAACTTTATTTCAACATCCATCAGTGTGAGAATTTCATGGTGTAATTTCTTGACCTCTCTAGTCTTGTTAGCCAATGTAGTTTCAAAAGTGATAACCAATTCCCTTGCACCATCAAGAAGCTCAGTCAAAAACTATTTTTCACACTTGAGTGATTATTTTTTTGCATCCGCTAGTGACAATTACAAACCAAGATGTTCTTCTGCACTTATTGCATTCTGAGATCTCATCCTTGCAAGAAGTTCTTCCATGTCCTCAAGTAATTGGGTAGCCACATTCTCTTCTAGATTTGGAACTTCATCTATAAAAAATATGATACATATGAAATTCAATGATAGAATTCAATATTTTTAGCATTGAAAAGCTAAAAAGGGCTACACATAAAAGAGGTTCCATGAGAATATTCAAAAGCTAAGAACATCCATTTTTTTATAATTACAAATAGTTCCCTTACACACAAAGATTTTTCTAACTTAAATGAAAATAATGAAATCATTATATTGGAGTATGAAATATTTACCTATGGCATGGTCATTCTAATGTATTAGAGTGTTTCCCCATTCCTTCTTGCCCCTCATCCCATGCCTCGAAATACAGGCCATAGTCATTGATAGTTGTTGTGTCGATTACCTGAATAGACAAACACATGATATGAGACAAAGGAATGTTAGAGAGACAAGCCATGCATACAAATATTATATTTCACTCCTCCCCATCATGGTTACTTTTATATAGACATAGATACATGCAAACATGTGAAATTTATCACCAACATATGAAAGAATGAAAGGAGAGTAAGGTATACATGTGAAGATGATAGATCACCAGTCGAAAATAGCACATACCATACACGTAAAAAATATACGATGGGTACATGGGAAAATTATTTCATCATTCAACCATGCATGATTGTGCAATACATCAGTAAATTCAAATTAACCACCAAACCATTGATTGAATTATACATAAACAAAAAACTACGTATCCAACACAAACCAAAAATGAAACACTTGTATTCAAATATCGTGTCCAAATAATATGTTTGACCACACATCAAATATGTCATACATATTATGCCAAAACGTATGTATATAAATAATAGTGTCGAAGGCAATAACCATAAGGAAATATCAATATTCATGGTGTGGCCTTTAGGCCTCTGAAAATAGACAAAGAAGTGGAAGCAGTCAACCACATGGATACATGCGTATGCATGTCACCCTGGACAACTACAATTCAAAATGTGCAGTTTAGAAATCTCAACAAAATGCAAGAATAAGAAACCAACATGAAGAATATACTTTTCAGTTTTGCTAAATAAGAAGTAACTATCATACCTCCTAAACATGGTCCATCCATGTCTATGACTGTGCCAAATTGTCTTCTCCAATAGCCTATATGCAATAACAATATAAATCACTATGAAAATATGTAATGGCAAGGTTAAAAGAAAGGTACGAGGAATAAATAAGAGTACATATAATACGTAGTCATCATAATAAGTACAATATTTATTTGTGAGGCAACCTATCAAGCACACTTTCATTTTTTACCCCTGTCCACCCCCCAATGAACATATCTACCATTCCATAAATGCATTTATCTCAAAGGAATGTGATCTCATCACTAGAATGGGCTTGAGGGTCATCCCTCTATAATCAAAATGGTGATTATTGCAGAAATATCAATGTTAATATTGAGTAAACTAAATTGAATTTAACATTAACTTCATGAAAAGAAATGAACATAATGCATTTAACCTAAGGTTCATTGTTGCATGCACCTTGTTGTTGATTTACCCATTCTCTTTCTCACTCCATTTTTCAATGATATTCTTTTCACTGAATGTAGGCTTCCCTTCTCCATGACAAGTTTTCACTTGAATCATATGTATCCATCTCATCTTTGATAGAATTCAAGGTTGTCTCACTGAGATAACATAACTCAGACACATCCTCCTTAGCCATCCATTTTATTTGTCTTTTATTGATTTTTCTTCCCTTAAGCATACATTTCCCACTTCTAACTTGCCCAGGGGACCTCCTTAGAAAGGGTTACTGACCATGAATCGTATGACAATGAGTGTTAATCCTGTCTCATGACTAAAATAGATAGCCACCATCATCTCTAAATGTGTCACATGGCTTCAACAAGCAAAGGTATATATTCTACCTCATAATACCCCAATCCTTGATTTTGTACTCATCTACATACTATCATTCAATAAGGAAGAGATGTGAGGTTAAGAGCATAAATCAATAAACAAAATATAACATCATCAAACATAATATAATGTTAAAATCATATAAAAATAAACATAAGATAACATCATCAAATACAATCAAATGATCTTACGACATTCAGTTCCTCATCTATTTTAGATTGTGAAGCATCCAAAAGCCAATCATCATCATCAACATCATTATCATCATGGTCATGTGACTCTACCTCCTCCTATCACATAGGTGGACATATACATGTGAGTCCAACTCTAAACATATATGGAACAATAAACACGGGGCTATGAGCATGTCAAATGAAAGAGAGACTAGAAAAATATGCACATTTGTAGGGATGGAGTCATTATGTATGTGACTATCAACCACATCCGCGTGGCTCTGCTTCACCCCTTCTAACTAAAACACAAAACAAAAACAACATAGAGAAACACATGGCATGTCAAGAGAATTGTAATCTTGATTATTCTAAGAGGGAAGAAAGAAACATTATTTAACATCAAGAACAATCAAACATTAAGGGCAGCCAAAGTTTCCCATACATCTCTTTAGAAATAGTCATTGAACACTTTGGGGACATATTCTTAACCTTTGGTCTACTCCACCCCCCTCCTGCAGTATTAAAAAAAGATATAACATATAAAAATAGGAATGCATGGTTTGAAATTATTGAGCATGGTAAATGAAAGAAAACAAAAAAAATATGCACATTTGTAGGCATGGATTCATTATTTAGGTGACTATCAGCCACATCTACTTGTCTTCACTCCACCCCTCCCAACTAAAACACAAAATAAAAATAACATAGAAAAATGCATGGTGTGTCAATCAAAAGTATTTTAATTTTTATTGTTGTAAGAGGGAAAAAATAAACATTATTTAACATGAGGAGCAATAAAACATTAAGGTCAGCAAAAGGTTCCCATATATCTATTGAGAAATAGTCATTGGGGGATTTGGGGACACCCTCTTCACCTTCAGTCTACTCCACCCCCTCCTCCTGCAGTATTAAAAAAGGCAAATGTAACAAATCATGGTTCATAAATATCGAGAATTTTACATCTGTGGCAAGAATATTAAATTATGAATTGAAAATACATGGACCATCAAAAAAATTACCTATGTTATCCCCTTATTTGCATAGTTATTCAATAAAGATTCCATCTCACACTAGAATTGTACCCATGTTTGTTTATGAGTAGAGGATGGTTATCTCATAACAGTGGGAATACCATCCCCAATTGTTGATCCTACATATAACTTCCTCCTTTGATCTTTGAGGGGGTGAGTGGAACATCTAAATTGATGACTTGCACATAATGAGGACTTTTGACCAACTTCTTTCTCCTAACACAAACATGTCACAACAGATTAGCATCAACAGAAAAATAATACAAATCAAATTCACATTTAAGTGAATTAGTTGAAAATGCATACCATTTTTTTAGTCTCAACATAAAGTTCTTTGAGGAAATCATCTAATTCCCACTCATCCATCTTAAGTCTATAGCACTTAACATTCATAGTATTTATTGCCAACATACAACAACTTGCACTCAAACAAGTCAAGAATATGCTCTACAACAATAAACCTTACCAATGAAATTCTTATAGAAATCACCATAAAGCTCACCATGAGAGTACAATAGTGTGTTGGTATCTAGGGTAATCCGACTAGTTAGAAACATAATGTAACAGTCACAAAATAATTAGGCCAACCATTGTTCATGAAATTGACACCCTATATTGAAAGTATATATTACAAGCCTCCAACAAGGAAATGTACATATGAGAAGGCATTACATTTTATGTAGATAGTGTAATGCTCCAAAGCAGAGATTATCTTTTCACATTATAAAAACTTAACATACCAATTCATTTGGAAACAATCTATATAATATGGCAATGCCTCATTACTGATTCAAGGACAAGTTAAACAAACCTTTGTAAGTAGTAGATGAGATAGAGAAAATGTAATGGATACATTACATTTTGAAAACTTTAAAAGAACCAAAACATGCCTATTGTAAATTCCAAAGGTTATCAATAATATTTTTGAAGCCTTGAATATCAAGTCCATGGAGATTGTATGCAAAAAATTTAATTTCAGTTGTAGCTTCTATGAAAGACATTGATGCAATATTTAATAATCTCACTAAACATTCTGAATGAAGAAGACCATAATAGTAAGTATACATTACATAGTACAATGGGATTACTGTAAACACAAACATGGATTAACACACTCTTACTTTGTGGAAGTCTACACAAACACATGAAATATGATAACAATAACGCTTTCAATGTACTTAAAATCACACATACATGATGACCCCATCACAAAGAATAGAGTACATTTTGGGACTGGCAAGCATAAATACATAATAAATGGTGAATAAACACATGAGAATTAAAAATAGAGCTAAAGAAATTAAAGATTGGAAAATAATATAGAGGCTCTTATACACCCTACAATGGGAGTATAGCAAACATGGATTCACACACTATTACTTTGTGAAAGTTTGCACAAACACATGAAACATGATAAGAGTAACACTTTCAATGTACTTAAAGGCACACATACATGATGACCCCATCATAAAAAATAGATTACATTTAGGCATTTGCAAGCATAAATACACATGAAATGGTGAATAAAAACATGTGAATTGAAAATAGAGGTGAAGATATTAAAGCTTGGAAAATACTAGAGAAGCTCCTATGCACCATGTTGTACCCTATTGAATAGCTCTCTTCCTCTAAATTCATAGTGCATATGACCCTGCATATAAGAGCTTTTCTTTATGTATAAAAATAACTTATTAACAAAGACAAAATCTTAGGGGAGATTAACCTTATGTAGAGCGGTAGCAGATTCCATGCGCTCCTTTTTGTATTTTTCATCATAAAAGGGCAAGTCGACATTGATTCAAGCTCTGTCTACAAAGGATCTTAGTGCATATGACCTTGAATATAAGAGCTTGTATTTATGTATAAAAATAACTTATTAACAAAGATAAAATCCTGGGAAAGCTTAAACTTATGTATAATGGGCCTCTGTCAAGGAGAAATAGGGCCCCATAAATAGTAGGTATAGGTAAAATTCAACACATATATCCTTTTAAAGGATTTATTACAATCTTCCCTAATTTTCTTTGCATTTTCATCTAAATAATTTATGCAAAGGAGGATTATAAACACATTATGAATGTTCTTATCTAAAGCATTTTCCTTTTTTCCCCATGCCTATTCTTGCTTCCTATGTTTTGGATTTTGTCTGTGTTAATAAGTTATGGATTCCATTTTTATCACGTTTATAAAAATATTGGGATTTTTTTCCCTATTCAGATTATTCGATGACCACTTGCTCTTCTATGATCATAAATATGAATGAATCTATCCTAAATAAGTTAGGGATTGATTTTTAGGTAGGGTCATATGTAACATTATACTTTATTATGCTAGGTCATATACGTTTTAAGTTTTAATAAGGTAACACTAAGCTTTGCTTTCTTTTGTCCTTTAAAATGATCATTTGTTAAAGGATATTTTATGTTTGAACCATGTAAATCTATTTCCTTTGAAAAGGAGAACCGAGTATGTGTTTTTTATGGGAAGAAAAACTTGTAAACTATGTCTAAACTCAATATATAGTCTGGTTATAAATAGAGTTCATAAACATAGTTCACAATCATGCAGACCACTATGCATTAAGACACAATCTATAGAGAAGTAAGGGTAACCTTGAACAAGGGAATATAAAACCCTCATATGGAATGAAATGACTCTGTGAAAATGTTAAAACCTTCCATAATTTACCTCAATGTTTGACTAAACACTTACTCCTCTACTCTTGTTTGAAATTCCTCCACTTGAACTATCTCCCTCCACCGTAGATCTAGCAATGAGCAAATGATGAAGGACATCATTTTTGGCTTGGCATTACCCAATTAATAGTAAGCTAGCAAACCATGATTAAGAAAAAGCAAAAAAAAAAAACATGCTTATCTATGTGTTAGGGCATGATTATCTAGGATGCCATGCCTTGCTAGGTCTACCTCAATGGGTATGTGCCATGTGATAATTGGCAGTGGAGTTGGTGGTCAAGTTGGCAATGACCATGGAGGCCATAGTTAAAACAAATTGATGGCATCAAGGTAGATCTTAACTATATATTAAATTATAGTTTCTTTTAATTGTGGACTAACCCCTAATGATTGTCGATGACCAACCCCTGATGATCGGTGATGACCAACTCATGTCAAGAGTTGGCATGTGGTGGTTAAGATTTGTCTCATGCATCTAGGTCTCTCTCTACCTACATTCACTCATTCATAGTCTATTTTTTTCATCAAATGGAAAACCATAAGCTGCACATGGTGGATATGTCTAACGAAGCAAGTTCAAGCATTTTAGTTTGGTTTTGACATGTTTCTAAATCTACATAACCCTCATAATCCCCTCATGATCCTCTGATCACCATTCGACATCATTGGTTTACCTCTACATAGATTGACCTATGCATTTCTTCACATTAGTTTTCCACTTCTTGTCTCTGGTTAGAGCTTTCAGACACCTGGTTCACCACTCAAATGACCTTCTCCTACAGTCACATTGAATGTTTTGGGTCTCACAAACCTATAAAAACTTCACGTAACCCCCTGATACATAGTCTAAGTTGGTAATCCTTTTCAAGGGTGAATACCACCTCCCTTTCTTTTAATGGTTTAACATATCACTTAAGACTATTCATGATTTTGGGTAACTTATTAGTGGTTTTCCCAATTTCATTTGTGGTATTTCATTTTTTGAGCAGGAAAGATTTTTTGAAAAGTCAAAACACTTTGTAATAGTCAATGACCATATAAGGCAGATGATTTTTTTTAAAGGGGGTGGGGAGGTTTTTTATAAATTGTGTCTTTATTTATTTTTATTTTAAACAATTTAATATTGTCAGGTAGGTTCATTATAAGGGAAGGACCTTAAAGGTTTTTTATTATATTTTAATACAAAAACAATATATTGTATTGTGAGTTATTAAAGATGGGAAACATTATTTATTTTTTAAACTCTTCATATTTTTTCTTGAAAAAGATTGAATGGCAATGTATGGTTTGGCAGGTGGCCAAACCCCCTCACATTTAAAACAAATATTTATCTTTTTCTTGCTTGCTCACTTTATACACTATTTTATTGGAAACTATCGATAGAGTTCAATGTCCTCACCTTGTTTACAAAAATTCATCTTTTCCAACACTTGCACTGATTACTTTATATACACTATTGACTAAGTCTGACATCTTTTGAGCGTGTATATACGACATTTGGGGGGTTTAGCATTTCATAGTTCATAGGGGGGTGTGCTTTATTTTCTAAATCTTTTCATTCTAATTGCACTTTCAATTGTGCAACAATTCAACTTTTACTACTACTACAACACAACTCAACACTAAAATGGATTCAAGTTTAATCAACCCACTAACTCCCTTTAACTATCATGAATGGAAAATTAAGATGATAATCATTCTAAGGATTAAGGGTTTGTATAGGATAACCATGGGTGATGAAACTGGACCTAACATAGATGAAGATAAATTTAAGTGGTATAACCATAGTGATGAAGCCTATGGGCTATTATGTTGTTTTGTAGCACCTAATCTCCTATTTCACTTAGAGCCTACCAAATCACCTAATAATAAATGGACTATTTTGGGAAAGCTATTTGGGAAGCAAGATATGATAAGAGATCATGAATTTGAGAATGAACTCATTAGTCTAGTCCTAGCAATTTTGACACCCTTCAAGATTTATTCACTAAGTTCAAGTCCTTGAGATTGTAGTTGAAAGAATATGGGATAAAGAAAGAAGATGACAAATTTATTATTTTTATATTCTCTAAACTAGGTCTTAACTATCCAATCTTTGTCTCTACTTTCCATGCCACTAAAAGTGCTTTAGGCATTACATGTAAAATGCCCTCTTTAGATGCTTTCATTGCCAACTTAACCAGGGAACAAGTTAATACATATGGGAACATTGAAGTCCACAAAACCTCAAGCCCTAATTATTGGGAATGAGAAAGTAAATATTTTTAACAAAGAGAAGAAGAATAAGAATAAGGATCAAGAGAAGAAGAAAGAATCAACCTCTGCCAAAATAACCACTAAAACCTCATCTTCTAATGATAAACCTAAGAAAGAGAGGATTAAGTGTGCGTATTGTAACAACAATGGACATCATGAACATAAGTGCATGAATAAATAGATAGATCACCTAACTCATCTCCTAAAAAATAACAACATAAATATTCTTAAATCTATTAAGCATAATTCATCAACCTAAGATTCTACTAAAGTAAAGGGTAAAGGAAAAGAGAATAATAATGATAAGGCTCTTTTAGTAATTACAACTTCAACATCTTCATGAGTTATTGACTTAGGTGATTCTCATCACATGGGCTCTTCACTAGTTGAATTTTCTTCCTTAGAACCTTATAGTATGTCCTCTTTCAGTTTGGGTGATGACATTATGTACCACTTTTAGGGAGAGGGTCTATTGAAATGGAAAGAGGAACATCCAATAATGTTCTAAGTGTTCCTTATCTTTCAACCAATCTCTTATAAATGTATCAAATCACTCATATAAGCAAAGGCATGAGGGTAGACTTTTCACTAGATTCAATCATAATTAGAGAATTACATAGTGATTCTATAGTGGCAGTGGGTAGGGAAGATCACCAAGCTAGGTTATACACCTCACATTTTTCACCTGATTCTTTTTTAACTGCATTGTTGACTTTTTTAGATAAAGTTAGAAAACTTTGGCATGAGTAGTTTGGCCACCTCAATTACCACTACCTAGAATAACTTAGCAAAAATGACATGGTCACAAGCTTGCCTATAGTCTAATTCTCTAAGGTAATTTATGAGGGTTACTCTCTTGGAAAGCATCCTAAATAAAAATTTGATAAAGGCAGAGCTTAGAGTGCTTCACAAACATTAGATTTAGTACACAGTGAGGTATTTGGGACTTTTGCCAATCTAAATTTTATAAGGGATAAGTACATTCTCACTTTCATTGATGATTTCTCAATGTACGATGGCTCTTCTTCTCAAGACAAAAGTTTGGAGTATTTGAAGAGTTTAAAGACTTCAAGGCACTTGTTGAGATACAATATGAGAAATACATCAAGGTTATTTAAACTAAAAAAGGAGGTGAATATATCAGCAACATATTTGAGTAGTTTTACACCACATAGGGGATTGATATTTAGTAGACAATTACTTATAGTCCTTCATATAATGAAGTTGCAGAATGAAATAATAGATCCTTGAAAGAGAAGGATAGCTTTATGATTCACTCTAAGTCCTTGGCACCTCAGGATTGGGTCAAAGCCATTAATTATGATTTTTATATTCATAATAGGGTTCCTCACAAAAATTTTAAAGGCATAACTCCCTTTAAAGCTTGGCATGAAAGGAAAATTGAACTTGAGCACTTTAAGGTTTTTGGATCTCCAACTACAACACATATACCAAAGAAGAAATGTAAAGATATGAAACCTCAATCCAAGCCTTGCATATTTTTAGGTTATCTAGATGTTGTCAAAGGGCACCACCTTCTACATTTTACCACACATGAGTTGTTCATAGATATAAGTGTTCACTTTCAGTAGAGTCCCAAAGATCAACACTTGGCACTTCTTGTCCTTTATTGGATTAAATTTGACTTGATGATTATTCTTCCAACTCTAATCATCTAGAGAAATTTCTTGAGCTGCATTCTTCTTCTCCTTATTTTAGTTATGAAAGTGAGGGTAGTGATGGGGAGTATTTTACATCCACCCCTAGTCATGTTTTAGAGGATGAGAATTCAACACCTGACTCAACCACATTTGAACCCCTTTGGGCTAGTCAGACACTTTAGAGTGTAGGTACTTAGGCAGGGGATCTAGAAGATGATATACATACTTAAATTATCAGAGTGGTCCAAATGGTTTCATTGCCTTAGTTTTAGATCCATAGAAATTCCAAGAGGCTTCAGGCATACCTGAGTGGGATAGTGCTATGCAAGAATAATATTCTTCCTTAATCAAAAATCATACTTGGGATTTGACTTCACTTCTTAAAGGAAGGAATATGATTTGATGTAGGTGGATGTATCAGACCAAATTTATAGCATATGGGTTGATCGATAAGTATAAGGCATGATTGATCACTAATTATTTTTTAAAGGTAGCCAACATTAACTACTCAAAGACCTTTGCACCTATTGCAAATATGAATTTGATCTAACTCACACTAGATATTACTACAACACATTTGGATGTACACCAAATGGATGTGAAGAGTATTCTTATTCATGGAGACATTGAGGAGGAAATATACATGGATCATCCACCTAGTTTTATTCAAGATTTATCTTTAGTTTTCAAACTTAGGAAATCCATATATGGCCAAAAATAGGCCCCTGGGTCTTGGTATGACAATATGGATTCCTTCTTCCTTTCTTTAGGTTTCACCAAGTGTCATTCAAACCCCAATGTATACTTATTATGGTAGGATGATTATTTACTGATATTGGTCCCTTATTTTGATGATATTTTGATCATCAGAAGTTCCTCATCATCTATTGTAATGGTGAAGATAGCTCTATAGGATAAATTTAACATACAAACTTGGGTATTCTACATTACTTTCTTGGCATCAATATTTCATAGTCTAATTTAAGGATTTCATTTTCACAATCAAATCCCTTGATTTTTCAACTCAATTTCACATGGTTGATTATAATCCATCTTTGACTCCTTTCTATCAGGAGTCAATATTGAGGCTAACTATTTTACACCTTTGGTCAATGTCACTTGGTACTGATAACTTATTAGTATCCTTATTTATCTGACTCATACCAAGCCTGGTATTTCAAATGCAGTAGGCATTATTTCATGATTCATGTAGGATCCCTATGAGATGTACTAAAAGGAAGCCAAATAGATACTCTACTACATTCAAGGCTCTTATAGATTCAAGATTTAGTACAGATTCACCAAAGAGGTTGACTTGGTTGGTTTTTTAGATTCAAATTGGGTTGGTAATACTCAAAATCACAAGTCCACTTCATGTTATAATTTTGTTTGGGTTCTAATCCTATCAGTTGGTCTAGTTATAAGCAAAATCATATTGATATATCATCCATAGAGGTAGACTACAAAGGAGCTATTAATGAAACTATTAAGGTTATTTGGATTTAGGAGATTATATCCAAATTTGGCATTCCTTTCAGGTAGCCCATCATCGTCTATTGTGACAACCAAATTACAATATAGATATGCAAGAATTTGGTTCAACACTAGTGGAATAAACATGTTGAGATTTACATGTATTTTATCTAGAAACTTATTCATGTTTAGGTCATCCACTTGAGATTTTTCTAGTCTTTAGAGTAAGGTGTAGATATCTTTACCAAACCCTTCACTAAGAGCAAGTTCATTCATCTACAATATCTTCTTGGGGTGTGGTCTACATCGTCAGTAGCATAATTCTAGGGGGGATTCTAGCCTCTTCACTTCTTTATGTCTCTCTTTTGGGGGGATTTTTTTCTTATGTGTTTTCCCCTTTTCTTTATTATATGAGAGATTGATTTGTACATGGGTACCTAATTAGGCCTAGTATCTGGGACCTATTTTTTAATTTTACATTGGCTACCTAAGTTGTGCTTATGGGAGGTGTTAGTGTAGGTATTTATTTTCCCAGATTTACTTATTTAGGAATATTATACTTAATCACATGGATTTATCCTATATTTGGGGATATTCTTTCTTAGGTGGAGTTAATGTGTCATAAGTTTCATAGGTTTGATCAGAAGACTAAGATGTAACTCCTTTGACTACCTTTTGTAAAGAATTTCCATCTCTATTATGAGCTCCTTTGACCACCTTTTGTGGAGGATTCGCATATCTATTCTATGGGTGATTTGACCACCATTTGAGGAAGAGTTACTGACTCTCCTATATGTATGCTCTACTTGAGCCTGATTCACTTAATGAAAAGTTGGACTTTCTACATTTTGTCTATCTCATGCAATACTTGTCTTCTGATTTCATTCTTGCTTTAGCTCATTGGTGGTATGTATTTTCATTTATCTTGTGTGACCATTCTACCTTTGCACTCACTTTAATCAAAACTAGATAAAAATTTGATAATACTCTTTCCTTATAACATATCAACATTTCTTCCAATTAAAGGTCCATGCCTAATTAATTTAGAGGAAATCTACATGGAGAATGAGTAATGACTATCAAAATAATTAGTTTTATATAAGTGATTTTGTTTTAAATTTAATTTACACATTGAGCTTGAAATTTTATTAGTAATGGTGGTGGTGATGGTGGTGATGATGATGATGATGAATTAGTCAGTGGGTATGTATCACTAAATTTGTAAATTGATAAGATAACATAGATAAAAAAAAATCTACTAGAAAAAAATTAAAAGCCAAAAATCATAATATTACATCAAAATAAATCAAGGCATACATCATAGTCCTAAAATGTGGTGGAGGTAGATTATCCTTGAGAGGCTAGTCACTCCAATCAAAAGGCTTAACTAAAAGAGGATCAAGTGACATCCAACCATCTTGAGTGGTCTCAAGGGGTGCTAGATAAACTATGATGCCCCAACCAAAAGGAAACTAAACATAACTACCAACTAGACCACCCATTATAAAAGTGAGATCTATTACGGTGGGACAACAAAGGACTTATCATGCAATGGTGACATATTTTCACCCCATCCCTTGAGGAGGAGTGTAGAAGTGGTTTTTATTATGACAAGGACTCAACTAGTGCTTGGGCACTAGAAGAGGGGAGCTATGAGGAGGTTGGTTCAAAGGGACACAACTCATAGTGTAGGGAACACTCACCTAGTGTTTAAACAGCTCCTACAAGTACTAAAATTTGAGTGCCAAATTTTTCATCTTGATCTTATATTTTCATAAGATTTAAAAAGATAACAAGCACCTTGTCATTAATAAAAAAAACATTGAATATGGTTATTCATTTTTTAAATAAATAAATTTCTAGATTTTCATAGATGAAATAGTATTATATCTATGAATAAGTTCCATATAAATGAAATATATAATGGTAATTGAGTTTTACCCCCAAAAAAATAATGCACCAAGAGAAAGGCTCTAGGTGGAAAGGTTGTGGATTCATTTCTATGAATATTGAGCTCTTGGACACATCCAAAAGATATGCTTTAAGGACTCAGGTCTACAGTACACCAGATATCTATATTGAACAATTCCAATGTGTAAGAGGCACTCCCCAAGACAAAGGAATTGATACACCAAACACCAAAGAAACTTTTTAAGTTTCAACTCAATCTTGGCATTCCATATTCTATTAAGTCTAGTGAGCTAAGCCTTGGGAAAATATTTTAATTTCCAAAACCTATATGGATTGTCTAGAGTAGAATAAAATGGGCTCATAATTTGATAAATGAGACTAGGAAAGTAATTTATAAAATGAGTATCACACTTTCATTTCTAAGCCTTCCACCATGCGAGGGGAGGTTGTAACCCCATCTTATGTAGCATGTCATCAAGCATCAACACTTAGATATGCAAAAACTCTTAGATACACAAAATGGAGATTAAGTTCATATTAAGAAAATTAATTGTCTTTTATCAAATGCAATGCATTCAAATCTCAACATTATTCAAATCCTTAATAATGTGAATTCTTTTTTAAATACTTGTAAAGATTGTATACCTAACATTTTTACTAAAGGAAGACTAGTATTAGTCATAATAGGGGACCACCAAATACTATGGTCATTAAATAAAATTTCACTATGATATTCATCCCCAATGCATTTTTGAAAGGGTTTAACTTTGTATGATTTTCAAATTTTATTGGCTACAAAAGAACCTTCTAAATTGAT
Source organism: Torreya grandis (assembly GCA_037957365.1). Lineage (NCBI taxonomy): Eukaryota > Viridiplantae > Streptophyta > Pinopsida > Cupressales > Taxaceae > Torreya > Torreya grandis. Next base: position 4,528,223 of record JARHVA010000300.1, read on the forward strand.
GGGGTAATGGTAATCAGTAGAGTGTGTAAACCAATGTTCTTCCAATTGATTTTACCATAGGTGGCACCTATAAAAATGTAGTATCTTAAAATGATTTTCTAGACCTCATTACCTCTAATTTATCTAACCACTCATTCATACATAGGGAATGGTTTTTTCTATAGAAATCAATGATGCCAATTTTTTCTATCATGAGGAAGGCAACAAATGTTCTAAACAACCCTGTGATAGCCTCTAGTTTCCTTAACATTGACCAAATGAAAATATCTAAGAATTTTTGCTAATTTTTCATACATGGCTTTGGAAGGGGGCCAATATGAGGAATATTAGACATGAGTGGCTATGAGGATTTTGTTACAACCCTGAAAGTTACTTGATAAAGAGAAGGGCTTGGAGATTCAATAATAAACCTTATCTTTCTCTATATCAATAACATGCTACCACATATCTGAAGGAAAACTATCAAAATTAAAAGTAATTCCAAGAAATTATAATATATATTCTTTTTTATCCACTTCCATTGATAATGATGGATCCACTATGGCAAGGGTGTTATGTTGTGTCTCTAACACTAGGTTTTGGCCCATTACATATTAGACCCCAAGGCTTTAGTAAAATGTCAAGGAATCAAAATGCCTCTTTGAAGGAAGATGTTTGTTCATTGAGAGTGAGGAAGGTATCATTTGAAAAATACCCATTATATATTTGAGAGGAATGATATAGAAGATAGATACCCCTAATATGTCCTCGATATGGTCTATGAGCAAAATTATAACCAAATGCCTCATTTTCCAAAACATATAAAGTAGGATAAAAGGGGAAACCTTTTCTAATGGAGAAAAAAATACAAAGTTATTTAACTTATGCCCATTGATGATGAGGTAAGCTGATGAATCAAAAAATAAATTTTAAAAAATCAAGAGAAATAATTGGCCAAAACTTAGAGCCTTAAGCATTGATATATTAAAGGGGTATTATTTTTTATCATAAACTATTTCAAAATCAAGTTTGAAAAATATAGTATTATGGATATAAGTATGAACCCATTCCATTCCTACCCAAATTACAATTAAATTATCTAATATGTGTGTGTGTGTGTGTGTGTGTGTGTGTGTGTGTGTGTGTGTGTGTGTGTGTGTGTGTGTGTGTGTGTGTGTGTGTGTGTGTGTGTGTGTGTGTGTGTCTGTGTGTGTGTGTGTGTGTGTGTGTGTTTGATGAATCTCATTCTCATTGGTGTGTGTGTGTGTGTGTGTGTGTGTGTGTGTGTGTGTGTGTGTGTGTGTGTGTGTGTGTGTGTGTGTGTGTGTGTGTGTGTGTGTGTGTGTGTGTGTGTGTGTGTGTGTGTGTGTGTGTTTGATGAATCTCATTCTCATTGGTATAATGATTGGAGGTAGGATATAATTGAGGTGATTTTCTAGGGCCTTTACAATGATTTTTTAGGAAACATTTAAAATGGTGATCGAACACCAACTAATAATAAGTTTTGGGTCACCAAAATTAGGAATGAATTTAATATTTTCTTTATTGATCATAGAGTTTAATAACTTATTTTTTAGGGTTTATTTATAAACTTATAACAAATTAGGTCTCATAAATTTTCATGTAGCTCTATAGGATTTTTAGGTAAATCCATCAATCCCTTACACCTTATCATTTTTCATGCATTGCACTGTGCCAAAAATCTCATCAAGAGAGAGAGGTGCATCACACTATTTTTTAGACAAAATTCTCAACTTGTTGGACACCACATCTAAACATTCTTGCAATGCATATGATATCTCCACTGAATCTTCTTAGGCTTGAAATAATAATTTATATTGATCCAAGAGAACTGAAGAAATTTCCAGTAGACTAGAGAGATGCTTATGAGTAAGCTGTATGGCTTTTATTTTTTTTGTGGCTTCTTTTATCATGAGAGACTTGAAGAAATCATTTGAGTCAAATCCCCAATCTTAATCCAATACAAACATGGCATGATTTGTGCCCCTTTAGCTATATGGTTATTGAATATTTTAATTATGTGATTTAAAGAAGTCATGGCTTGAAGCTATGGTTCAAAAGGTATCTGCTAAAGTATTGAGGAAATACTTTGGTACTCTTTAATGACAACACCATCAACCTACTTTATAACCTTTTCAATATTCTTGCCATATTGGTAGAGGAAGGTGGCAATTTAATTTATCACATCATTCTACTACTCAATCCAGCTGGTAGTGCACAAAAAATTTAGATCTAGATTCCTCCTCTAGGGATGAGTTAGATGGTGCCCTTGTGGTTGAGAAGGGATGTATATAGGAAGAACTAATTACATGGGACTTTAATATAGTTTTTTCCCCACTCCAATATACAAGTGATGGGACTATGATCAAAGATGATAACTTTTAGATGGACTATGAAGGATTTTGATGGGAAATAATAAAGGTTAACACATATTTCTTGGAAATAATTACATGGTCAAACCATTTGAAGACTCTATCAACACTAGCATGTAAAATAGACCAAGTGAATCATGGTTTATTAGTTTATTAGACCCTTTTAGTATTAAAAATTATACCATGCTTCACATTATCAAGTTCATATCATCTCATCAAAAGGGAACCAACTTTGTCCTCAAGACTCTTTATCATATTAAATTCACCATAAATCAACTAGGTTGAAAGGGAAAGAAGGTTAATGATCCATCTCTAAGATGTTGTTATGTCACCTAACCATAATTAGGGGCATAAACATTTATAACCCCTAAGTAATGACCATTAATGTCAATTATTACCCAAATAACTCAATGTGTCAAGTATTCTCTCAAGGCAATAATTAAGCAGGGGAGGGAATCTTGGTGAAACCAAAGACTAGCTTTACCACGTCTATTTTCATGCAAAGTGAAAATGTGAGATACATTAGTCCATATACTCCTCATAAATTATTGTAAAAAAAATCTTGAGATCTTAATTTATTACCAATAAATTAAATATATAACACTAAATATTGATAGGTAGCATGTATAGAGAATTTCCAGAAGAATTATATAAGACCTAGAACATTCTACGAGAGCAGATTAATTGGGAGGAATATTTCATGAATAATTCTCCTTACCCACCTTATATTCCTTATTTTGATCCAAGTGCCACAAAATGTTTTCCCAATAATGATTAATAGTATGGTAAAAATAAAATCTTAAATTGAAATGGAATAGTGTTTAGTCTCATTTACTTCCTAAGGAGAGTCATCGTCACCATGAGGCAACCTACATGACCAATGCATGGTAGGAGCACTTGTAGAGGGTGTCCCAATAAGATAAGAAATTATTAATAAATTATTGACTTTATAAACTTATCTTTGAGAGCTCATAAGATCATTGTGAGATTAGGGAGGCCTAATAAGAAGGGGGGAACACTTATCCATTTTTTTATCCTCTTGATGAGGTTTGACAATGAGAGGAACAAGGGTTGCCTTAGGGTTCTTGTTGTCAGTGGCTATTTTTGTATTATCCAATATATTCCATACATCATTCTTTTCAACCACATTTTTATTTTCATGTGGTTCCTAATCAGTGGATGGATTTGAGTGAACCATAAGGGGAATAATCACAAATATTATGGTTGGGTGCATGACATATAAGACATGTGTTTGGGAGTTTAAATTCTAGACTTTAATAGTAATGAATTATTTCAAGTCATTTTTCAAATCAACCTCAACACAACATATGTTTATTATGGCATGCAAAGTAAAAATTATTAACTTTGTGATAAAGAACCTACCCTATGGGTTTGAAAATATTTTCAAGGAACACCCATAGAGGAAAGAAAAGCCCTGGAAGCTCAAGGGTGGATCCACAAATTTGGGGGACAAAAAACATGACAAAATGAAAAATGAAAAACTTGTTTAGCAAAGTGTGTAACATTTTTTTAAAAACCAACCTCATAATGCTTTGGCATGGTACCAAGGTAAAAAGGTGTATGCCCTTTTCTACAAAGGGCGTACACCCTTTTTGACAATTGTATTATGTCTTTTGTGGTACAAAGGCTGTATGCCCTTTGAAACATAATTTTTTGGAGGGAATGTAAATATTTAAAAAAAAAATGAAGCAAAGGGTAAACACCTTTTTAAATACAAAGAGCATACACCATTTTCAATACAAAGAGCATACGCCCTTTGGTTTTATATGTTATTTATGTGTGATATAGGTTGTTGTGTTGTGTGTGTGTGTGTGTGCGCGCACGCGCGTGCGTGTGCACATGTGTGTGTGTAGTAAAATAAATTATATATATAATAATATTATATATATTAAATTTTATAATATTACATACTTTAAATTTATTTTATTAAATAAATTTAATTAAAGCCACTTTGCATCTTCTAAAATTGATTTCAGAGCTATAGAAGTTACCATTTAGAAGATAATTTTTCAAAATATATTCTAGTCAATACTTGGTTTACTGGAAACTAACTAAATTATTGGAGTTATTAAGTTCTAATTTTAGGTATGGATTTCACTATTCAATATAGGGATAGGGAACATATTTATAGATAGGGGATTAAATATGGATTGGCCAAGGTAGAGATAGGGATGAAAGATAGAGATAGGGCCTATGCTAACATGGATAAAACAACTACATAATATGATGGGATGGAGAATACATAAATTCATCAACCTATCTTGAATAATGCATCCAACCCTCAATGAAATTATGATAGCCTCACATTTACTTATTTCTTTTCACCTTCAACTATTTATATTTGGGACATTTATCATCTATTAAAGTAAAGGCAAAGGAAGAGTTGGGTTTTGGGCCAAACCTATAGGTCACTTTTACACCATAATATCTATGTAGACCTAGATATATTCTTTCATTAGTGTGAGGATGTGGGAGAGAGATAGATAGAAGTGAGTTACTCCATAGTCATCACTCTAATGTTTATTACTTAAATAACATGATTGACTTGATATTATCTTATTTCCATGATGGAAATCATTTGAAAATAACCTTATAGTAATCCATCATGTCCCTATCTAATCTAATAGACATGAATGAGGTTAATCACCCTAGTACACTCTAATTGGAACAAAATAAATGGAAATACCATTCAATATTCATCTAAAAAATATATCATTCACTCTAAAATAAATTTCATAAAAATAGGTCAATCCATGCATGCTTCAATTCTAATCTCCTGCATGTATAACTTAACCTCTTTATCCCAAACTCACATACAACATCATCATCTTTTATCATTATAAACTCACATAGGATGTCCTATCATTACCACAACCACCTCAACTACTATTTGGGGTGGAGGGGAGTACTTTCAAACCCCATTTTCTTAGGATCATATCAAAATCATTCATATCGACATCTCCCTTTATACTAATAAACATCAATTGAAGAAGCTACTTATATAAAATGAAATTCAAACTACCCTCCATTTATAAACACTTTGGTATATCTTTAGAAGTTTACTTTGAGGACTTGACACTTATTTCTTACATGATATGGTCCTTGGAGATCCACCATCACTCCCACATCAGACCTCATCATATTCATCAACCCTAATCACCCCCTCATTAGCCCTCATCATCCCTAATTATTATCCCTCATTGACCCTCATCATCCCATATCATCCCTAATCACATTGTCATCAATCCTTGTCATCCCTAGTCACTCTATCATCAGCCCTCATTTTTCCTCATCATCTCTAATAATTATTTCATCAATTGTCACCATCCCTCATCATCCCTAATCACCCCTCATAAACCACCATTATACCTTGTTTTACCTAGTCACTCCCTAATTATCCTTCATCCTCCCTAATCAGCCCTAATCACTCTCTCATCAACCCTCATTTTCCCTAAACACACCCTCATCATCCCTCATCATACCTAATTATTCCCTCATTATCCTTCAACACCCCTCATCATTCTTAATCACTCACTCATTGACCCTCATCATCCCTAATCACTACTTCATCAGCCCTCATCATCCCTGATAGTCCCTATTCACACCTTCATCTACCCTCATTTTCCCTCATCATCCCTAAACACTCCCTAATTCTCCCTCATTATCCCTCATCATCCCTAATCACTCTTTCATTGACCCTTATCATACCTCATCACGCATAATCACTCCATTATTGGCCCTCATAGTCCCTATTCACAACCTCATTGACTCTCATTCTTTCTAAACACTCCCTAATCAGCCTTCATTGTCCCTCATCATCCTTCATCCCCATAATCACTCCCTCACCACCTATCATCATTTTTTTTCCAAATTTTTTTATGTCATATCTATATATAGGGGAAATATCTATTCTATGGGTGACCTCTATGGGAGTGCCCGATGTTCATTTTATCCTTCAGTGCCTAGTGCCCATTCGAGATGTCCAAAAGTGCCCATTATGTAATCTATCTTTTGGTTACCATTATATTTGTTTCATCTAAAGCATGTGTTTAGTTCCCATTCATTAGGAAGGAACATAATGAATCAGTCTTACACATATGGAGTGGAAAAGGCTACCTAGATAATATATATTACCACCTATATATATGTATATATATATGTACATATATATATATATATGTACATATATATATATATATGTACATATATATATATATATATACATACATACATATATATGTGTGTGTGTGTATATATGTATATGTATATGTATATATATATATATATGTATATGTATATATATGTATATGTGTGTGTATATATATATGTGTGTGTGTGTATATATATATGTGTGTGTGTGTGTATATATATATGTATATATATATATATATATATATATATATATGTATATATGTATATATATATATATAGCAAGAATTTTTTATCATCGCTCATCATCCTTAGTCACTCCCTCATCAACCCTCATCATCCCTAGTCACTCCCTCATTATCCCTCATCATCCATAATCACTTTCTATTCATACCTCTTCATCCCTAATCATTCCCTTATTGACACTCATCATCCCTAATCACTTCTTCATTATCCCTCTTAATCCCCAAAATCATTCTCTCTAATACCTTGATGGTGGGTGTAGTGGCTTCTCATTTGTTCTCGATTATCCCTAGTCACTCTTTTTTCTATCTAGGTTAGATTTCCCCCTCTTATTTCAATATATGGATCAATCAATTCCCCCTATCCTTCTCTATATAGGTGATAAAAAAACCCTCTCTTTATTTTCAAGCATCCCTTGATAATGCCCCCTCTCCTTTATCCCTTGATCTGATAATGCCCCCTCTACTAATTTTCAAGCATGATAATGCCCCCTCTCCTTTCAAGATATGTCTTGGGTATTGAATCAAGTATTGATTATTTAATATATGGCTTGGGTATTAAAAATATAGTCAAGATTATATAGGGAAATTCAATATCAAGATATGGCTCAAGTATTTAATCGGGTAGGACATACTCAAGTAGGTAGGGCATACTCAAATAGGTATATCAAGTAGGCAGGTCATACTCAAGTAGGTATTGAAAGAAGCATATATAGGTAGAGCATACTCAAATAGGTATATTAGGTAGGGCATACTCAAGTATAAGAAGGTAGGTATGGCATATTCAATATCAAGATATGGCATGAGTATTTAGGTAGGGCACACTCAAGATCAAGATATGGCTTGGGTATTCAATTAGGTAAAGCTTACTCAAGTAGGTAAAGTATGGCTTAGAGCATGTATTTTATGTATTTCTCATTTTTTATAGTGTATTAGCTAGTTATTTCATTCTTTTGTGAGTTTGTCCTATGTGAATATTTATCCCATATTGGTTACTTAGGCTAGTTCTATGTTTTGTCTTGCCTACTTATATAAGGGATTTCCTTTATACTTGCATCTTATTTTTCAATAACACTTGACTTGCATTGTTTTGAAATCATTTGTCTGTAGCTTCATTGTGTAATGTTTTTATCATTAACACTTATAAATCTTGGGTTGGATGCTTGTTCACCATTCCTAACATGGTACCAAAGCTTTGAGGTGTTACATCCATCAACACTACTACATTTTATTTCATAAATTTCCCTTGCCACTACCACTTCTTCCCTCGTCATATATTCTCATACTTTTTTTCCCCTCTTATGGATCTGACACTTTTATTAAATATTTTAATAAAGTGTATATTTTCTTTCTTAGAGGGAAGGTAGAGAGGAAGTGTGGGAGAAAGGAGGTGGAGCATTTATTCCTATTGGAAGGAGTGTGGAGATCTGCTTGTGGTACCATTTTTCAAGACTTTTTAAAGTTTTTGCTTTTGAAGCTTTTGTATTGCATTCTTCTTGATTTGAAGCATTCAATTAGGGGGAAGAACATTATGTTGAATAGAAAGGCACTTGAAAGGATATCAATGTGTTGTTTTACCTATTGTGGCAAGAAAGTTGATTGATGGAGAACCAATGCGTAAGATCTGAGGTAATAATGTAGAAAGATTAGCACTAAAGAGTTACCAGAAGGTAGTGTTGGAAATATTTTATTGGTGTTCTTTACAAAAAATTGTATATGTAGAGAGAGGCTTGAGGTGTATCTGTTATGTTTGGCATCAATTTTTACGTGCCAACATTCCACATCTAATTTGTTTGGTCTACATTAGAGGAAAGAAGATAGAATGGCATCTTTATTGTGATTTGCCTTTTTTAGTTTGGCCTTAAAATTTGGAGGAGGCATTAGATCAAGAGTGGCACTTCTTTTCTTTATTCTACATTGAAATATATTGTAACTTGCATCCTTCTAACCTAAGGAGTGAACTGAGAGCTTAGAGTTTACCTACAAGGAGGAAAGTCTACACTTATTTTGTTTCATATCTGCATTTTTTACATTGGCATCCCAAATATGCATCCCTTTACTACTACACCATTTTTTCATTTGTCTTATTTGTCATGTAGATAAATATTAATGGAGAGAGAAGAAGCTAAAGTGTTGAGTTGTTAAGGGATTGGAGTATAAATTCCATCTGTTCCATTATCCTTTTCTCATCTTCTATGTGGAGTAAGGAAATTGGCACTAAATTTCTACCCTTGGTCTATGTAGAGGTATATGGATCAACACTTATAAGAGACTATTGTAAAGTTTTGGAGGTGTGGAGATTCTTTTGCAGTGCCTATCTAGGCTTAAGACATCTATTTTACACTTGGACATAGTAATTATTCACTTTCTTCTCTCAAAAATAGCTTTTAATTCATTACTTTTCAAGACACTATATTTTTTGCCTTATGAGGAAGCATAGTTTGCTTATGTAAGCATAGCAGTAATGAGATGGATATTTTTTCACTTTGGTTAGAATTTCTAAGTCTATGGTTCAATTATGGTTCTAACAAGTGACTAGATGATTACATTCTTTTCTGATTTGGTCACTAAAATCTATTTGTAGTTTTTTTAAATGCTTTAACCCATTTTATGAGAATTTGTAAAGCCTCTAACTGTTGAACTGTAACTTGGATTTGAGTTTTGTTTTTTCAAAATTTCATGGTTTTATATTCTCTATCCATTAGTTTCATTAATTTTTAAAAATGCACTACTTTTATAAAGTGCCAAATTGGCGGGGGGGGGTGAGCGGGGGGGGGGGGGGGGGGGCGGGGGTCGGGGGCGGGGCGGTTGGGGTTGTTGGGTTTCCTTAATACAATCTTTTGGGGGTTTATCTCAGTGCTAATTTTGAGCACCCTTTTGCATTCTTTCTACTCTTTGGTGATTCATTATCATGGATTCTAATTTTGGTATTGACCATTGTGAGCCTTTGACTAAACATAATTACAATACATGGAGACCTTGAATGAAAACAATCATAAAGCACAAAGAATTATAGTCCCTAATAAATGAAACTCAACCACAGTTTACATGTGAATTTCAAAAATTTCAGCATTAATGTAAGTTTGAAGAATGTATGGGTTTGATTGGAGGTTTTATGACTGACATTATTTTGTTTCATTTGGATGGGTGTGATTATCCATTCAAAATATGGGCTAAGGTAAAGGGTTTATTTGGGAAAGGAGATCACTTGCAAGCCATGCAACGAAGTGGAGCTTACTTCACTCAATATAGATGACTTTGCCTCTATTGTAGACTACCTCACTAAGTTTAATAATTTATTGACATAGTTGAATGGGAGTGGATGAGATAAGAAGTATGAAGAGTGTGTGTACTTGATTTGTCTAAGTTGAGTGGCCCATTCCAAATTTTTTCTTCTACCTTTTTCTCTAGTATGGATGCCTTAGGTGCCACACTCAAAATGCTAGATCTAGACTTATTTTTTGAGAGACTTACTAGGGAGGAATCCAAATTGTCTCACATTGAGTCTTTCACCTCTCAAAAAGCATTAGTAGCATCACATCCTAAGAACAATAAAAAAACTAAGAGTAAGAAGAAGAGCACTCCTCCATCTCAAAATGCACCTAAGCCCAACATTAACACATTTAAACCCAAATCATCTTCCAAATCCAAGAATAAGTCTAACCTATTTTTCTTCTATTATGGGGGGACTGGTCATGAAGAGTCTAGGTGTTTCAAGATAATGCAAGCCTTAAAATATGTTATTAGGAAACACAAGATTTCTATCTCCACTCCTTCTCCATCTCATGGGCATGGGAAAGAACTTAATGATTTTGGGAGATCACAGTTAGCTATTTTAGACAGTGGGGTTCTAGATTTTGGTGCTTCACACCATACAACTCCTTCCAAAGAGTCCTTTATAACTCTTGGTCTAAGTTCTACTTCCAACATTGAGGTTGGATATTCTTACTTAATTTTTATTAAGGGAAAGGTTGACATTTAGCTAGATAGTGACTACATCAATGATGCATTATATGTTCTAGATATCACCACCAGTTTACTTTCAGTTTATCATATTTGCCATTTTATTTAGGGAAAGATAGTGACTTTCACACCATAGGGTGCTAAAGTTTGAGTTTTGTTAGATCCACACACACTTATTGCACATGGTGTTATTATTCATAGTTCTATAATCTATTATTTTAAGGTTTTTGATGATACTCCTCCTTTAGGGATGTGTTTAGTTTCTCATGCAAAATTAGAGAGTTGGCTTTGGCATGAGATATTTGGACACCTAAACTATATATATTTGAAGGAGTTGAGCAATCATAGTATGGTAGAGGGTCTTCCTATAGTTTCATGTCTTGATGGAGTTTTCTCTAGTTGTGCATTGGGGAAACAACACCAGGATCCATTTTCTAAGGGTATCTCTACAATATCTTCATCACCACTTGAGCTTATACATAATGATTTGATGGTCTTTTCTACTCATTTCAACAGAGCTAAGTATGCACTTACGTTCATTGATAATTTCTCAAGGTGTACTTGGGTTTATTTCTTTAAGTAAAAGAGTGATGTCTTTTCTCATTTCAAAATCTTCAAGGCTTTGGTCGATAAAAATTAGGCTAGTTTCATCAAGAAGATTCATATATATAATGGAGGGAAGTACTTTAGTTAAGAGTTCTCTGATTTTTTGGTAACCCATGACATTGTTCACCAGTATTCCGATGCACATACTCCATGGTAAAATGGCTTAGAAAAATAGAAAAATTGCACTTTGAATGAGATGGATAACTTCATGATGCATTCATGGGATTTACCTCCTATCTATTGGATAGAGGCAGTTAATTGTGTGAACTACATTTAGAACTGCACACCACATAGAACACTTGAGCATAGGACTCTGGAGGAGGCTTGGTCTGGATCTAAGCATAATGTCTCATTTTTTTGAGTCTTTGGGAACCTTGTTTGGGCATTTATACCAAATAATAAAAGGAAAGCATTAGATAAGAATAGCAAACATCTGATTTTTTTAGGGTATTGTGAGGACATGAGAGCTTATCATTTTTTAGATCTTGATATTCATAATGTTCATTTTTCAAATCATGTATAATTTTATGATCACTTCACATCTCATGCCTCTTAATATTATTTCATGCCTTCTTATTTTGATGATTCAACACCTCCTCTCAAATATTCATTCTTTAAGGAGCTAGCTTAGGAGGTTATAAGAAAGAGGATCCTACTCACATTGATGTTGCCATTATGCCTAGGTGGGCTTATACTACATTTTTTGAGGTAGCACCTTTCATATAAGATCTTCTACCTACTCGACATCATCATACACATTCTATGGGTACTAGACTTTTATATCAAGCATTCTCTAGGGATCCATAGTCTTTTTCACAGGCTCATGGGATATAGGAGTGGGATGATGCAATGACAAATGAGTATTCTTCATTGATGAAGAATCACACTTAGGATTTGGTCACTCTTCTTAAGGTAATAAAGTTGGTTAGGTGTGAGTGGATTTACTATACCAAGTATGAAGATAGTGGGTCTATTGATAAGTATAAGGCACATCTGATTGTAAAAGGGTTCTTGCAATTTGAAGGTATTTACTACTTTAAGACTTTTTTCCCATTGCCATGATGGATTATATTCACCTTGTACTTTATCTTGTTGCATCACAAGGTTATCTAGTGTATCAGATGGATGTTAAGAGTGCTTTATTGCATGGATGATTGCATGAGGAAATCTATATGGAGTAGCTTATTGGGTTTGTTCATGATTCTTCTCTTATTTTTCAACGTAGGAGATCTATTTATAGTCTCAAATAGGCCCCTCATGCTTGATATGAGAACATGGATTTATTAATTCTCTCCACTGGCTTTATTCGCTACTACTTTGATCCCATAGTGTATATTAAGAGTATTAGGGAGGACATTATTATACTGGTATTGTATGTTGACAATCTGCTTCTCATATGCATCTCTTTATCTCATATTCAATATATTTAACATGCACTTTTAGGATAGTTCAACATGATAGATCTTGGTCTTTTTCATTTCTTCCTTGGTTTAAAAATTTCATGATCAAATACAAGGATTTATTTGAGTCATCATAATTATACCATTTATCTTCTTCAATGTTTTGGCATGGCTAATTATAATCCAAGTCCTCCTTTTCATTCTGGAGTTACTCTCAGTACCTATTATACTAATCCACTTAGTGATCTTACATTGTATATGCAGATGGTTGAGTCTTATGTATTTGACCCATACTTTCTTGAATATTTCATTTGTAGTTAGGCTTGTATCTATTTTTGCACATGACCCTCATGATAGTCATTAGAAGGCTTCTAAGAGTATTTTACAATATCTATAATGCACTACTCATTTTGGATTACACTATACCATGGGTTCTACTCAGTTTGTTGGATATAATGATTCAGATTGGGCAAGTTTTCTTGATGATAGGCATTTCACTTATAGCTACATATTTTATCTTGTATTTTCACATATTATTTGGTTATGTAAGAAGTAGTAGGATATTATACATTCATCTATAGAGGTTGAGTATAGGTAATCAATTATGATGAGATAGTAGTTTCTTTAGCTTCATCAGCTATTGATAGAGTTTGGATCCATACAGGATTCACCCACTATACTTTGGTGTGACAACCAAATTGTAATTCATATATCTCACAACCCAGTTGAGTATCATTAAATTAAGCACATTGAGATACATATGTACTTCATTCATCAACACATTTAGGATGAAGTTCTTAGGTTGGATTACATCCCAACTCAACATCAAGTTACAAACATTTTCATAAAGCCTTTTGCATCACCTCATTTCCATGAGTTTCATGGCATGCTTGGTGTTTAAGCATTTGGTCCTTAGGGGGTGTTTTTGAGGACATATTTCCTATTCATTTTATGGATACATATTGTACATGAGTACCATATCAGGCCTAGTTACTGGGGCTCATACTATGGATATGCCACTATTTATTGTTTGGTTATTGTTAGCCTCTAGCTTCACTTGAGGGGGGTGCTATCATTAGAGTATGTATTTCATGTTTTTTAGTGTATTATCTTGTTTTTTCATCCTTTTATGAATTTGTCTTATGTGAGGATTTATCTTACATTGGTTAGTTAGGCTAGTTCTATGTTTTGCCTTGCGAACTTAAGCAAGGGATTTCCTTTGTACTTGCATTTTTTTAATAACATTTGACTTGCATTATTTTTTAATCATTTATCTTCAGCTTCATTCTGTGATGTTTTTATTGCTAACACTTATAAATCTTGAGATGGAATGCTTGTTCACAATTCCTAACACTAGGTAGGTCATACTCAATTAGGTATGTCATACTCAATAATATATATCTATTATATATATAACATGATTCAAAACTTCATTTCTCATTCTATCCATCGATAAGAAAGCTTTTCTTTCCAATAATAAAAGCTAAGTAGGTAGGGCATAGCTAAATAGGTAAGTAAAGAATATGTGCAAGCTATAGATTGAAAATCAAGCTTCCCTTGATAGCTAATAATCAATTATATAAACGGAAAGTAGGTAAGACAAGATTGAATATATATGTATCAAGAAGCAAGCTTCCCTTTCTTTATCAAATAGAGCATAGATAATTAGGTAGGGCAAGAAAAACATTATCTATTGGAAGCAAGATTCCATTGATAGTTATGCCTTAATCCAAGTAAAGAAAATCTATATATTGAGAAGGAAATCTTCCCTTGATAGTTATGCCTTACTCCCTTGTTATATATCAAGAAAGAAAGCTTCCCTTGATAGTTATTCCTTACTCCCTTGCTATCTATCGAGAAGGAAAGATTCCCTTGATATGTTATTAGGTGATGCAAAGCTAGATATCAGGAAGGAAAAATTCCCTTTCCTTACTCATTAGCATAAATGAAGTAGGTAGGTAAAAATTCTCTTTCCTTATCATGTAAGGAAAGCTTGAGATTGAGATAGGGCATTCAAAATGGTTCCCACTAATATATCTATGGTGGGGACCCTATTCCTATGATTTAATTTATTGTATTGGGAACTGAGGCATATTTAGAGTATGGTATGGAATGAATTTATCCTTTAGGACCCACCAAGCCCTACCCAAGCCCTAAATATCCCCCCCCCAATACACTGAATTAAGACATATTCCCTTCTTTCCCTTCATAGACAAATTTGGTTATAGATTGGGTTGGGTATAGATTGAGTTGGGTTAGGAAACATAATCCACTAGCTATCGAATTGGAATGTACTCTACTAGATTTGTGACCACCTATCTATCTATATGTTAATACTTCTACTATGGACAAAATCTCAATGACATATAAATAAAATGAGAACTTGATTATGGGGTTGGGATTGGGATTCTCAACTAGTCTCTGGTCACCCTTATCTATATAGATATAAATTGGGATTTTTAACTCTGGGATTGGGATTTTTAGATGCCCAAATCCCAATCTATATATGTAAGTATTAGAATTGCGTCCCATGTTTCACTCACTTGAATGCCTATTTATTATTTCCCAAGGATCTAAATACACACACTCTCCTCTATTTGGACAGGGATCACCATATATATTTTTGAATCCTGCTAGAAAATTAGATGTCTTTGAGTTCCTTATTTTAGTCAAAGAAAATGAGTGAAAAAAGAGTTTCTTTGAGCTATATTTGAGTGAGTAAAATTTGGGTTTGAAATATACGATCCATTTCAGTGATTAAAATTTGGAATTAGAATTTAAGATTAATATTGAATAGTGTTTCAATTCCTTCTATTTTGAGTGGAGTTTACTAGGGTGATTAGCTCCATTCATGTCTGGTATAAGTGATTGTATCACAACTATAAATAGATTTAATTTATGAGTGACCACATACCTACATGTAGTATTAAATATGTGGTATATGTCATGTATGAGTGACTCTATCATGACTGCAAGTATGCTATAAGCTACGTGATAAAGGCTAGTCATGTATACATATTGATAGACATATTGATCAAAAATATCATAAATTAATTAAGAATTAATCCTAAATCTACCTTCAATCCTTTTTCTTATTTCCCACCATGAATAACATGATTATGAGATGAGAATGGCACCACCTAGAATAGTATGGTTATGATATGGGAATATCAGAACCTATAATGGTGTTAACATTATAACCTAGACCATGAATATGATATGGGAATAGTGGTTTGGGTAGGGTAACCTTATATTATGTATTTGGTAAGGGAAGGTCAATTTGAAATGGTTAAATCATTGGTCTATTTATGATGTCATTTCCTAGTCGACTTGAGATATCCAAAACTAAATCAATGGTTCATTATGTTGATACAGATAGGCAAGAGAGGTAATTTATGGACTAAAGTTCATGTACTTTACTAGATGGGCATTTCTTGACCTACCTATAAAAAGAGAGATAGAGTATCTAGGAAATGATGGTTGAGGAAGTGCAGTGACAGAATGGGTTAGTGAGTGGATGGGAATAGTAGAATATGATGTACTATCAATGTGGTATCTAGGAAACAAAATTAATATTATGTGGGGTTGGCGAGTGTGCAATCATAGGTAGTAACATGTATGGTGGACCTTTCCTATCTATAATAGCACCTATGCATGTTTAGTTTCATTGATGAGGGAATGAAAATTGGGTCTGAATGATATCATGATCTATGTTATTTCTATTCTTCATTGAAATGAACATTCATGGAACTAAATTCATAAGGCAATGCTCACTATATCTCTATATCAGTGGATGAGTTTATTAGAGTGACACACTTCTACCTATCTCTCACATATCATCATTAGTGAAATTAGATCTCTTAGTATGCACTAATGTTGGGGTCAAAAAGTGACTAGGAGGATCGACCCATAACCCACCTCTTCTTAAATGCCTTTGCTTTAATAGATGGTAGATGCCCCAAAATCTAAATAGCCTTAAAGTGAAAAGAAAGAACTGAATGCAAAGTTATTTTATTTTATTAATGGGTTGGATATATCGATCGAGATAGGTTGATGTATTCATGTTTTCTCCATCCCATCATATTATGTAGATGTTGCATTTTTGTTAGCATAGGTCTTATCTCTATCTCAACCAATACATGTTTAAACCCCTATCTATATATGTGGCTCCCTATCTGTATCTCGACTAGTGACATCCATACTTGAGCTTAGAGCTTAATAACTCTAATATTTTAGTCATTTTCTAATCTTGAAATTATAAAAACTAAGTATAGATTAGAATAGATTTTGAAAAACTATCTTCTAAATGGTAACTCCTATAGCTCTAGAATTAATGATAGAAGATGCAGAATGGTCTAGTTTGTTATATTTAGTAAAATAAATTTAAATTTATTTTATTAAATATACACATCACAAACAAATTATATCACACGCATACAACATAGAAAACCAAAGGGTGTATGCCCTTTACTTCAAAAAATTACATTGCATTCAAAATAAATGTATTTCAAAGGGTATACACCCTTTGAAAATGGTGTACGCCCTTTTAAGAAGTATTTGTTTTGACTTTCTTTCTTTCCCTCAAAAATTGTTCTAAGTTTAGGCTTGGGGGGTCCGAACCTAGCCTAAAACTTGACATGGATCACCCCACATGAATTTTAGTAAATTTATGTGTTTTCTCATCTTTGCTGACACATTTGATGAGGTAGATTTAATTATTTAAAATATATATATATATATATGGGTTTGTAGAGGTAAAAACATAGTTTTTGAATATATAATTTTTTTAATGTTAAACTATTATTTTTAAGTATTACTTAATTACTACATGACATACCTCATTATGGTCTATATACATATTGTTATAAATACATTTATAACTTTTTGGCCATTAATCTAAGTTTTTAAAAATTATATCTCAATAATCTCACATTGGCCATGCCTTTTTAAAAAAATGATTTTCATGAAGCTAAGGTCAAAAAATTATGTTTCTACACTTGCAGTTTCAATTTTCTAGCTATCTTGTAAAATTATTTAAAATAATAGGTATATTAAAAAATTAATGAAAAAATATTCTTAGCAATATTTGACATTTACTCTATCGATATATGAAATTACATAAAAAAATGTATTTATTTACTCAAGAAAAGGGTGTCCATACACATGCAGTCTCCTTATGTTTTCACAAAAAAATACCATGCCATTGTCATAAATGCATAAATTTTACACATTTTTATCATCTAGACATTGAAAACAATTATATATTTATAAAATATATTCAAATCATCACCATTCATATTCTTATATTATTATAAAATTTATTTTTCAAGTTTCTCTAAAATTTTATACAAGTTCAACTATTGTTATTTTCAAGAAAAAAAAGTATCGGTTTAAGCCCCCCTTTGTCCCCCATTATCTTGCATCTACCCTCAACCTAGATAGGCATCTTAAGGGAAGTATTGTTAGTCACTTTGAAATAATGGGTTAAAAGGGACACAATCATGAGGGTGTTCCTTAAGATCCATCATCTCAACCTAAAAAGGAAAGCATACACTTGAGAGGGTTCCTTAAAGGAAAACATAAAAAAAAATTCTTAGCAAGGTTGCAGACACCACTAACCTGAAAACCCAAGGATTCCTAGTGGTGTCGAAATCTCAATAGTGAGGTAATCCTTAGAGGGGATAAATGAAACATAGTAATCAATAAAATAATTATTTTAATTTCATTTACACATATTATCAACTACATCTACTTGTAAACAAACATTAGGCTGAGGAGGATTATCAAAATCTATACATCATCATAAAATTTTAGGATGAACTTTTGAGCTCATTTAAGAGCCATAAGTTTACAAATTTTAGAATTCCACCAAATTTTTAAAATATTGGAATGCATCAGTAACCTAATATTAACCAAAAAATACCAATATTCAATACGGTTACAATAATAAGGCAACCATTAAAGGTTCACAACTTACTTTCCATGCTGGAGGAGAATCTGTCTCAAAAATATAGTGTCAGCAAAGCACAAAAAGCTATAATCAAGAGACTCAACAAAAGAGAAACAAAACAAAACCTCAACAACTTTTTGAAGAGCACATAGTGGGCTTATTCTTAACAATATTTTCCATTATCTAACACTTATTATGTTGATTCAAATTTTACTCTAAATCATACACTATAGGGATATTTATATAAATCCCAAGTGGATCCTAAATTCTAAATATCAGTGTCATGACTATAATTTCCTTTAAGGAATATAAAGCATCAAATGTATTACTTGACTATTATCTATATTTAATCTTAAAATCTCAAAAGAGTTGGAATTTGGATTAGATTATCGATTAGTGGTCTTCATTTTCTCATGAATTTTATTTTTCCTTTAGCTTCAGGTTGAGGGATTGTCTTGCCTTGTTTTCCAATTGTTGATGATTTAAAATTGCACTTGTTCTAAACACTAATAATGGGAAGTTTCAAGATGTGAGACTTGCGACTCAAAACAACCTCTAGATTTTTGAGAAGCTGGTTCTTCTTTAAATCGAGTGTATACTGGGAAAAGGGATAGGAATTTTAACAAAAACACAAATGCAAGAAAGAAAATCTAACTATGGTGATGTGCATGAATGTAATTCAACCTTAATCCTGAGCATAGTGAGACTATATGTAAGATTCATTTACATTTAACAGCAAACAAGTGCATGATCAATGTAAAAGATGGAAACAATAGAAACAGAGGCTCACAGCATAGACTACTTTTGCAATGACACAGAAAATATCAACAAAGGCATAGGATTCAATCTTCTCATTAATTATCCAGTCAGATAAGAGGCACAGAAACACGCACAATTACATAAACCTTCCAACTTAAGAAGATAGAACAAAAGCATATGATATTCCTAGTCACAGCTCCAGAAATTCTAAACTCTTAACAATAATTCTCTCCTAAAAAATATCTCTAGTATCTGATTCCCTCTCTCTTTTTGGTGATCTCTACACACTTATTTATAGCCTTGGATTCACTCCAGATTGTCTGTTTGTTCCCAATCTAATGGCCCAACTAAAATCTAGAAGTGTCTAACAAAAGATATTTTATAGATTTTGAAATGCTTTATCTTCTAGCAGTTCATTGGCTAAAATAGATTACAGGACGCTCCCTTCTCTTAAATGCTAGGTAACACTTAGCCAATTTCTTGAAAACTTCTTATTACTTTAGGAAACACCAGAGGATGACACTTGGCATATTTTGCAGCAACTATCGAAGACACACGGCACTTTTCGCATAACTTATACTCTTTTGTGTCTTTGCTCAGGAGTGTTTCACCTTTGACACTTGTCACAATCCACTTCCTCAAAACTTCAACATCTTAAAATAAAATAAGACCCACAGCATTTCTTACCTCAGTAACTTTAAAAAGGAGCACATAGACAGGTGGCAAACTCTATTGTTTCATCAAAAGATATGTGGCAATCTCTGCTTTACTTATATGGGGTTACGTGGTGGTCTCTGCTTCTTTTAGCTACCTTTTTAGAAACTTGTGAAAGATGACATGTGGCGGTCTCCACTTTACTCTACTTATACCATAGAAACAAATGGGTCTCATTTCATATTTACACAGATAGCGACACCTGGCGACTTCCGCTTGCTTTAGAAACAAAACTTAGGACCCACCACAGTCTTTGTTATATCAGTGAAGCAAAATGAAAATAATTTGGATCTCGACATGTGGTGGCTTTCGCTCTCTTCTGCTAGGATACATGGCATCTTTTGTCTGATCCTGATACTTAGCTTGTCAAAACCTTTCACTGAAAAGAGATGAAACACCGGTGCTGATATGAAACGTGGATGCCAACACTTGTTTCATTCTATTGAGTCGCTATGAGATACATAACACGTTCTAACCAACTCATAGAAAATATGAAAGGTGCCATAAGCAATGACACTTGGTAGTTTTTGCTTGAGAAAGGATGCCTCAGACGATGACAATTATCAGCTTCTGCTTTATTTTGATACTTAGACAAAAATGTATCAAAAGGAAATTAGATCATGTGCTCTATTTTAAAACTTCACCGTCTCAAACCAAATTATGTGGGGGAAACGATCTGGATCATGCACCATTGAAAATTAGAATGAAACATAGAGTATTTTTGACTCTATAGTTATTGGCGACCCTAAGGACTTTTGAGCCTGCTCGAAAAGAATCTACAACTCTCGCATGATCTGAAATCGCTAGAAAACACAATTTTAACTAAAATGTTTCAAATAGATTCCATTTACAAGAATCTCTTCAGGTTCACCTTCCATCATTTCTAGCTCAAATTAATTTTTCTATTTACATTCTTGAATTTTATAAGGGCCAGTCCATAATGCTTCAAACTTAGTGTGTTGACCTGGTTTAGCGGCTCTTCCATCCCATTTCAAAATAATTGAGCCTGTTTTGAAATGGGGATTTGAATTCCTTTTATCAAAATAGTCTTTAATTATTTTATGATGCTTTATCAATGAATCATGTGATGCATCCCTCTTTTCTTGAACTTCTAGAAGTTCTGTTAATCTGACCTACATGGGGCCATTTTCTTCAATTTCAATCTATTTGATCAGCTAGAGAGAAGGAATCTCCAAGCTTAGGGGAATTACCGTAGGTTTTCCATATACCAATTCATATGGGGACATTTTGATCACCTGTTTAGGCATAATTATATCAACCCACAGTGCTAAATTAAGCACTTTATGCCATTCCTTGTGATGATCAGCCCCTATTCTTTTGATGAGTCTAATTAGGTTCTTATTAGTTGATTCTGCCAAACCATTACCCTGAGGGTAATAATTAGAAGAATTTTTTAGATATATTCCATACTTTAATGCAAAGTTAGATAATTTGGACCCTAAGAATGCCTTAGCATTATCTGAAATTATGGTGTGAGGAGCCCCAAAATGAGTAGTGATACTCCCTAGAAAATCTAGGATCACATTTTTTGTTGCTTCCTTGAGCGGCACTGCCTCAATCCATCTGGTGAAATAATCTGTGGCTGTCAAGATCTATTTGTGACCCATACTAGATACTGGATTTATCATTCTAATGAAGTCAAGACCCCATTGAGCAAAAGGTTCATCCACAATTATAGGACTAAGAGGCATTGCTGCATTCCTTCTCATTCCCACATAATATTGACAAGATTTACATTTTTTAACCAGCTGATAACAATTTGTAAATAAAGTAGGCCAAAAATTCCACTTATTTTTATAGTTGTGGTCTTTGTAAAAAAATTCCACCTAATACTCCATGATGCATTTCATGTGATATTTTCTTAGCCTCGTCCTTTTCTACACATCTTAACAATTTGCCATCAAAATTTCTTCTGAAAAGAACCTGTTCAATTAAAACAAAATGAACTCTTTGCATCTTATAGTATCTTCTCTTATTTTGAGGGAGTTCTCTTGAGTAAATCCCATTTTTCATAAAATGAATCCTATTTGTAACCCAGGATTCCTGATCAACTTCTTGTATTCTCAATACAATTTATTCTTCTGTTCCTAAATTTGTCTCTTCAGATATCATCTTTTCAATCTCTTGAGTCATATATTGACATAAACCCCTACCTCTAACTAATTTAGTGGGTTTGACTTCTACATCATATTTAAGGATCTTAGTTATCTAGTTTGCTCTTTTTCAGTAATTTCCCCCTCCATGATGTATTCTCTGACACTTGGATGTGCTACAAGTATCAAAATTTTACTTCTTGATACTATATGCCTAAACTTTTTGAGAGCTTTTACCATAGCATATACTTGTTTTTCCACAAATTTATATCTGGTTTCATATTCCCTAAGAGTCCTCAAGAAAAGGCTATTAGATGCTCTCCCTCATGTTTATCATCCTTCTATGTTAGAACAGCAGCAATACTGAGCTCTCCTCCATATACATACATTACAAAAGGCTTAGAAAAATTTGGATTTCTAAGTACTGGAGCTGTTGAGATAGCTTTCTTGACCTCTTCAAAGGCTTGCCTTCCTTCTATAGTCCACTTGAAAATTAGGTCTTTTTTCAGCAAAAGTGTCACTGGTCTACTAAGCCTACAAAGTCAGATATGAACCGACTGACAAAATTAATCTTTCCCCAAAAAGATTGAATTGCTTTCTTATTGACTGAAAGAGGTAAGTTCATTATAGCTACCACTCTTTCTGGGTCTATGGAAACTCCTTCTTTAGATACTATATGTCCCAATAATTTTCCTTGAGGGACAACAAAGATACATTTCTTAGGATTTAAGGATATTTCAAATTCTTGACATTTTTTAAACACGGCTTCTAAATGATCAAAATGATCAGCAACATTCTTTGAAAAAATAGTAAGATCATCAAGATAAATCAAGATGATTTTATTTATCAATTCCCCGAATGTAACATCCATCACTTTCTAAAAAGTGGCTCCAGCATTTGATAGGCCAAATGGCATCTTAGCATATGCAAATGTTCCCCATTTGGTAGTAAAAGCATTCTTGTATTGGTCTTCTTTAGCCAACCAAATCTGATTATATCCAGAGAAACCATCTAACAAAGAGAATCTCTCTAATCCAGCCACAGTTTGTAGAATTTGTTCTATGGATGGCAAGGGATAATGATCCTTCAAAGACGCTTTGTTTAGATCTATAAAATCTACACAAAGTCTTATATCACCATTCTTTTTCCTAATTGGTACCAGATTTGATACCCAAGTTGAGTGTTTGATTGGAAAAATTATTTTAGAATCTAAAAGTTTCTACAACTCATCCACCATTAGAGGCTCAATCCTTGGATTCACTAGCCTCTATTTCTATCTGACAGGCTTAGATCCTTCAGTTAGTTCTATTATGTGCTAAATGATGTCTCTATTATATCCGTGAAGATCTTCATAGCTCCAGGCTATGACTCTATCATATTTTTTGCATAATTCAATTAGCCTTTCCTTTTCTTCTTGAGTTATAGAATTTCCAACTTTTAAGTTTTTTCCTTCACTCACCTCTATTTCAAGATAATCTGCTTTGTTTGCTTAGAACCTTTTCTTCTCCATGCTTACATCTTCTGGATCAAAAAGGCTTTCTAAAGTGATTAAACCTTTGGGAAGCTTATTATTCTTTAATTGTATAATTTGATCCCCATATGCCTCTTCAATCTTTGGTTGCAATTGATTAGCAAATTCCCCTGATTGTTGCAAGAATGAGAGTCTTGAAAATCATTCTCAAACACTTTCCAATTCTCATCATTATCCGAGATAGTTGGCCTTACTATAACCTTTATTGACTCATTGTTAACTAATAGGCTAGTTGCTAGATCAAACTGTGAACCAATCTGCACCATCCTATCAGCTTCAAAATTTTGAACCCTAAGAACTACTTCAATATTAAAAGCTTCAAAATCTTCTATTAAGTCCCAAATTTTGTGCTTATAGGATTTCATCCTGACATTCTTTGTTATTGCCTTTTCTCTAATTTGCTTTACTACTAATTCTGAATCTCCTTTTACTATTAGATTCTTTATTCCCTTTTTCTTGGCTAATAGGAGCCCATGTACTAAAGATTCATACTCGACATCATTATTAGTGAAAGCAAATTGAAAATGGATAGCTCTTAAAATTTTCTCACCATTTGGAACAGTAAGACAAATTCCTGCTCCAGCACCATTTTTACTTCTAGCCTCGTCAAAATTTAAAGTCTAGATTTTTAAATCTTTTTCGGATCCTTGAGTAGTTGGTGTTTCTTCCCTTAAAATGTTTGGAATTTCATGGTCCTCATAAAAAATAACATAAGTGCCCAAACCAGTAGAATTATAATTTTCATATGGGTCACTATGCATCATAGCTATCAACTATTTATTTTCTTTTTCCTGATTATGCTTAGTCCAGTCACTTATCTTAGTAAAATAGAAGGAATCTGGTTTGGATTTGCTTACCTCTTATGCATTGTTTACTAAGGCTATTGTCTGTAGATGAACTGTATCTTTGAGCTTTCTTTTATCAGTAGGTCCTTCAATATATTTGGGCATTGCTTAATTTTGAAGAGCTTCTTGTAATAGTGTCCTTTGTTCAGGAATAGCTAATATGTCCCAAATTGATACTTGTGTTGGGGTCATCTTCAATTGATCCACCACATTCATTGGTCCAAAAGTTTGAATTCTTGGAAGATTAGGATATCTTGTCTTTATTTGAACTTGTTCAGGAACTTCTTGATTCTGCACTGGCTGAAGCATTTCTTGTCTAACAGTATATGTTGATGACATTAAAATGAAGGATTCTCCATAACTTCATTGTTTACAACTTCAGGTTGTTCCAGCATTCTTCTCTTTGATCTAATATAGTAGTCTAATTGCACCACTGGTTTCTTGGAAATAGAAGCTTCATTCAAAAATATTGATTCTTCATCTTCAACCCATGAGAACAAAGCATATTCCAGGGCTATTTCTTCCTCTTGTTGCAAAGACATCCCTTGCATATGAGCCATTAAGACTGAATTCTACATATCAAAAGACTGGTAGGCTTGATTGTCACTGGAACTTGCAAACTGACCATCCATTCTTCTTTGCTCTGCCACATTTTGTTGTAGATTACCCATAGGACAAGCTCTAGGTGTATGAGCATTATTGCAAGGGAAACACCTGGCATTAGTGTTATCCACATAGTTATTTTGCCTTGGAACAATCTCCCTATTTGAATTGGGAGGAATAGTCTGTGAGGGTGTAGGGATTACAACTAATTGGTTTGTTGGCAGATGGTTAGTTTGTCTTGGAGGACCCTGATATTGGTTTGGCTGAGATGAAAATATATTTCCTTGATAGCCTTGATATGGAGGCTTAGGGAAAGTATTATGTTGTCTTTTTATATTGATTAGCTCATTAGAAAATGTCCTTAGGATATTCTTGATATCATCCAGCTCAGATGACTGAGTGGGGACAATTTTTTTAGCAGATGGTTGAGGATAGGTGTAGATAGACATAGGTGGGGCTATAGATTTAGGGGTTTTTTGAGGTAATGGTAAGGAAATTTGTGGGAACATGGGCATGGGATGCCTTGGGGGTAACTTTCCAGCATCTATCAAATTATTCTCAGCTCTGACCGCATATTCATAAACCTCAGGCAAAGTGTGTCCTCCAAGTGACTGAATCATAACAGATATATCTAAATTCAAAGCCTTAAGATAAAATACTATAGCCATACCTGGTAATGGTCTAGCTGTAGCAAGGATTCTTTCTCAAGTCTTTTGAAATCTGAAATTGAAGTCAGTCATGGCTTCTTGTGGTGCCCTTTGAATGGTAATTAATTATTGTAATAAAGAAGACTTATCACCCTTCTCTTCAAATCTTTTAAAGAAAAGATCTCTGAGCTGATCCCATGTAGATATGGTATTTGGGGTCAAAGACCAATACCATTCTAGAGCCTTCCCTTTAAAAGAAGTTGCTAATAATCTTATGGCCACATTTTGTTGTGTGACAACATGTATAACACAGACATCTGATACATCCTAAAGATGTTCATCAGGTGTTTTAAAGTCTTGCCCACTAAATTTGGGCAGAGCTTTTAGGTCATTTACTGGGATAGGGTCCCAAGTGGCTAGTGGTATTGGGAGAATCAAGGAACTACCATTGTTCCAGTGTGCATAATTTCTTGGGGGTATAGGGGCTCCCATATTTGCTCTTGGTATTGGTACAAACTGGCTGACTCTTCTTCTTGGACTAGTTACCAAAGGTGGCAAAAGAATACCTAGATTTGTAGCAGATTGTGATCTGGTTACTGGTCCATAGCTATGACTCCTCGTAGCTCTCTGGTTCATACAATCTTGAAAGAAACTTCAAGATTAGTCCCATCAAGCGTGCCAAAAACTATTGATGATTTAAAATTGCACTTGTTCTAAACACCAACAATGGGAAGTTTCAAGATGTGGGACTTGCAACTTGAAACAACCTCCAAATTTTTGAGAAGCTGGTTCTTCTTTAAATCGAGTGTATAATGGGAAAAGGGATAGGAATTTTAACAAAAACACAAATGCAAGAAAGAAAATCTAACTATGGCGATGCGCCTAAATGTAATTCAACCTTAATCCTAAACACAGTGAGACTATATGTAAGATTCATTTACATTTAAGAGCAAAAAAGTGCATGATCAATGTAAAAGATGGAAACAATAAAAACAGAGGCTCACAGCATAGACTACTTTTGCAATGACACAGAAAATATCAACAAAAGCATAGGATTCAATCTTTTCATTAATTCTCTAGTCACATAAGAGGCATAAAAACATGCACAGTTACATAAACCTTCCAACTTAAGAAGATAGAACAAAAGCATATGATATTCCTAGTCACAGCTCCAGAAAGTCTAAACTCTTAACAATAATTCTCTCCTAAAAAAATTCTCTGGTATCTGATTCCCTCTTTATTTTTGGTGATCTTTACACCCTTATTTATAGCCTTGGATTCACTCTAGATTATCTATTTATTCCCAATCTAACGGCCTAACTAAAATCTGGAAGTGTCTAACAAAAGATATTTTATAATTTTTGAAATGCTTTGTCTTCTGGTAGCTCATTGGCTAAAACAGATTGCAAGACACTCCCTTCTCTTAAACGCTAGGTAACACTTAGCCAATTTCATGAAAACCTTCTTATTACTTTAGGAGACACCAGAGGATGACACTTGGCATGTTCCACAGCACCTATTGAAGACACGCAACACTTTCTACGTAACTTATACTCTTTTCTGTCTTTGCTCAGGAGTGTTCTACCTTTGACACTTGTCGCAATCCGCTTCCTCAAAACTTCAATAGCTTAAATGAAAATAAGACCCATATAATTTCTTACTTGAGTAAATTTAAAAAGGAGCATAGGGATAGGTGGCAAAATCTATTGTTTCATCAAAAGATACGTGGCAATCTCTACTTTACTTATCTGGGGTTACGTGGTGGTCTCTACTTCTTTTAGCTACCTTTTTAGAAACTTACAGAAGATGACAAGTGGTGGTCTCTGCTTTACTTTGTTTATACCATAGAAACAAATGGGTCTCATTTCATATTTACACAGATAGCAACACCTAGCGACTTCTGCTTGCTTTAGAAACAAAACTTGGGACCCACCATAGTCTTTGTTATATCAGTGAAGCAAAATGAAAATAATTTGGATCTCGACACGTGGTGGCTCCCACTCTCTTCTGCTAGGATACGTGGCATCTTTCGTCTGATCCTGATACTTAGCTTGTTAAAACCTTTCACTAAAAAGAGATGAAACACTGGTGCTGATATGACATGCAGATGCCAACACTTGTCGCATTCCATTGAGTCACTATGAGATATGCAGCACGTTCTGACCATCTCATAGAAAATATGAAAGGTGCCTTAAATGATGACACTTGGTAGTTTTTGCTTGAGAAAGGATGCCTCAAATGATGACAATTGTCATATTTCGCTTTATTTTGATACTTAGACAAAAATGTATCAAAAGGAAATTAGAGCCCGCACTCTATTTTAAAACTTCACCATCTCAAACCAAATTATGTGGGGGCAATGATCTGGATCATGCACCACTGAAAATTAGAATGAAATGTAGAGTATTTTTGACTCTACACCAACAATCTAAAAATCCTCCTTTTTCCTCTCTATTTCAATGTTAAGGGGACAATCCTAAACTAATGTCCATGGATGTGGCACAACAAACACCTAAAATGGAGGTTCCCATAGTCCAAGGGTTATTCAAATAGTTATCCCTCTAATGATTTAAACCATATTCTTCTAGGAATAGGTTTGCTTACATCCATTTGAACACATTTTTTTACATATGCAATATGTTTTATAATAAATACAAATCATCTTCCCAAGCAAGTTTCCAACCCTTGACAAAATGGTTGCAGTGCATAAATGGGTATGGAGATATAAAATTCTTACCCATATTGGAGCTATTATTGGATCCCCTTGTGTGAAATTGAAGTTGGGATTCCATGGAGTCATGAATAAACCTGATCTATCAAAAAACTAAGGACCCTATTCAAACACATTAAATATATCCTCTTTAGTTGAAAAAATAGCAATGAAGAAGCCTCGTGTGCTAATGTGAATCTCTACATTCCCATTCACCTTCCAACTCCATTACCCATGTTCTTAACTCATTTGCATGAGGTCCTCGACCCATAAACATGCAAATCATCCCCCACTTTTTTAGGGCCACCATTTATTATTCAAAAAAATTATTTTCAAATGTGATACTGGACTCTTCCTCAGTGGATTTAATACATCTTGATTTCATCATAAGGCTTTCATTTCTTACATTATTTGCAAGTGCTTTAAGCTATGCCAAAATCCTTTTTTTTAGATAACTATTTTTCATAAATTGAGCATAATACTATAGAGAAGAAGGAAACCATCATTCATTTCATGTTAAATAATCTTTTCTTAAATTCATGTGTCAAATATTTTGTCTCGTGTTTCAGATCTCATCACTAGGGGTCCACCTTTCAGGAAAAAGAGTTTTTTTAACATGACCCTAAAGAAAAATTTGGCAAGCTATAAAATGATTTTTTAATTTTAAAACATAGACAAAATAAAATAAGATTCTAATTTTTAATGCACCATTTGCATTTATTAGTACCTATTGTGTAGGTACTATTGTAGTCACTTTTTCAAACAAATTATGTTGAAAAATGTGCATACTACACTTCCTAAATTTTTTGCATCCGTAAAAGTAATTTTTGAAATACAAAATTCAAAAATTTCTATTTTCCTGCGTTTCTATTGGGTGATGTGATAGGACAAGACTATTTTCCTGGGAAAAATAGGTCTATTTCAAATTTAAAAAGTGAAAAAAATCATCATCCAATCAAATTCTAGAATTAAAGCTCAATGAAAGTTGGGAAAAATATTTCACTATGTATAATGATCTGAAAAGGCAAGAAGTAATATTTTGTAGAAATACATGGTAGGCATATTGCACTCAAATTGGTAGGCAAATTGCACTCAAATTGGTAGGCAAATTGCACTCAAAATAACATGCAAACTATAGAATTAAACAAGTCAAATGCCATTTTAAATTTCTCAATTTACTAAGGCTTGTATAATCTTTTAGGTAAAATTTTGATTTCATTTCTTTGAATCATATCGACTGTATAAGTTGTTTTTTAATTTTTTTATTTTTGCAGGTGAATTTTTATTGCTAATATAATATCATAAATAATTTTTCAAATGATAATTTTTTCAAGATTCAATTTAAAAAAATCAAAAAATGTGAAAAGTTTTAATAAATGTTTTCCTCAACATCCAATCAAATTGAGTAAAAAACCTAGTAAAAGTGCATATTTATATCATTGCCTACATCATTTGAACATTAAAACATGGAGAATAATTTAGTTTAGGCTAAGCCTCCTAAGCTTTTGTAATCCCATAGAGTTGCCAAGTGGAATCATTCTGGGAACTTAGAATGTCATAGGCATTAAGCCTTTAGCCAAGCTTCCACAACCCCATAGAGTTACCAAGTGGTAGTATTTCAGGGACTTGGAACCCTAGAGGTATTAAACTTTGGGCTAATCATCCCAAGCTTTTGTAGTCCCATGGAGTTTCCAAGTGGCAGTATTCTGAGGACTCAAAGTCCCATAGGCATTAAACCTTTGAGATAAGCCTCTCAAGCTTCTACAATCTCATGGAGTTACCAAGTGGTAGTATTTTGGAGACTCACTATACCAGATCCATTAATCCTTTGGGCTAATCCTCCCAAGCTTCCATAGTCCCATGGAACTAGAAAGTAGTATCATTTTGGGGACCTAGAATATCATAGGCATTAAACCTTTGGCTAAGCTTCCACAACCTCGTGGAGCTACCAATTCATAGTATTTTGGGGACTTAGAACACTGGAGCCATTAAGCATTTGGGTTAAGCCTCTTGAGCTTCTGTAACCCTATGAATATTCCAAGTAGAAATAATCTAAGGACTCAAAACATCAAAGGCATTAATCCTTTGGGCTAAGTCTCCAGAGCTTCTACAATCTTGTATAACTTCCAAGTGGTAGTATTCTAAGGACTCAAAACACTAGAGGCATTAAGCCTTTGGGATAAGCCTCTCAAGTTTACATAATCTCATGAAATTGCCAAGTGGTAACATTCCAAGGACCTAGAACACTAGAGGCATTAAGCCTTTGGCTAGGCTTCTGCAACCCTAATGAACTTCTAAGTGGTAGTATTCTAGGGACTCAAAACCTCAAAGGCATTAATCCTTTGACCTAGCCTCTCAAGTTTCCACAATCCTATAGAGCTTCCAAGTGGTAATATTCTGAGGACTTAGAGTCTTGGATGCATTAAGACTTTGAGATAAGCCTCTCAAGCTTTTGCAACCCTATGGAGCTACCAAGTAGTAGTATTCTAGGGACTTGGAATAAAAGAGGCATTAATCATTTGGGCAAAGACTCCTGAGCTTCCAAAATCTTAAATAGCTACCAAGTGGTAGCATCATGGGGATTCAAATCCCCTAGGGCATTAAGCAACTAAGATGAGATTACAATAATTCCTAAACCTAAAAATATAATTTGGTAGAATTTATCTATTTAAAAATAGGGGTTTGACTCCTTGATTCTTTGCTTTGTCACCGCCCTAGACCCCCATACAATAATAATGGGGTGGCATTTTCCCCCACACCCCCTTATCAGGATGTGGGCTACAAACCATGCCACAAAGTAATCCAACATTTAAATTTTTTTTTCATGTATCTATCAATTAGGATGGTTTCTATATATCAAGAAATCAAAAAAATAACTATTTCTTAAAAAGATGATAAGTTGAGTAACATTATGTAATGCTTTGTTACCTTAGGTTTGTTGAATTGTGTTAGGTCAAGAATAATATCAAAAATATAATACACCACTTTTTTTACCATATCATACAATTACATATAACAAATGAAAATAATGTCTCTAATATGATGCAATCATGTAAAATTTATATATATTCTACTTCATTTAAAATATTTTATTTCCAATCATGGCATACTTCCCATAAATTTAAGAAACTATCAATATTATAAACATCATACTTATCCATGTTTCCCAAAAATTATAGTTTGTATTTGATTCTACATATGATTACCTATCCTCTAAAAAACTTTCTTGCAAATACAAAGTGGTACTTCCTTCAGCCACTTTTAACAACAAAGTCTATGACACCAATTCCTAAATGTCAAATTTATCTTCGCACAAGTTTCCCATCTCATCCAAATTGTAAGGCATGTCCCTACCATTCTTATCTTAGACATGACATGTTTCTTTATCTTATTGGCTACCCTCTTTCCCAGCCCCTAACAAGTCTACATTGAACCACAAATTGAATGTTCTAGAGACCCAACTATGACCATCACACTCAATCTCAATCTATCACATGGCATAATAAAACATCCACAAATTCAACAAATGTACACTTCACATCAAGCCAAACACCCAACCTCATCAAATTAGACATTTTAAATTTCTTACAGTGGGGATTGAAGTTGTTTCATGACACTTATTCTTACAAGTGATGTGTCAAATTAATAAAATTCACAAAACACACTTTCTAATTTTTAGAACTATAATTAAACAAAAGCCACAAAAGTGGTTAATTTATTCCATAATAGATATTGATATTGATTTATTTTATTTTTAAATAAACAGTGGTGTTTAGCTAGTGTCTAATTTTTTTAATATTTTTTCCATATTAGTAAAGTGTTTAAAGTTTTATTATACTAGTTGACAACAAGGTAAATAGAGGAAGAGTATATGATACTTGGAGATGGCTAAGAGAAGGGTTGTCAACCATTACAAGTTGAAAAAAATTGTTAGTAATGTTTAATTTAGACTAATAACTAAGTACATATTAGTATATTTTGAAGGTTTAATATTAAAATCATGATTTTTAATAAGAAATTATTTTTTATTTGACACAAATATTCATGCAACATATTTAGCAACAATGTTTCTAGTGCCAAATAACTTTTTTTCATCAAAGAGGTAAAATGAGAAAATAACCGATATAAATGGTGCAACAAGATTTCCTTGTGTTAATAAAATTTGAATTTAAAACATGTTGCATTCTTAGAATTTTTTAAAAATTTTGAGCAAGATTTTTAAAGATGGTGATTGCATGCACAAAGTTGTGCATTAGTATTTGCATCAATGAATCTGCGTCAATAAATTTTTCAATGTGGTTGATCTATAGTTTGATGCCAATTGTGTCAAAATTTTAATAATTTAAAATATATATAATTTTTCTCATTGTCACTTTGTGTCATTTGTTTAAATGTAATAAATTATATTTTAGTTGATTAATTACATAATAATGGTAATTGTTTCATGTGTTGTCAATTACAGAGGACAATAATGGTACTTAGGATGATAAAGACAATTTTAATAACTCACTAATAATTTTTCATTACATTAATAGACATAACCTACAATGGAAATGTGTATTTAACTATCATATGTAAGTTTCAACTTTATATTTGGCATTTGTTTAATTGTCATTAAAAAATTTCCTTATTGCTTGAATAAGTAAATTAAAAATCTTAATTTCTTCAAGAGTTTGGAGACCCTTTTTAGCTGAAATATTTTTTTAACAATATTGTTTAAATTAAAATTAAAATTTTATAAAAAATAATAAAAATAAATTAAACAAGACTGAAGCAACATTTCTGACCACTCACATATTCAATATACTCAATGACAACAAGAGACTCATTTTGAACAAGAACAAGGACTTTTTTATAGATAGATTTCATTTCCATCAACAATGAATTTTTGGAGTACAAATTTTGTTCCACATACTCATATTTGATACCCTTTTCTTCAAGGTCTATCAAAACTCTCATGTTATAGTTATTTCCCAAAAATATGAAAATATTAACTTTATTTATTTTACCATTGCTTTACATAGTGATTTTAGATTAAAGAATCAAGGTTTGAGGGGATCTATTCCACCAAATTTTCTAGAGGCACGATCCCAACCTCATCCTTTATATCATCATAGGTTTTGCTAACAACAACTATCAATATTTGATAGGCTCTTTATGAACCAAACATCTTCACCACTTAAACCAACAACCATTCACATTAACTTTATTTTCATTTTCCATCTTTAATGTAAATAGTAACAATGGAAGATGAATATATCTCTACTTTAATGTGAGTTGTTGGTTTATAGAATATTTTGTTTAGTTTTCAAATGAGATTTGATAAGGGTAAATTTTAGTAGAAAATATTTGTTAATTCACAAATATTCTTTTTTAGAAATTTGGTTTTGGTGATTTTAGAAGGCCAATACATAAGTCTAGGTCACCTAAAAATCTAGAATGTAAGTAATTTTTTGGGTTAGCTCACCAAACATTTACAATAATTTCATGGTTAACCATCTAATTTGCCTTTTATATATAGTAAATATGATTCCATGGGTAACCATCAAATTCTACTTTTGACAAAGGTAACTACTCGATAATATCAAACAAGCAACCAAACAATGTCATAAATTGGTGAAACTAAATGGTTAAATTATTATTACATCTATTAGTTATAACCACACCACCACCAATTGACTATAACTAAATGACTACATTTACCTTTTTATCAATTGGTTGAATCCTTACTTCAACTAAATATTTGCATATGTGTTACGACCTAATGGTTGCATCATGGTTGTGTTCAGCCAATGGCATCCCTCTAGCAACTATTTAGTTGCATCATTCTAGAATCATCTGTCTACATCACTCATGATGGCATATGATGGTAATGCTAAAAGGATAGGCCAATTATTAGTAAAATTTAGCATATTATCTTATTTTAGAGACTCAATAAAAATATCATGCAACTACCATGCACTTAAAATATAGGTACTTATTAATATTTTTTAACAAATTTATGGTAAATTTGATATTAATTATCAAGTATAATATCAAAACCATTTTACATGTAGAAATCCCCACTGATAATGATTGTATTTCAAAAGAAATATTTAAAAATAATATGTCACCCCCTAAAAAATTTATTAATGATGACATGCCACTACTCGAAGATAGTCCTCTAGCTCTCAATGATAATGATGATGAAATTTAACTGTGAGAAGAGATTTTTGCTTCTCATTAAACACAAAGTTTAGTTGAAAATTCCACTCATAAATCTTTGTGAAGGAAAAGAAGTAGATAGATAATTTGAAGGTACTTTAAGTTCAATTGGGCATCAAAAATTCCATTCATTGAACCTATAGAGATTGAAAACGGTAATGATACTCTATCAGAATGCAGATGTACAATATGTAATTGGAAACTATCAAAGAAACACAAAATGTAACTTAAGTTAGACACAATTGAGAAACATTATGGAAAATTGTGTGTTAGTAAAATACACAAATGGACAAACAACAAGAACACATAGATATAAAAATACATAAGAATGCATGCATGTAAGATATGCAAACAAGTATGAAAATGATCAGAAACATCAAAGCATCTTGTTAAGAAAGGGGGAAAAATCACAACTCAATTTGGAAAAGTTATGTAGTCCAATCTAAAGACCAAATATATACAATTCTCTATTGTATACCACATTTTAAAAAGTGGTAGACCTATTTTTTATTTTTTTTATTTTAAGATTTTGTTTCAACATAATGGATTTTTTTATATTCCACAATCACATTGGTCAGATAGCAGTGATTCAAAAATGGAAAAATGTTTAGCAATGTTGAGGAGCATTTGAAAGAAAAATTTCAAAATTCATTGTTTATCTCATTGTCCATTGATGAGGTCACAATAGTTGATAACACATCATGGATTTGCATGCATGTTTATACCCTTAAGGTCTATTAAAGGTAACATCATTTATTATTTTTTCATAAGATGGTATAAAATTGTAATGTTGAAAAACTTCATAAATTAGTTGTATCTAATTTGAGACATAAAGATGGAATGAATGATTATGCAATAGTTACCAAGTTGGTGTGTGTTGGGGCTGATTGTACATCAATAATGCAATGACATAGAAATGATCTTTGTGTTTGAATTCAAACAATAGATGCCCCATATATGATTTGGATTCATTTCATGGATCATATGATGAATCTTACATACAAAATTGTTAACACCTTTGGTAATGTCATAAAAATGGAAGAGCTCATTCGTGACTTGCATGATTATATGTCAAGAAGTTCAAAAAGATTTTGAGTTTCAAAATTTTGTAATAAGAGTGATTGATGGTAAAAAAAATGAAAAATGTTGATAGAAGATGGATTTCTATGTATGAACTGACATGCATAATTTTTTAATAATATCCATCATTAGTAGGTTTTATGTATAAATACTATAAGGAATTTGAAAAGGTAAAATATTTGTTGTATCATTTAATTTATTTGGAAACATTACTAAAATTATGCAAAATTTTCCCATTGCTAAAATAAATCAATTATTTAATGAAACATCATTATTTTGGACCCTAAATTTTGACTAAGTATTTTGGATTTTTGGCTGGAATTGGCATGGTGTGAGAGGAACATGGCACAAAACTAGCATGGTATAGGAATATCGTGGTACAAAACTAGCAAGGCATGAGAGGAGAAAGGTGCAAAAGATAACAGTATGAGAAGACCCAGTCAAAAACAAAACATAACTATGGAGAACCTAAGAGGATAGGACTTGAAATAGTAGTGAAAGGCTTAGGGAACATGAGGATAGTAGGAAATAGTTGAGGAGTAGTTCTCAAGGACAATCTAGACTTTAATCATCATGAGTTTCACATTGACCCATGAAAATAAGGACATTTGGTAGTAACAAAGTGGCATCGAATAAGAATATAGGGGGTGTGAAGGCTGAGATCCTTAGGAAAAAACAAGTAAAATACTACCATGACTCTTAATCTATTAAGAGATCATTGGCCAATCACCCATTTGTCATTTATTATATAACTACTTGGTCAGGGAAAAAATATGTAAGTACCCCTATGTGGATTGATGTAAGGTGACTAATAATGGATTACATATAATAACTCTATAGAATTATGGATATTACAATCAGTTCAAGCGTTATATTTCTAAGAATTAATAGTTAAACATTAAAAATTGGTTTGCATTGACTAATTTGTGTCTTATCATTCATTATGAGATTTATAGAACATTCATTATATGAGATTACATAGACAACCCTTTGAACTTCATGGCATTTATCTTTGTGTTCATGGTTATGATTACTGAGTCAAGGTTCATAGTCATATATTTATTTTTATATGCAATTTATAATCAGATATATGAATAAACTCAAGTATATGACTAGTGTGTTATTGAGCAACATAACCCATGAGAACCGGTGTGTTGTTGCATGCTTTAGGTGAGTGGGCAAGACCTTAGTCTTGCATGAAAGTCTAGCATGTAAGCTTGTTGGGGCTACACTTTAAAGCCTAAATAAAAACATGATAAAGAGAATAAACGCAACACTTAGGAGAGATCCATATATATTATTGACTTCATATGGTTGAGAAAATGAGTATGTCAATCTTTATATATATTATACACATTGAATGAAAACTTTGAGGGACCTATTTTTAGGAGTTGGTAAAATTTGATAAATTTTAAAAACCCTAAAAATTATTTGAAATTCAATACCAATGATCATCTTTATATCATCATGAATGTAAAGGAGATACCAATGCACACTTTATATACAAGACTTGATTTTGTAGGATCTAAAAATGAAGAATTACCTATAACACATCTTCTATATGATATTATTTTATGTGAAATGAGGATGAAATTGAGAAAAAATTCTCAAAATGTATCTCCTAAGATCAAAGATTTATATTCATACTTCCCATGACCCTACTCTTCCCTATGATTACACATCAACTCACATGCAAACTATCGACCCTGGTCATCCTACTTTGAGATATCTTCCACCTTCTTGGACCTTTCTTCATCATATTCCTACCCCCCATATATCCTTAGTCTATAATGGCCCATTTGCACACAAGACAAGCCTTCTAAAGACCCCTCGAGGGTTCTTAGGAGCCTGTTGACCAGCCCAAGACCCTATTTGACCTAGGTTACAACTTGTGTAAAGGAAACACATGGCCTAGGTTGCATGTTTTCTTCACCAAAATTGTGGCCTGGGCCATGGCCTGGGTAGAACATGTCTAAAAGTGTCCATATGAAGCCAAATGATA
Organism: Torreya grandis; assembly: GCA_037957365.1. Taxonomy (NCBI): domain Eukaryota; kingdom Viridiplantae; phylum Streptophyta; class Pinopsida; order Cupressales; family Taxaceae; genus Torreya; species Torreya grandis. The sequence continues at coordinate 4,566,135 of JARHVA010000300.1, forward strand.
AAAAATGGCTAGTTTTAGGTTGTTTGGTAGATTTGGGTAGGATATATGCCTCTTTCTCATTAATTTGAGCCTTTCTCTCATCTCATTACATCATCTCTTGATTATTATTCCCTCTCTTGACTCTCATGCCTTCTTGAATCTCTCTTGATTCATTCTTGGTACTCTTGAACTTGATTGGGGATAGAACATCCTATATACTGCTACACACTTACTTGGAGACTCCATTGCTACTCTCAATTGTTCCTGCTTCCTTATGGCTTGATCCCAAGCTTATACATTTAGAATTGTACCTAATTTTTTTACTTGGTTAGAGCTCTTACACCATTTCAAGTTCTCACTTCACTTCCTCCTTTGCACTTGGCTCTTAGTTTGGACTTCGGCTTGCATATAGCTTGGTCTTCCTCCTACATTACTTCCTAGCTTGGATTCCTGGTTTGTAAAACATCTTCTATTTATCTTTGAGTTTGATCTGAGGGCAATTTTATATGCAAATTGAAACTCCGTTTTTTGTATAGTGTATATGTTAGGGTTTGAACTATTTTAATGACATAGTTATTTTGTGTATTGCTTAGAGTAGTTTCCAAAGTGTTTTGTATTTGTATATGTTTAAAGAATACTTTCATGGCTTGAAATATTCCTTTGATGCATACCATTTCTATCTTTGGAACCCTTCCTCATTACATAGTATAGATATACACGCTCAAAACAAACTAGAAAACTTTCTTAAATATTCTCTCTCTCTTGCTAAATTAGAACATTGCATTGCTTGAAAGCAATAGTATTGAATTGGAAGGATAAATCATATATAGAATAGGCATGCTCTTGAACCCTTTCTTAGAAATATATTTATTACTTAAAATGTCTTTCATTCAGCCTCAAGGTACCTTGGCTTCTAGATTTACATTCTGATTATTATCTCTCTTCATTTGGTATCATTGTTCTCTCTTTGTTTATGTAATCCATAGTCTAGTCTTAGCTACGTGCCTTACTTTGTTTGGACCCATTAGAGTAATATGTGTGTTTTATCATGCTATCCCCAGCCTATTTTTCAAGTCTATATATAGCTTAGTGCATGCCATCAAACTAGATAGCCACTATAGATCTCTTGTAGTCTATAGAACCCTTGAGCCTTTTAGCCTCTTAGTGGTTTGCTTAGCACCATATTAAACACTAGTGGTTCCATTCAGATTCTTGGAGCTATATTCTGACATGCCTAATGGAACCTCACATATAGTTTCACATTAGTTATATCCCATTTATATCTCTCTTGTCCAACTCCCCTTTGTTAATTGTTAGTCTTTACTTTCAGTTATGTTTCAGCTCTCACCTTGGTTGCTTTTTCCTACTTTGGTTTTGTGTCTTTCTCCTGATTGGTTCCTCATTAATTTTCCTTTTATATTGCATTTAATGTTTCTCATGATTTATTGCATCTATGTCTGATCTCCCACATTTTGGATGCCAATCCTGGCAGATTCAAGGTCTCATCCCTGAGTTCACTAATGAGTAAACTACATTTGCAATGGAATGCCATAGACACCATAAGACCCAGTAGCTTCCCTTGACCCAACATGGTAGTCTACACCCTCTTGAATTCAAAATGGAACAAGTTGGAAAGACCATAACCAATGGAATTATTCTCTTTTTCACCAATCCAAGCTTCATTCATTTGAAGATGTTTTATCTCAACCTCATGTCATGCCTCATTCACCCATTCAAGGTGATGAGGATCTTATTTCGTAGCTAGGGCCTGAGGAGTTACATACATTCATTAAGGATTATTGTACATGTCTTCATGTGAATGAAGTGATTCTTTCTTCCCCTAGGAGTCATTGGTGTGCTTCCTCTATAAATAGATCTTGTACCCACTCAATGTCATGTGGCTTGACCAGTTCTTGTGTGAGTTCCCTACCTATTACTTGGTTGGAGACTCTAGATCAAGAACACCCTCATATCCATGTTATGGGTCATAGGTATTATAGCTAAGTGAGGTATCCCTATCTTAGGGGTTCCTCCCATCCTCTTAGTCCTTTTTTAAATTTTTTGATGAGCATACTAAGTTTGATCACCACTTGTGGACTAGAGATCCATGGGATGCCTATCATGAGCATTAGTGTCCGTCAGTTGACCCTCGTCTAATGGCACATGATCAACATCATGTTTATTTTGGTCATCATGACTACCTCCATGGGTATTCCATGTCTTCTTATCATCCTCATGAGGAATGTCACCTATCTTGTGGTCATTCCCCACCATGTGGTAGAGATGATTTCTATCATGAGCATTTTCCCTATTAGGAGCCACCTTAGCATTATCTTCTCCATGACCATGGTTATGGTGATGCCTATATGCATGGTAACATCATTACAATCATGATTACCCTCTTAGAGCTTGTCACTAGCCTACTATCAACCATACTTATGATGATCTCCATCAAAATACTCTAGCCCCTTAGGTGCATGTTATTCCCCTTCCTACTCCTATCCCTGAACTGCCTTAGTTTGATGGGATGTAGGAATCCAATCCTATGGATAATATCATAGAATTCATGATGGAATGTATGGATTAGTAATAGGATGAAGGTATGATGTTTAATCTCTTTGCTTGTTCTCTATGATTTGAAGGAATTTTCTAGTTTTAGAAATTATCACTAGATTTTCTCTTTAATTTCCAGCTTTTTCTAGATGACTTCCTCTAATATTTTGATATCTTTAGACCATTTAACCTTGGAATCCAATCACTCACTTCCATGGTGTAAGCTCAGAGTGAGTTTAACTTTGATTTTTTGCATAGATGGCACTTAGTTATTTATACATGTAGGACTAGGTTCTCAGATGACCAACTTTATGATATGTTCATGCGAGCATTGAGGCAGGAGGTACACCTTGAGGTCCTCAAGCATGAACCTACCTCTTGTGATGAATCTATTAATGAATGTTTGAATATCCAAGTGTTTGAGGTATGAGCAAGAATTTGACATATCCCTTCCCAAAAGTCATCCTCTTCATATGATCACAATCATAATGTGATTGGTGATGGTGTCACTGATTCTCCTCCTACAAAGAAGGACAAGATGGGCAGCTGTGAGGTCAATGCTTTGAGCAAGAAGCTAGCTGAAAAGAAGGCTTTTGAATCAAGCACAGTAAAACAATAGATGGTATTTCCTTGTGACCTTGTCAAGTTTTGTAACTTCCATCAGATGAGGGGATATGATGATGCCAATTATGCTACCTAAAATTCTAGTGCGCAAGCCTCGCATCCATCTTAGAGTTCTCTTATTGTAGAACCTAACCACAAGTTAAATGTTTTGAAAGAGCCTCTACTTGACCATGATAAGAAAAAACATAATAAAAAAATAAGAAATCAAAGGCTAAGGCCCTATGTTCCCCTTTTAATCTTTCACCTCTTCTGACTCCTCTTCCTAGGCTGACCTAAGAGGGAAATCCAAGCATGAGAGTAGCAAGGTTGTTGTTGCTATCAACATAGCCTCTACTAGGTACAAGTGCTTTGTCAACATGTGCTCTAATTAGGCCACCAACCTTATGTGAGAGACTAATAGTGTTGGACCCCTTGTCTAGCCCATGGGGGTATGAAATTCTAAGGTCAGATTTGACTTTAGGTGTAACATTCCTCCCCAATCTAAATAGCATCCTTACTGTATCATAGAGGAGTTGTAGGGCCTCTTGGATAGGATCTCCATTTGGGACCTTCTTTACCTTTGCCCTGAGCAAAGGGGCCTCATTTTTTATGAGCTTGGTTTCCCCCATGAGGCTCCACTATGTGATGATGTCCAAATTTTGTTCAACTCCAATACACATGAGCACCTTTGTCCTCCCATATTATATTTTGACCCAACCTCTTTGTTAAACACTTCAATTATTTCAAAGAGGGCTCATTTCCCTCTCTACATCAAGACTTCTATTGATGATTGTTACATCAAACAATGCATTATTAAATAAGGAGATGCATTGAATATCATGCCCTTAAATGTGTTCAATGACCTTGAGATTAGTTAAAAAAGCTCTCTGATTCTCACCATAACTATGTCAGTTTTAACAATGACACTGATGGGGAACATGAAGCTCTAGGTCAAGTTTGGCCCCAATATAGTCAAAATTTATTTGTGTGTTAGACCTTGATCTTTCATACAACATGATTCTTTATTGTCCTTGGACCGCTGCCATACAGGCCATCACGTCAACCATGTTTTGCATGGTGTAGTTTATGGGTGTAGTTTATGCATGAAGGTGAGGTTCACACATTAGAGGCTGACCCAAATCCTTGAGCATTGCTCTATGCAAAGACAAAGCCCTCAGGTGAGTCTTTGGCTATATCATCACTGCATTATGTAGATTCTCATACACCCCCTAATTTTGAGTCTCATTTATTCAAGGATGAATTTTTTGATCTACATAAGAACCGGTCAGCATTCATCCCTTTAAATTCCAACACACATCAGTCGACTACCTAGTCCACTTTGTGACACCAAGCCAGCCCATCTCTTTTTGAATATCTCTTCTAGGATATCTCTCTAGATTTTAAGCTCCCCCTTGTGTCATGTTTTGACCATCAAAGTGTAATCTCTCTCCATGTATCTCTCACTGAGACCACTAGGATGGTTGAGTCCAATCTTGAGTGTTGTTTCATTCATGTTATGATACATAACATGTTCAAGGAAATAAAGTCTTACACCAAAATCATATGGTCTTGTTGTAAGTATCATTATCCCCTTGATCACCGTGGTTTGGAAATTTCTCTCATAGATAGACCAATCCCAAGCCTTCCTATAGTGAATGTCCTAGTGATTGAACCTGAAGTGTTAGATGAGTTTTTCCTTCTCGTGCCTAAGTGTTTTGAGGAAGGTAATTCTATGGATGTTGAAGGATCCATAGATATTAACATTGGCACTTAAGAAAGGCTTAAGATTATCAAGATCAGTGCTATCCTTACTCATGAGGAATGAGATGTTTTGGTTTCCCTCTTACATGTATTTTTAAATGTATTCACTTGGGAATATATTGATATGAAAGGCATGGATCCTAACCTATTCATACATAACCTTGTTATGGATAATGGGACTCAGCCCATTCACCAAAAGCAATAGCCCATTACTCTTAAATTCTCCCAATTGGTCAAAGTAGAAATAGAGAAACTCATCTGAGTTGGCTTTATCCAATATGTTGACTATCCATGATGGATTTCCAACATTGTCCCCATTCTCAAAAAGAATGGGGCTATTTGAATTTGCATGAACTTTCAGGATCTCAATATGGCATGCCCAAAGGATAAATTTCCTACTCCTTTGATAGACTAGATTATTAATTCTACCACTAGTTTTGAGATCATGTCCCTCATAGATGGTTTCTCTATGTACAACCAAGTCCAAATTGTACCTGAAGACTAGCACAAGATAATGTTCATTACCCCATGGGGTACCTTCTACTACATCATCATGATTTTTGGTCTAAAACATGTTGGGATCACATATCAGCATGCCATGACCCACATTTTCTATGACCTTATCCATAACATAGTTGAGTGTTATGTCGATGATCTCCTCATCAAATCTTACAATCAAGATGAGCATGTGTGAGACCTTAGAATCATATTTGAGCATCTCCAAGAATATCACATCAGTCTTAACCTTGAGAAGTGCATTTTTAGTGTTTCAGTTAGAAATCTTCTTAGCTTCTTCATCTCATAAAGGGGCATTGAAGTGGATCCCATTAAGATCAAGGTAATCCTTGAGATGCCTCCCCACATAACCTCATCCAGTTGTATTATTTCCTAGGAAGACTCAACTTTCTCAGATGTTTCCTTGAGTATGCTCACAAATCCATACCCCTCATATGTCTCTTGTGCAAGGACACTCCGTTCTTGTGGTCTATTGAAGTCCAAGTGGATTTTAAGGAATTGAATCATCTATCTCATAATCCTCCCATCTTGATGACACCTATTAAGGGGTGTGAGCTCATATTATACACCTTTATCACTAATATTTCCATTGGGGGCATGTTGTGCCAAAAATATGACATTGACAAGGAAAGAGTTGTTTACTACATCTCTCACACATTGGTTAGCCCTAAACTCAACTACTCTCTTATTGAGATTTAATGCCTCTCTCTCATCTTTGACATGAAGAAGTTACAACATTACATGTTTGGCCAGACTACTAACATGATTGTCTAGTCTGATTTACTTTTCTACTTGTTCATTAAGACACATCTTGTTGGTAGGACTACAAGGTGGATCATGCTTCTTTAGGAGTTTGACCTTCACATCATTAACCAAAATTCCACCAAGAGATTAGTTGTGGCCGATCAACTCACTGAGTTCTTACTACCAAACCCAAACATGGATTTCGTTGAT
>JARHVA010000300.1:4577500-4737500 GCA_037957365.1 Torreya grandis
ATTCCATCGAGTAGCATGTAATCATTATCACCTTAACTGATGCCCATGAGTTAGGTATGTGTTATGTGTAGTTATTCTCTAACTCACTCTTAGTTTTGTCTCAACTCACTAGTGTCTGGGTCATCCTTGGCTCTAAGTTTATTCCCCTTTTTGAGGTGTTATGCAATTTTCTCTCTTTCTTTGAGGATGTCCAGTTTACCCATATCCCTCATAAGGAGAACACTAAGGCTGACACCCTAGTGAATGTCATTCTAGATAGTATGATTTGATTTGATATAACTTGTGTCCCTTCTTTATAGGAGTTAGAGATAGAATTAAAGCTAGACTTGGAATTTGGATTACATTGTATTTACACTCTGACCCATGGATCACGCCATCAACTTCTTCTATTACCATCCTTATATGGTAAGTGAAAGTAATATTTATTTTTATCTTTATATTTATTCCTTTTCTTTGCTTTGATGTGGCTTCCATGTACTACACATCACTCCTTTTTTATTCAAACATCGACTACTTACACCTCGAGGGCATATGTAATCATACTTTCCATGACCCTTCTCCTCCCTATGATTACAAATTAGCTCACGTGTAGAGTACTGACCTTGTGCATCCTACTTTGATACATCCACCACCTATTTGGACCTCTATTACTACCCCCCCATACATATTTATTCCATATTGGCCCTTTTTCACATAAGACAGGCTTTTTAGAGACCCCTAAGGGTTTGTAGAGCTTGTTGACCAACCTAAGACATTGTTTGACCTAGGTCATAACTTGTGTGAATGAAACTCATATCTTAGGCTACATGTTTCCTTCACCAAAGTCGTGGATTAGGCCATGGCCTTGACAAAATGTGCCTAAAAGTGCCCATATAAAGCCAAACAGTAAAAATTAGCTAGTTTTAGGTCATTTGGTGTATTTGGGTGGGGATATATGCCTCTTTCTCATTCATTTGAGCCTATCTCTCTTCTCATTATGTCCTCTCTTGATTATTCTTCCCTCTCTTGATTATCATGCCTTCTTAAATCTCTCTTGATTCATTCTTGGTACTCTTGAGCTTGATTGGGTATAGAAGATCCCATATACTGCTACACACTTTCTTGGAGGATCCATTGCTACTCTCAATAATTCTTAGTTCCTTGTGGCTTGATCCCAAGCTTCTAAATTTGGAATTGTACCCAGTTTTTTCACTTGGTTGGAGCTCTTACACCATCACAAGTTCTCACTTCACCTTCTCCTTTGCTCTTGGTTCTTAGTTTAATCTTCAACTTGTACATAGCTTAGTCTTCCTCCTACATTATTTCTTAGCTTGGATTCTCGGTTGGTATAGCATCTTATATTTATATTTGAGCTTGATCTAAGGGAACTTTTCTATTCAAATTGAAAATCCATTATTTGTATAGTGTATATGCTAGGGTTTGAATTGTTTTAGTGAAATAGTTGTTTTGTGTATTGCTTACAGTAGTTTCCAAAGTTTCTTGCATTTGTATATGTTTAAATAATACTTTCATGTCTTGAAATATTCTTTTTTTTCATACCATTTATATTTGTGTAACCCTTCCTAATCGCATAGTATAGATATACACTCTCAAAACAAACTAGAAAACTTGCTTAAACATTCTCTCTCTTGCTAAACTAGAACATTGCATTGTTAGAAATCAATAGTATTGAATTGGAAGGATAGCTCAAATATAAAATAGGAATGATCTTGAACCCTTTCTTGGAAACATATTTATTTCTTAAAATGTCTTTCATTCAGCCTTAAGGTGCCTTAGCTTCTAGATTTACATTTTGGTTGTTATCTCTCTTCATTTGGTATCATTGTTCTTGTTTTGTTATGTAATCCATAGTCTAGTCTTGGATACTTGCCTTACTATGGTTAGACTCATTATATTAATTTACATAATTTGTGTGTCTATTCATTCTAGCCCCAACCTGGTTTACAATTCTATCTATAGCTTGGTGTAGGCTAACAAATTGGATAACCACTATAGATCTCAAGTAGCCTATAGAACCCCTGAGTGTTCTAGCCTCTTAGTGGTTTGCTTTAGCACCCTTCCAAACATAGGTGGTTCCATTTAGATTCTTGGAAATACAAGATCATTTTCAAAGGGATAATTTTTTGGAGGTGATGGTAGTTATGAATCCCATATTTTATAACTGTGATAACGGTCAACAATTTATGAGAAATTTATTTCAAAAATGCATTGGTTCTCTTATTAAGCATTTTAGTAAATCTATAGAGGTCATTGGAGTTGAAATTAAATGTATTTCTCAAAAAGATTTACTAATGTCTCAATCAACACATTTCAAAATTACAATGGTTGATCAATATTGATGTCTAAGCGAACCAAAAGAAAATTGTGAAATTACATGCTTATGGAAAATACTTTATTCTAGTAGCATCATGCAGGAAAATATTAATGAATATTTTTTATTATATGAACTTTTTCAAACAATGATTTTGGGTTCATTGGAAGGTGAAAGGGTATTTAGTGCATTATCTTTCATTATGTCAAAATTTTGAAACAGATTGGATAAAAATATAGAGACCTATTTGAGATTGTATATTTCATATTATGTTGTGGACATGTTTCCTTATGAAAGACCTCTGGAAACATGGAGTTCTCTTACTAAAAGAAGAGGTGCCAGTAATACAGTGATCAATAGATAAGATTTAAATATTGACATTGAATATGTCATTGACATGGTAGATGTAAATGTCACTTATGATGAGCAAGTTTGTCAAGTATTATTTCAGCTACCCGAGTTTTAGCTTTATATCTATTAAAATATTTTTTTTTAAAATCCATTTTCATATCCTTTTTTCTACTATAAAACATTTGAAATATTTAATTCATAAAAATTATTGATATAATTGTGATTTGATTAATAGATATTTTCTAGACCTTAATCCATTATCCATGCAAATTTCCCTTTTATGTAGTTAGTTCTTCAAATGGTTCAAAATTTCTTTATATTTTTCAAAATGTATTGTTAGATATATATTTTTATTACTTTTGAAAAAACATAAATTTGATAGTTTAACACAATATTAATTGTTTATACCTTAAATTATAGCTTATTATTATGAATATTAAAGTCAATTACTAAGACAAAAGAAGTCTAGAAGCCTATTGAACAACAAGATCTAATTGAGAAAAAAAAAATCTTATTGAACCCCTACATCATTATAGCTGCATATCAATAATTTCAAATTGATCAAGATTCAAATGTAGAATAACAACCCAAGAAATACTTTCATCATTAAATTGGATTAAATAGTCATGTAAAAAATTAATCAAAACTGAGTTCAACATAGAACCAAATGTTTTACTTAGTTGATGTCAAAGAGATAAATAAACTTTCCATTGACCAAAGAAGCAAATCATAATTATTGCCTAAACTCCACATCCATAATAATTCCATACAAGAACAACATGTTCACTTCCCAAAAAAATGGACTCATAACTAAATTGAATGATCAAATGCATAACAAAATATTTTCCATTATCTACAACCATGATTAGTGCTAAATATAATGCTATAAACAACTAAGAAATGTAGCTAAGACTGAAAACAACACAAAAAATTTCATGATCATAATTGAACAAGGTAAAATTAAATCACATTCAAATTCATGCTTAGTCCAAATCCATAGAAAAAAATAATTGTAGTCCACATCATCATGTTATTTGAAAGACATCAATAGTCAATTCAATGCATGTAAGATTTAAAATAAACCATAACTCAATAAAATAATAATACTTAAAACATAATAAATTGTTATTTAAAAATTGAAACTTAATATTGTCATTTCAAAATATTGTTTAAAACATAATATTGTCTTTTAAAACATAATAAAAAAATTTGAAACATCATAAAATATCATTTTTTTTTAAATACCCATCATCCACTTGTTCACTTCCATCCTTTGAAATCCCTGCCTCTCCGTCCTCTATGTCATCATTTAATATCCTTATCATTTGAAGATCCTCTATAACAGAATTAATATTAGCAATATATACTCTTTCCACATTCATTGCATCTCTTGTTAAAAGAAGACTTGGATCTGCATCTATTTTCTACTTTAATAAAATATCATGGTTTATTCTTTGCTCCTTAATTATTTTCTTGAGTGTGTTGTTCTATTTATTTAATAGAACAAGCTTTTATTTGAATGTAACGGTAGCATTTAAATTTTTTTATGCATTTTTAAAATGCACATTGAGGACCTGGGCTTCATTTTTTAGGTTTTCATATTTTACCTGTAATAAAAAAATGAAATATAATTAGATAAAATATGATATATTTGTTAAAATTAATGGTAACTTACCAAAGCTTTTTCCTTCTCTATATTTGTAACCATGACAAGGTTTATGTCTCTTACCCATTTATTAAAGTATATTTTGGATTCAACATTTAAATTCTCCAACCTATTTAACATAATACTCAAAATATTATCATTGTAATCATTAGAAACTTAAATTGACCCAAATTTAGTTTGATTGAATAAAATGTCAATCTTTTTGGGTTCATGTTGAACTATTGAAAAAAATTGAATCACTGGGAGTAGTTTTGATAATGGGTATTTATTTCTTTGATCAATGCTTTCACCCTTAACTCTCATACTTTTACAACAGTCAGCTCATCTATAACACCCTCTTTAAGATTTGAAATTATACTTTCTGACAATAAATTATTCAATGGAAAAGTAGTCATGTCATCTTTTGACAAATCAATATGGTCTGTAGTTGGTGGACTAGAAGGTAAAGAGGTACAAGGTGCATCTTGAGTAGGTACACTTGAAACTTGAATAAAATCATGGGAATTAAAATCACTAGTAGTGAGGTCCCCTTTTTTAATCCCTAGATATTCCCCATCAAGATCAATATGTTATAAACATGTTAATCCATGCATGTTGGGCACACCTAAAAGAGAAAAATCAGGGAAGTCAGAACCTAACAATTACAGTGTTCCTCTACTTTGTGATGGAAATAAAATATTGTTCCCCCTTGTGTGAATTTATGTTGGTAGCATTGGTGGTGGCATTCTTTTCCTCATAGATTGAGGGTGCCCTAAAAAAATAAATTATATTTAAAAAGAGTAAAATAAAAAACAAAACTTAATGTCAATTTGAAATTTAACATTTAGTATTAGTAGTTAGAGAGAGTATATCCTATAATCTATGTGTCATATTGAAATCACAGTGGTGGTTTTAAATTCAAGAGGTGATCATTCAGTTAATAAAATCTCTAATTTAAGAAACAACAATCCAAAAACTAAAAGTTGGAATGTAAAAAAACTTGAACAAGTGGTTGAGAAGACTGTGGCAATTAAAATTTTGGGGCTTGTTGAGTTCATTCAAGTTCAAGGTTAATGGATTTAGAGTCAACTACAAAAATTAAAGAAATAAATAAATAATAGAAAAAATAAATTTATATGATGCGTCATTTATCATTGAAATTTAAAAGTATGAAAACTTGCATGTGGAGATGATTTAGAAGAAGGCCTCAGACATTTATAAATTTGAAATGAGTGAACTGATGATTCTACAAACTCAAAATATCTAGAACCTTTAGGGTTGTGATGTCCTTTTAAAGCATCTTCTCTTTGTGTGCTAAATGCATGAATTCTTAACTTTAACAAGCAAATAAATACTATGTTTTAAATTTGTAAGAATTTATAAACTAAACCATTTAGGTTATTCATTTAAATGCTAAACTACCCTCTTTCTCATCAATGGACAAAGAATTTGTGCTCATTTTTAGATGAAGCACAATTGGAATTGATGATTTCTGAAGGTCATACAAGTCCTCATAGTACAAGGTCAGAATAAAATTAGAATAGGAAATTGTAAAAATATCATTGCAACAAGCATAATTCAATTCTAATCTAATCATAATGGAAATAAATTTACACCAATCATATTTTAAACACAAAAAATTATGAATAATTTAAATAATATCCCAAAAGGGAATGCCTCTCGGTCTTCCTTGTAAGACTATTATTGCAAGGAAAAATTGAATAATAGATTTTAGAAATGTGTCTGATATTTTATCAACTTAGATCCCCTTTTTAATCTAACTATCTACAATGAAATCAAAAAAAAATGTAATTAGTGAAAACTGATGATAAATTACAAAATGCTAAATTTTAAATTTGAAAAACAATTATATAAATATTGGTTAAACTGATCTACAAGTTATAGGTAGACTTAATATTTTTTATCATCAGTCAACATCACTTTTTTGGTGACAAGGTTTCTATTATAGTGTGGAATCCCTATCAAACTATGAATGTCAGAAGGCAAGGTGCCAAACAATATTAATTTGGAGTTGACATTAACATTAAACCTTATCTCGTTATTATCATAGCAAGACATTAGAGATTTCAATAAGTTTATATCAATTTTATATTATGGCATGTAGACAAGGACCTCAAAATTACATTTGGGAATCCAATTATTTTATGTGTTTGGATACTATAGTAGTTTCAAAATATCAAGGCATAATAAATTCTTGAAAATGTATTTTTTTGTGGAATCCATGTCATTGTTATAGTATGTCAAATTTGTATGTGATTCTATAAAACATGAGAGAGTAAAATAAAATTATTGTGCAAAAGTGTAAAATGAGGGCAAAGGGGATATTTATAAGTGGCAAAAATTAAACCACCCAAAAACAAAGGAATTTGGTTGCATATATAACTAAACAATTTCCTAATCAAATGGTTTCACCATCTAACCAACCAGTTCTAGTTACCATTCAGCTACATTATGTAATTGATTGGCAAAGGTTGGTGTTTATTTGTATTATGAAACTGAATAGTAAGTATTACCGATCAATTGTATAATGCAAATGAATGGAAAACTTTATCGATCAGTTGCATAATGTGACTAACCAGTAACCTTTGCCATTTGGTTACATTCTATAACCATCTAGTATCCTTCACCTATTTGTTTTATAATTCAATTGATCAGTGATAGTTGTCATTCAATCACACTGTGTAACCAAATGCTTATATAGAAATAAAACAAAAAATCCTATTTATCCTATTTGTTTCACCTCCCCTCCCAATGGATTCACCAACACACCTTAAAAATTCACCATGCCTATGAAACAAATATATATTTTTTTTCCAATGAGATTCAAGGGGATTTTTTATAAGGGCACTTGAAATTTACCTTGAAGTAAACAACTTCCAAACACATTTGACCATATAAATGCCAAAAAACTTTAACACAACTCTAATAAAAAATCATATAGTGGAATACTTGATATTATTATTAGTTTCAATTAGAGTGGTGTACATGCCTACTTACACTCCTAATCAAACATATTTAAAAAATAACACAAGATTTGTGTGCATCATATCACCTCATCTACAAGGTCGTTACCCTCAAATAATGGATAGATTATTATTTATGAATTGTTTCCATGGGTTATTTAAATTTTATTGAATGTTGTATAATAATTTTAGGAGTGGTTATATTTTATAAAAGAGCATTTCACTTTTAGACTAGAAAATTTGGTGCTTCGATAGAGAGGATTTTTTCGCTCTACATTGATGAGCCTCTAAGATTTTTATTTTATATCACACTAATGATCATTCCATACATCTAGGCAAGATTTAACTTTATTATGCATTTATTACTGATTCATCCTTTATGTGGTATGGGGTACCCCTATTATAATGTCTTCCACCATTATATCTGCATCTTTTGATGCAAGGAAATTTGGAGTGAGTGAGAGTGACCATAGTGCTGAAACAAGTGAGGGAATTAATTATGAAATTATTTCATGAGGTAAGGATTCTAATCCAAACACTCTATTACCTAATGTTATTCTTGATCTACCTAAATTTGACAAATCTTTTAGTTTTTTTTAGAACTTTTCCTTAATAGCTTATTTTATGGGAAGAGTCCCCCCTAAGAGATTTTTGAAACAATGGGTTCATAACCATTAGCAAGGCCATGGTGTGAAATTAGAAGGAATCCAAAACCTTACCAAATGCTTCTTTTTATTTTGATTTAATAAACCATAACACTATAATACATTGTTAATCATGGTCCTTAGTTTATACGCAACACTCTAGTTGTCTTTTCTTGATGTACCTAAGATTTTTATGTTTAAGAACAAGTAAAACTAAAAATACCAATATAGGTTGAATTTCATGGCTTTCCTCTCCCCCTCTAGGGGTTTATGGACCAGCTCATAAAACCCATAGGGTGCTTCATATGTCATGAGCAAACCAAACATTTTGTATCTCATCCCCACAAAAGGGTTTGTGTGGAACTATATTTGTTTTTGGATCTCAAAGAGACCATTGACATTCAAATTGGGAATAATCATTTTACTCAGTGGGTATTTTATATTAACTTTCCAAACACCTATTTTCAATGCCAATCCTTAGACCATATGATCTAAGAATGTCCCTTGATGGTACATGTTCCTCTTGCTCCTTAGGAAAAAGTTAGTCCTAAATCCCACCATCAAAATGATAATAATGATGGTTGAACCACAATCACAAATAAAAAGAATAATTTGGAAAAATGTGGTGGAAAACCTCAATCATCTAGATATCACCCTATCATGTCTCACATTGCCTTAGGTTCAAGTGGCAAATTTGTTGTGCATCACAAGGATTCTCCTCTAATTTTATGAACACCACAAGTGGTAGCTACTTTTTTAGATTCACCACCTTTAGCTCCTCTATCACAACCCCCTCTTGGAGTGACTTCGTCAGAATAAGATCAAAATATCATTACCTTAGATCGTAAATTGGTCCTTCGATGTTTTATAATCCCATCTCCTTTTAATTCAAAGGAATCTATGGCCCATAAAAGATAGTCATTTCAGCTAGATGATTAATGGCACAAAAACCTACTTTCAATAGGTTTTCTACCCTTGAACATCTCACAAAGTAAAATGACATGAACCTCGATATTTCCAAATGTTATTTTTTTCATAGAAAGTTCAGATCCTTACTGATTTAATATGTAAATATGTGGTCAGGAACAATTGTTAAATTTTTAGAAATATGAAAATTCATTATTTGTAAAAGGTAAATATCTCTATCTTTCTCTTTGATAATGCTACATGAAAATTTTGGCTTGGATCCATTTTTCATAATACCATACATGAGGTTGGTCATGGTGGGGCCTCATGCTTCTAGCTCTAGATCTTTCTCAATACATTATTTCCTGGGGATATCACCCCACCCATTAGGTTATCTAGACTTTGTTTAACTTTGGTAATCACATCATTGATCTTGTTAATTTATATGCCTCTAATGATGCTATGGAGTATACCTTGCTTTGGAGATGGTTTGCAAACTCACTTCTAGATACTCACTAGATATTCTATGGGGACTTTAACATGGTTGAATCTCCTAAGGATACAAAAGGTAGTCTTCCTATGTTATGGTGTGTTGGTAAATGGGAAGCATGGTTTTATATGCACAAAAAACATGGGGTGTTTGATCTAAACCACCACTAGAGGAAAAACTTGAACTTTTCCTAGTTTACTTTGTCTAATTTTTGACAAGGAGAGGATCAAATCCTTTAAAGGCTAGACCAAGCCCTGTTAGCTAAACAAGATCTATTATTTTTTAATCCTACTCATGGTAGGTTAGATTTAGTGCTCCATGATACTTTTATGTATGATCACCACCCTATCTACTTTGATGTGGAGTGGTCTACCCCTTATATGAAGTTGGTTTCGACCCAATTCTATCTCAACACTGCCCACATCAAACATGAAATAACTATTGGGTACATTATCAAAATTTAGAATCCCTGACCTGAGGGGGATACTATTGGATATAGTGGTGGATATATGTTATTTCTCACACTACCACCTTTTTTCTTATGTATAGTAATCAAGCTTCTTTTTTTGGGGGTGTATTCATAATGCTAAAAACCTTGAATATATGTGGGCTTCATAGGATCTTTAATCCTCTCCTTTTGATGTTAATTTACAAACCCAAGTCACTCATGAGCATCATAAATTACAAATTGAGGGACACAAGGCTAGAAGGGCTCAACTACTAGCTTGAATGCATTGGTCAAAAATTGGGGACAAGGTCACCAAGGAATTATTTTATATTCTACATTCTATAAGGGTTATTGACATAATTAAATATATCAAGGAAGGATATGTTTGGTTTACTAAACTTCCTAACATTCTATAGGCCTTTTGCATCATTATCATGGTGTTTTTCAAACCCATGCTAATTCACCTAAGTGTGAAGTTGTTCTCATTAAATCTCTCTAATTTATTCCTTGTAAAGTTTTTGATGCTCAACAAGTCACTTGTGATAGGCCTTTAACCCTCAATGACCTTCATGAGGTGGTTATGAATATGGATATTGATAAATCCATGGACTTTGATAGTTTCCTATGTGAGTTTTATCACACTTTATGGGATATTATTGGTCCTAGTCTTCATAAGGTATACTCTAAAGCAATGTTAAATAATTCTTTAGAACCTCTCATAAATCAAGGTAACATTAAATGTATCCCTAAAGTTAGTGAATCTAAGAATGTTACCAACTGGGATCTAATTACTCTTCTCAGTGTATCTTATAATATTATTGTTAAAGCATTAGCTCTCAGTCTTAAAATCTTCTTCCCTTAATTTTTAGAAGTGAACAAACATATTTTATCCAACATCAATACATTCTGGACAATGTCATTACTATTTGGGAAGGCATGAAATGGGATCATGTTTCCATTCAAAAGGCCCTTTTTGTTAAGATTTATTTTGAGAATGCCTATGACTGTGTTAAGTGGCCCTTTATCCTGGCCATGCTTCAAGCTCTCAAAATTTTGGTCCCAGGTTTATGCAAATAGTTAACATGCTTTTCCAAGATGTTGGAGTGTGTACCACCATCAATGGAGTTTAGTCCTCTCAGTTTGAACTTTGTATGTCTATCAAGTAAGGGTGAACTTTGGCCCTTTTGCTTTATGTGTTGGTAATATAGGGTTCTAGTTATATGTTTGCTAATTATGCATCTTGAGGTTTGGTGAAAGGAATATCTCTCCTTTAGTGTGACTGCCAATTGATAAATTAGCATTTCACTAATGACTCTTTTCTCACTCTTTAGGAAGAGAAGGATATGATTAAGAATGATATGGATTATCTTCATATCTTTTGTTTGGCCTCTTGGTTGGAGGGATATCAATGGCAGTGGCTTCTTATAAGGGTTTAATTTAAGTTCCTTAGCATCCCTTTTGCTTTGTGTGCCTCTCCTTCTAATTCATAGTCCTATGTGGTTCAAAGAGTTGAGAAAAAAATATCCTTTTGGATCACAAAACCTTTACCTTTAGTGGGCAAGTTTCAGATTTATTTTAAGATCCTGGCAACTAAATGTTTACTATTCTTCATGTTGGGCTCATTTTAATGTTTCCCATAGTAGGATGGAAAAGTTCCTAAGAGACTTCCTCTAGGAAAATTTTTAAGGGCACATGAGATTTCATAGAGTTTCTTAGGAAATTTGTTGTAGGCGTAAGGAGGCAAGTGGTCTAGGTCTTCTAAAAATTAAGCTTCAAGGTCTAGATCTAGGCATTAAATGGGTTATTTGTGGATAAAAGGTGATGAAGTCTAGAATATTCTACTATTTCAATATATCTCTCAAGGGGTCCCTTGTGGCAGATGTGTTTGGCATGGCCTTGGTCTCCATACTCTTTTTATTACCCTAGTTTCAGCTAAAATTCAAGGTACCATTATCATTTAAAGTATATGGAAAGCTTGGGAAAAACTCAAACCCCATCTAATCTGGATAGGGAAGGGTTTAAATAATGGTCTTTCCCTTAATTCTTACTCCCTTTAGTGGTCTCCCTACCTGAATTTTCATAATTTTCCCTTTGCTTTAGTCCCTTGGATTAAAGGGTTAAGATTATTCAAGAAAGGTGTGAAAACCATAGGGGATATATTTTGCACCATGAGTCGTGTTTGGTTATCTTGGCTACAAGTTCAGACCAAATTAAATTTAAATAATGTAGATGTTGATTCCATTGTTAAAATTCAAAGCTTTGTACTTGATGAGTATCTTCCTAATATTGGATTCAAGTCTCTCACTCCTTAGTAGAAAGGCTGACATTGGCTTATGACCACTCCTTTTACTCATTATTCTCCTCAGCTAGGGTACAATATTTTATCACCCCAATATATTTGAAATGATATTCTTAATCATCAATGAAACCTTCAATCTAGCCATGGAGTATGGTCTAAAATATTTTGCAATGTTTTGGTTACTCCCATTAAACCTAAAAAGGACCATTTTTTTTAGTTCATCCTCTATCAAGGTTTGCCTATGGGTGACCGACTTAAGCACATAAGGGCTTCAAATCCCATTTGCCTAGTTTTTCATCAACTTGAGACTATTAATCACCTTTTCTATTTTTATCCTCATGCTCAGTCAATGTGGCATTTGATTCATACCCTCTTTCATCCATTTAGACCATAGTTATTTACATGGAAGATGGTTCTCTTAGGGGACTTTGCTTTGTTTCCTATAAGATATAATATATTTTGGCAATTTTTTATTCTAACATTTTATTTTAAATATGGAAAGTTAAGAATTATGCTTATTTTAATCATGAGGAAATTAAACATAGTTTTTTTATTACTAATAAAATTATTTCCATTTCCAATGTTACTTGCTAGATTCAAATCCAGACTAACAAAGTTTTCTTTGAACTTAATCACCTTGAGAGCTTACTTGATCACTGGGTAAATGTCTCTTGTACAATTAATTGAGAACCTCCAGAGCTACCACATTTTCTATTGCCTCCCCATGGACAATGACATGGTTTATGCCAGTATTATTCTAGGAATAGACACAGGAGCCTCTCTCCTCATCAGTCGCCACCTCATTCATCTTCCCCATGACATGGTAGACCAAGTGGATCTTCTAAGTGATGTTAAAATTTGGGGCTCTCCCAACTAGGACCATGGAGGTGATGGTAGGGGTTGGGGCCATCCCCCTCAAGATAAGTATCTATCACTAGCTTTGGAAATTTCTCTTTATAGACACACGGATGAAAATAATAATGCATAACAAAATAATGGATGGGAAACTTTACTTATTGATGAAGACCCCATGATCAAATAGATTGAGGTGATAAGCCACCAGACTACCTCCTCTACTGCCTCTTATAGACAACATGATTGTTGTTGTAGACTAATTATTCCCTTTATTGTTATGTGCTCTAATGAATGTTTTTTTGGTTATTACACATCTTTGAATTGATGTTTTATTGAGTTGCCATTATTGACCCTCTATTGGACCTATTGCTTCCTAAGGAGTTTTATCCTCGATTTGACTTTGTTCATGGGGTGTGACCTTTCCAACCATTTTTTATATGATTAACAGTGTACTTTATACTTGTTTATATTAATATCTTCAATAAAAAAAATTAGGAGTGGTTTGCATTTAAAATAGATTCATGAGGTAAAAGTCTTAATACTTTTGATATAAGATACATTGATAATATTAATTTTCATAAAAGGTTAAGATCAAAAACATAATTTAAAGTAAGGAATAAGAAGTTTAAGAATGATTTTAATGAACTAAAAAATTAAAAAAACATATAACTAAGAAAATATATGAAAATAAATTATGTCCTATGATACCTCAATGATCACCATATCTATTTACCTATCAGTGGGTTGCTTCCTATTCAATTTTGAGGAAGAAATAAGGTGAATAAAAGAAACAATCTTCCAGATGTAAATCATTGAAGAAATAAAATATATGGCTAAATTTTAGCGAAGATCAAGCATTTCTCAAAAGAAAAAATATAAGCATCTTTGCTCCTCGTAAGCCATAAAGTTTTGGAAAGAGTTATACAAGTCTCTAAAGAGGAAAAATAATCACCTATTGATCTCATATTAATAACATCTAAATACAAAATGATCCTCAGTTTCAGGTTTAAAATAATAAATATGATAAATATGATGCCTTTGAGGAATATGGTGATTTTTTTTAATGCAAAGTTGATGTGAAAATTCTTCAAATTTGACCAAAAGAACCCTCAAACTACAAAATAATTGGAACTAAGTATGGCCTAAAGGTTTAATGAGCCCATCTTTAAAGTGAAGATATGTACTATAGTAATAGTGAAGCTTTGAGGAAAGATGTTGGTAAAGCTCTAGTTATTTGGATTAAAGTAGTAATATCTATAGATACCATCTCTGATATGCCTATTTATCTCTATTTTGGACACATATAATGCATCACTCACAAAATTATGTGGAGGGAATCTATCGATGACAATACCTATAAGGCCTAGTAGCACAACAACCTTGATATACTATAAAGATTGGATCTCATGTTAATATAGTTATGTAGAGGATTTGAATGCTTTAGATAGGTACTTGAATAAATCAATCAAAGACTTATCCATCCATATAACCATGTGTATCATATTCACCACTTGAAATATTATAACAATGATAGTGGGGTTGCAACAAATTCAGTGACAATGATGTGATAAGGGACCAATATTTTAGTATGGATATGTTTGCATAACATGTAGTTAACCACTCTTGTAATTCAACTTCGATCAATGCTCCTAAGATAACACCCCACATTTCAACCCCATATCAATATTTAGGTGTAAAAAATGAGTGGAAGAAGAGAATATTTGTCTAGATATCTTAGAACTGAAGCCAAAAATATTGTTTCTCAAGACTGGTAAAGATATCATACCCTTTAATTAATATAGACTCACCAGTGAGTGACAAAATAAATTGAAGAGTGGCAAAAAGGACCCCTATATATATATATATATATAGAGAGAGAGAGAGAGAGAGAGATTATTTCAATCCTTTAATCTTTATATTTAAAAAATTGTAACAATTTTTTTATGAGATGATATTTATAATATTTATTTTTTAAAAACTTAGTAATTCAATGAAAGATACAAACTTGAAAATTTTAAGAGGGATTGTTTAAAAGGTTTTTAGTTTGTTAGTGAATTTTTTTGGGCTTTAAAAAATCTAACTAAAATTTAACATGAAAAGGGGATAAGGCTAAGGAAAATTCAAACACCCAATAATAATGTATGCACAAAAAGTAAAAATAAAAATTATTCTATAATAATCACATATTTTCTTTGTATTAAATATAATATTTTTAAATGATTTTATATTTTTTAAATTTTAATAAAAAAATAATCTTGTAATCAATTATAAAATAAATTTTAAAATATGTATTTCTATGTAATCTTTAAAAAAAATCATTTTTATTCATTCTTGTATTATTTTTTCTTCTCAACATTTCATCATTATGTAATGAAAAAAATTGTAAATATGTTTTTACATGCCCATCCCTACTTACATTTTTTTCAATATAAGTTACATTGAAAATTGTTTAAATGATAAGAGAAAACAATATTCAATTTTCAATATAAGTTGCATTGTAAATTGATTAAATGAGAAGAGACAGAAAAATGCCATGAACTCAGATAATTCAACATGTAAATGTGTGATTTCATATTATATGCATTTTTTTATTGGATATGTATCTATATTTTTTATATTTAAAAAAATATTGACATATTTTCAATAAAAATAAACAAAAACAAAAAAATAATAATATAAAATATTAATGAGAACCAAAATAGTATCTAATGTACACTTAGATTGTTATTTTTTTCCTTGATTTCACTATTTGTAATAATGTAGTTGTATATAAGTTGTAAGTATTAATATGAGACAAATTTTTACAAATGAAATTGTAAGTAAATTGCAGTAAAATATTAAGGAAAAAAAAGTTTATAAATTTGTTTGTTACAAATTGAAAGGTGGATAAATAATCAAACCATCATAAAATTTCTATTTGATAGATAGGGTGATTTTAAAATTCTAATTTTACTCCCAACCTTTAAAAGGATCTGAATTTACTGTCTTAAATATGACTACTCTTAAATTTTAGGTTAAAAACTTTTTTTAGCATAGTGTTATTAATGGGTATCCATTCTGCCAAATTTATTTGGGAATGTAGTCAAATTATTATAGATGATAGTAAAGTGCATTGTCATGCCATCCAAAAAAAAATATTAAAATTTTGATAAGAAATGTTTTTCATAACACCACCTAATCTTTAAATTTATGAGTTATAACTCCAAACATTATACCCTTTCCTTAGAATATGTCAACATTGCAACCAACCAAAGGTTCATACCTAATAAATTTGGAGGGACCTTGAAGAACATGGCCCATGGGGAATGAGTAATGACCATCAAAAGCATTAGTTGTATATAAATGATAATTTTTCAATTTAAATTTATATGTTAATCATACAATTTTATTAGAGCACATCAAAATATTTATCACTAATAAAATAATAATAATAATATAAATATGGTTACGAAAAAAATGGTCAGTCGGTACGCATGACCCAAACTCTACAATGATAAAAAAAATATGGATTAGAACAAAAAAAAAGGGCCAATAAAGCATGGCAACTAAAAAACCATAATATTACATCAAAAGAAATCAAAGCACATATCAATAGGCACAAGCCACAACCCCATACATTGGTAGAGTCAAATCATCCTTGGAAAGCTAAGAACTCCATCAGAAGGCTTGGTTGAAGGAGGATCAAGCACCAACCAACCATCTTGAGTGGTCTTAGGGGGTGCCAATGAAACTGTAATTCGCTAAATATAAGGTAGCTGAACATAACTACCAACTAGACCACCACCATGTACATGATTACTCCATCATGACAAGATAACAAAAGACTTCCCATAGGTGCTAAAAAACTCCAACTAGACCCCCTAAAAAATCAAAAAACTAAGGAAGAATATGGAAGAGGTTGCATCTATGATGGTAGCTTCATCATCACCTGGGCATCAAAGGATGGGAGCCATGAGGAGGTTGGTTTGATGGGATGTAATGCATAGTGTAAGGAGTACACCCCTAATGGTTGAGAAGTTCCAAAAAGTGTTGAAACTTGAGTCCCACATTTTTAGCCTGAGTTTGGATCTATGTAAGAGCCAAAGAGATAACCACCACCTTGTAATTAAAAAATAAACTATGAATATGGTTCTTTATTTTTAAAAATGGCTAAATATTTAGATTTTCATAGCTAAAATAAAATTATAGCTCTAAAATAGTTTAATATGAAATCAAATAATGGTGATCACTAAACTTTATCCCCCAAAAAATCATGTAACAAGAGAAGGGATCTAGGTGAAATTTTTTTAAAAGGTTTAGGATCCATTTCTAAGCAAATTGAGCTCTTGGACACATCCAGAAGAGAAGTTTAAAGGACTCAATTATAAACCAAGTCAAATATATGGGTTAATAAATTTCAATTTGTAACAAGAACTTCCTAAGATAAAGGCCTTATATATACCAAAGAAAGTGTTCAATATTGGGCTCAAGCTTGGTATACCATAGTATTTTAAGTCTAGTAAGTTAATTCTTAGATGAAGAATTTAAAATAAAATTCCTATTTAGATTATCTATAGTAAAATAAAATGGATTCATAAGTTTATAAATGATATTAGTAGAGTAATTTATGAGCTAAGTGTTATCACTCAAAATGTGCACCCATGTGCAAATGGTCTCATGCTTGATTGTGCACGCCTCTTCCATGCCTAGTGCCTTGGACTTGCATGTCAAAGAGTGATTTAGTGTCTTTTTGTAATAATGGGATCATCCCATAAGGTGTGGGATTCTTGCACTCCTTCATACATGTGATCTCATTGTAATAATGGGATCATCTTACAATGTGTGGGACTCTTGCTCTGTCATACATGTGTGCACAGTATGGGTTAACATGAGTGCATATCTTTTGGGGATTAGGTTCACATTAAACTATGTCGATTGATTTCTAAAAGATGAGAGTGCATGCTGAAGGTTATGTAGTGAATTGGATGTGCAATTAAGTTTATCTAGTGAATCAATTATGTAATGAAGCTGCAAGTTTGTGAAGGGAACTAAGGGTGATATTCTATGGAAATGCACAAGGCCCAAACTCATTTTATGCCTAGTATCCTCTAATGGTATTCATATTCTACACCTTCATCTATAACTTGTAATGATCTATGAAGGGAATGGTGTGTAGCTTGGATCATAGTTTGTATTTTGTAAGGTGTAGATTCAAAACTCTATAACTTGGCATGGGGATTCATTATTTGAGTCTAACAAAGCCTTTAAATATGAGCACACAAGAATATTAAATATATTAATCATTCTCTTAATGATTTGGAACTTCTTCCTATGCACTTCTTTTTTTCATTGCTTGAAGTCAGGTATACCCGTACATTCTGACTTATGCATCATATTGGTGCAATAAAATATCTTTGCATGGGGAATGCATTGGGAACTCCTTATAGACACAAATAAACATGTATTTGATGTGCAAACTCATGTTGACTATTAAGTGTGGACACCTATAAGAAGCATCTACATGCAAACTTATTTTTAAGGAATTTGACATTATGCAAACATGTAACCTCTCAAGTAGTCCTTATGAGCTCAGCGCTTGTTAGGGTGACTTGGAGAGTCAACACTTTTGGCAGCCTCTATGGGCCACTTTCTTGTTAAGAAAGAACCTAGTAGCCTTGAATCAATCCATTAGGTGCAGATTCATTGAAGCTTGAAATTCATTGACCCACCCTTATATTGAAATTCTTGTGCATGCTTATTTGCCTTGGCTTCTCATGCATACCTATATGCACTTTCCTTCATTGTGTCCTCATGCACACTTTAACTACCTACTATTCACTTGGATCGCCAATAAACAATTTAAGAGTTGGTACCTTCCATAAAACAAAAGAATAGAAGAGTGGAGAAAATAAAACAACTATATGAAAGTACTTAGGGAAAATGAAAATAATAACTAATCTATGATTACCTATATGTGTGCATAGGCACTTAGGGAAAATACAAACAACTAATATATTTTTTAGATTAAGGTAAAAGCAGGCTTTGAAGGGACCCCAAAACCCTATAACAGAATTAGAAAGATAAAGCAATAATGTCCATCAAGAAGAGCATTCCTAAATCCTACTGAAGATCAGCATCAAAATCAGGTTTTATAGGGACCTGAAACCACAAACCTAAACCATAAAAAAGAGCCCAGGTTTTACAGAGACCTGGAAACTCAAAATAAGTTTTAAAAACTAAGAACCAAGTTTTAGAACTAGTTATAACATCCAACAAAAGGGACCAAAACAAAAACAATAACAACAAAGAAGACCCTAGTCTTCTAATTCTAGGATCATCTTCACAGCCTCCTTTCCAATCGTAGCAGTATCCTGTATGGATATTGTAGCTGAAGTAGTAGCATCTTGTAGGGCTTTCTTTCTCGAGCTCTGCCTGGTCCTCTTACATGGACCCTCTAAGGATTGTATTTCTTCATTTGCTCATTTTCCAAGGTTAGCTGCAGCAGCACATATACTTGAAGTTACCTGTTCCATCTTCGTTCTACTTTCCTTGATGAACCTTCTAAGATTATTCTCATAATATTTAAGTTTAATTGGAATATCTCTCATTTTCATCTCCAAATTATTGATTTTGGTCTGATCAGCTTCCTGGTTGTGTTGCATTATTTCCACTTTCTTCTTTAGCCCCATTATTTTCTTATACATCCACGAATCAACTTGGAGAATATCATCAACTTTGAATTTGGCTGAATTCATGAAGGATAGCTTAGTGTCCCTCTGCCGAGCGTCACAAATGTCTTCTACATTCTCATGTGGAGATGAATCATCCTTTTCAATTTGTTCCTCCCTTTCCATCATTTTCTCATCTTTAGTCTCAACAGGGTCTTCATGCTGGACAAGATCATCCTTTTCTTGTTCCCTAATCTCCATAGCATGATTGGAAACCAGAACCATATGTTCCTTATCTCTTATCGAAGCTAGCTCATCAAGTAAAATATTTATGTCTTTAACACTTCCCCCTAACATAGTCTGATTATCCTCATGATCAAAATTATTCTGTTCTATATTTCCCTCAGTTGTATCCCCTTCATTTCCTTTCTCACTTTTTTATTTATTTTCCTGATAACCTTCCAGATTAGAACTGAACTACCCAATATCCATCCCTTCCTCTTCCTCCAAAACATCCTTCTCAGAACTTTCTATAATTTCCAACTCAAATTCCTCTTCAGCAATTTGTTTTTTAGAACTGGAGGGTTTTGGTTTTACTTTTTCTTTCCCCTTAACTTTTTCATCATTTTTACACTGTGAATCCTTATTTTTGTCAGAATAAGGAGTTGAAGCTATGGCATTATTTTTTAAAAACCCCTCTATGATATGAATCAGTCCTTCATGTAAAATGGGGTGAGACTCCTTATTTCTATGACTTTGAAGCAGCAAAAAATGCAAATAGAAAGGGAAGGAAATTCTATCTTTATGCCTGAAATGATTAAGAAAGACAAAATGAAATTTATGAACTCTTTTACTCCTACCATCAAGGATAAAGTACTCATGGATGCAACATAACACATCTCTCCAAATTCCTTTTATCTGCTCCAAATCAAAGAAATCTCCATTCTTTTCCAGTTGCTTCTCCTATGCATCTGTCTTCAAGAATGTTTTGTAGGCCACATTGGAGATACTGGTCTGTTTAGAGAATTTAATACCACTCATGGGAAGCCCCGTGACCTCAGCAATGAAGTCCTCTGTAAGCTTCACAGTGACACCATGGAGAGTTACTCTGTCATCAACCCAATTTTTGAAGAATGCCGTAGTAATGTGGGGTTTAAATCCATGCAACCACTCCAGATAACTTACCACCTTCCCTTTCTGAAGAATCTTCCATACATCCTGTCTAGCCTTCCAATCTTCACAATTTTTTGGCTCTTGCTTTCGTGGTTCACCCTTCATATTGCAAAACAAACAATAGTCCAACAATGCCCAAACACTGAAGGCAGAAGAGTTAAAATGGATCCAATTATTCTTAACATGAAATGGAAATCGCATATATGCTGACACATGCGGTAACCACATTACATTCTCATGAATGTACCTGTTCAGTGAAGGTAATCTGTCCACCGTAAGGCCACTCTGTCGAATCATTAAATTACTAATCTAGGCAGATCTTTCCTTCTTTAAAATGAATAGCATCATAATTAATAAGCACTTTGAGATCAACATGCTTATTTAATGCATCATGCCATCTCACCTTATGCCCCGTTTGAACAACATGATTAGCTATCCAGTCAGCAACCCCATTGGCTTCTCGATATGTATGGGATATGATCACTTTTTCAAATTTTTCAATTAAGGCTTTAATTTCTATCACCGTAGCCTCAATAGACCATGAAATTGAGTTTTTATTATTTAGGATGTTTATTATATTCAAAGAATCACCTTCCAACCATAATTTGGAAAATACCAACTCAACAGCTAGTTTAATGGTGTAGAGGGCTGCAGTAGCTTCAGCAATATGACTATTCAACTTACCAATTGGGACAGCAATAGCATCAATTATATATAAACTAAAAATAGGGACCTTGGTCCACTTGGGTTGAATCAAAAGCCTATGAGGTCATTTTTATTGTGCATAAGTCTATTATCAACTAGAAGGCACATATGGGTGAAAACTCACTTTCCAAGATATCAACATAAATTTTTAGTTTCTAAGAGGGGCTCAAGTATGAACACTATATAGGGTCCTTCCTCCTCAATGGGTGAGATCCTTTTCTTATTTCACAACTTCTCCTCTGATATGTGTTTTTTAAATTCCTTTGTGATATACCTAAAAGGGTGGGAAAAAATTCACCTGTTAATGTGATTTCCCCCACATCCTTGTGTTACTTGATCAGCTCATTCAACCCACTAAGAGCTCAAAATCCCCCAATGGGTTGTGAGCACTTTTGCCTTTAGTTCTTTTAAGATCCCTTTTTAATCTTTTCAAATTTGGGTGTGATAGAATCCTCTGAGTGTATGAAATAAGTTACTAAATTTGATCCATTACTCGAGTTTATGCTCTCATGAGTTCCCTCCTTAGGATATGCCAATTTAGCATCAAGGCCTAAACAAAAGTCATATATCTCATCCTGAAAAGGGATTCTTCTAGATTCTCTTCACTCATCTACATGGGATGACTCATCTCAGCTTTTCTTGTGCTTTTGTCTTCATAGGCCAACATCTCCTTAAGTTTATTAGCATATGCCCCTTGTTATTTTAAGTCTTCCATTGAGGTGAGAAATGACACACTCTTTACATATTCATTAGTAAATTAAGGTATCTAATCAAAAATAGGTACCAACTCTTTTCATTCATCCCTTCCTACTTGTTCAATGTCTTATTACTTTAATTGATTGTATTTATCCACTTCTCACAATAGGTTTGATTCCTATAGTTTAGTGATGTAAAGGGGGTTTCCAATGTTTATCTCATCCTCATCCTCACTTGAGGTACCTCTTCTTCATCTAAATTATCTCCATCTACTCTATATACAATGGGTCCTCCTTTAAAAATGGAGATGGTAGGAGGGTGAGGGGATTTAACTAGAAAATTCGGAGTGGCTTTAACAAGGTTAGGCATCTTGAAATTAGGTTGCTTGGTCCAAGAAGGCTTCCATGCTTGGGTTTGAGGCTCCTAAGGAAGAATAGGATCTTTATTTGGCATGGGTGTAGGCTCTCTTTTATAAGGGGAACCTCTAAAACTTGGGATTTTAAAATTAGGAGATTCATTGGAAGGATCAGAGGGCTTACCTTGCTTGAAGCTAGGGGTCTTGAACATAGAATCTTCCCTTTTCATGGATGGGTCTATGATAGTAAGATAATCTTGTTTAAAAATATGAATGGAATGGAATGGATTGATTGGGGCTTAAATCCTCATTAGTACATGAGCATTTGATGTATCTACTCTTCCTTTATTGCAATTTGCCTAGCCAAGCATTCCTCTTTTTATCTCTATTTTTCCCTCATTTTTTGCTAGTGGATGTGAGATTGGTAAATAAGCTCCTAATGTTGTCTATTATTCTCTAGTTCCTCATCAATCTCCTACATCTACTAATTAATTACCAATAGTATATCTTTGATGCTTATCTGAGGTTGGTTTGGAGCATAAATGGGCTACCAAAAGGGGTGAGCCAGGGTGGGAGCGAGGTAAACACTATGGGGAAGTTGTTATCTTGCTAGTTGAGGCTATTTTTGGGTGAATTTGAGATCACTCTCAGCCTAATATGGATGAGAAGAGGGTGTAACAATGGCATATTCATGAAATGGGGGGTGAAAAGGCATAATTTTGGGTGTTCGGGCTACTTCAACTAGTATATGAGACATTTATAGTCATGAAGTGCTTTGTAGAGTGTCTTCAACACTGAATTATTTAGATTAGCAACAATCTCAGCCAACTTTTAAACTTGTCCCAAGTTTGCCAAACATTATTATTGCTCAAAATGTGCACCCATGTGCGAATGGATCTTACACTTGATTGTACATGGCTCCTCAACACCTAATACCTTAGACTTGCATGCTAGAGAGAGATTCAATGTCTTATTGTAATAATGAGATCATCCCCCAAGGTGTGATACTCTTCTGATCCTTAGGATAAACCTCTAGAGTAGGTTGAATTCCTTCTATTATAGTGCACCTAGTTAGGATCAATGCACAGACGTACAAAGAGTAGAATGAAATCTAAAACTAGTGATAAACCTAATCTTGACAAGGGTAAAAGGGAGGTAAAAGGTAAGAAGGTTGATAGAATATAAAATATGATGCACCAAGAATAAAGTAAGCACCTCACCTGCTTAATGACATAATAAAACTAATAGACTAAATTTGTAAACTTCAAACCAGGTGCATTGCATAAGTGTTTCACATGGAGGTAAGGGAACACAATGCAACACTAGGAGGGAGAATAAAAAATCCACATGTAATGCCTATGAAAACTCATGTATACACAACATGAGACATGTAGAGACTTTTTGTTCTAGGTAGAGGTATGAAGGGAGGACGGTAATGAGAGCAATGTACATCCACAGACAAAGATCAAAGACCATGAATACACAGAACATAATTTATGAAGAAAATTAAATCATCTCTTATTAATCCCAAGGCCTAAGGCAATATTACAAACTTGAATGGTCAAAGATTTATTATACTATAAAAGGGATCTTGGAGGATAATTTTAGTGGTGTTACGATTCTTAAAAATGTTGACCATTTTACAATGAAAATTTAGGGCTTATATAGCATTGGGTAAGGCCCTACATAATTAATTCACCATGGGAGGTGGTAGATAGGAACTTGAATTCAAAAGTGACATCCAGAGCTTGAGGTTGATTAATAGCATTAAGATATTTGTAATAACTACTATAAGTCATGCATATTGAACCTAGATGTGATAATTTGATCATGGAAATAGATGGAAGGTCACTCATGGATCTACGTGTACATCTGATAATGAAGGATGTCTAGGTAGCTAAAGATGGTTTGTGATCATGTTAAGACAATCTAATAGCTACCCAAAATTTAATTATATTCTAATTTGGTTCTCTTGATGCCCAATCAATCTCAACTACCATCCCCATTTCTAGCAGTCACATGTCAATCCACCTTGACCTACTTGCATAAAAGTTATGTAAGATTTTATCTATCATCCTTATGCATATATTAGGGTTTAGGTTGTGTGCCAATATTTTAGGGACCAAATTCTCATTAAAATATGCACATTGATTTCTACACAAATAAGGGTACACGTTGAAATTTACCTAATCAATCTCAACTACCATCCCCATTTATAGATATCACCTATCAATCCACTTGGACCTACTTGCACAAAAGTTATGTAGGCTTTGTTCTTTCATACCTATACATAGAGTAGGGTTTATCATGAATGCCTATGTTTTGGGGATTAGGTGCTCATTGAACTATGCACATTAATTTCTACATAGATGAGGGTGCACAATGAAAGTTGCATAGTGAATTAGTTGTGCAATGAAGCTACAAGTTTGTGAAGGTAACTAAGGGTAATCTTTTATGTAAATGCACAAGGACTAAACTTATTTTGTGCCTAGCCTCCTCTAATGGTATTTGTAGTTTGTGCCTTTATCTGGAACTTGTACTAGTCTACAAAGGGAATGGTGTGTATCTTGGATTATAGTCTATGTTTTACAAGGGCATAGATTCAAAACTTTGTGACTTGGCGTGAGACTTTATTATTTGAGTGTGAGGAATCCTTTTAATAGGATCATGTAAGAATATTAAAAATATTGAGTGCACTCTTCATGATTTGGAACTATTCCCTACACACTTCTCTCTTTCATTACTTTAAGTCAAGGAGACCTATGCAATCTAACGTGTACACTATATTGGTGCAATGAAGGATATTTTCATGGAGGTGCATTGGAAACTCCTTATAGGCACAAATAAAAACTTAATTTATGTGCAAACTTGTGCTAAATATTGAGTGTAGGAGCAAATAGGAAGCATCTACATAGACTTATTTTTAGGTAAATTGGCACTACATAAGCGGGCAACCTCTTGTGTAGTCCTTATGAGTTTATCACTTGCTTGAGGGTGACTTGGAGAGTCAACACTAAGCATCACGGTTCCTTCTCTAGTCATTCCACCATGTACATGGAGGTTATAATTCCATCTTAAAATGACATTAGTTATCAACTCTTAGATACACAAATGGTAATTCTATAATTAACTTATATTAAAATTTTAGTGGATACAATGGGATCCAATCTTGAGAGGAAGTCAAATATTTAATAGTGTAAATCCATTTTTTAAATACTAGTTGATCTTTTATACTTAGCATTTCTATTCAAAAAAGAATAGTAGTGGTCATAATAGGGGACCACCGATTATTATGGTCATTAAATAAAATTCCACTATGATATCCATCCCAAACCCATTCTAAAAATGGCTTAACAACTTCAAATTCTTTATGAAGTCTCTTGGCTTTAAAAGAACCTTCTCTCATGAAAAGAGCAATGGGAATCAATAGTGTTCAAATAAATGTTCTTTTAACTTGTTTTACCATAGTGGGTACTTTTATAAATGTAGTTCCTTACAATGAATTTACATGCCTCATTATCTTTAATTTCTCTAATCACCCATTTGGCACATAGGGTAATGTTTTGTCTATAGACATCAATGATTCCCATTCCTCCTTTGTCACAAAGAAGGAATCATATGTCCCAAGAAACCCTATGATAGCCTCTAGTTTGCTTAGCATTGGCTCAAATAAAATATCTAAGTACCTTTTATAATTTTTCATATGAGGATTTGGATGGGGCCAATATGACGATTAGTATATATGAGTGTTTGCAACGATTTTGGTACAATCTTGAAACTTACCAACTAAAGAAAGAGGCTTGTAAATCCAATAAGAAACCTTTTTTTCTACTCTATCAATAACATACTACCATATATCTGAAAGATAACTATAAAAATAAAATAAAATACCAATAAATTTGAATATTTCTCCTTTATGTATCCACTCCCACTGATAATGATAGATCCAATCTAGCAAGGCATCATGCTCTATTTGTAACACTAGGTTTTGATCCACTATATATTAGACCTTGAGGCTTTATAAAAAAATTCAAGGCATTATCTTTGAAAGAAGCTTTTTGATCCTCAATATGGGGAAGGTATCATATGTAAAATGCCTATTAATAATCTAAAAGGAATGATCAAGAATAATAATACCCCGAATAAGTCCTCAATTTTCTCTACGAATGATAAGATAACCAAACACCTTGGTAGATAAAATAAATAAATGAATAACAAGATGGAAACCCCATATAATTGAGAAAAAAAATCCAAATATATTTAAATTGTGCCCATTTATAGCAAGGCAACCCTATGCATCATAAAATAAAATTTGAACAACCAAGAGAAATAAATTGGCCAAAACCCAAATCCTTAAGCATTACTCAAATATAGGGCCATTCTATCTTATCATAATATTTTTGAAATTCAATTTTGATAAATATAGTCCTCTAGAAAGAAGTTCTAGCCTATTCCATTCATTCCCAAACTATATATGAAGCTTATTTTCTCTTTTCTAATGGTTTCAAGTAAGATATGGTGGAGATGATCCATTAGGGTCTTGGAAATGATTCTATAAGAAACATTAAAAAGGATAATCAAGTACCAACTGTAATAATTTCCTGATCACTAAATTAAGGAATGAATTTAATATTAATTTTGTTGATGATAGCTCATAATGACTTCTTTTACAAGGTTTATATATACAGTTGCAACAAGTTGAGCCTCACAAAAGTTCAAACAAACAAATAACAAAAACAACACTATTAGAATATTCTATCTTTGGGGCACTTCTTTTCAATAAAATTTGTATGGTGATATATTTTCTTGCTTGTCCTTTATCAATTTCAACTATATTACATTGGTTACAAGATCTAATGTTGGTACCTAGATCTTATATATCACATGGATATCTTCATTGTGATTATTTCAAGGTCACATTGAGTGTTGTTTGTGAGTTATTACATACATGTGCATGAGTTTTATTGTTTGTGCATACCTAAAAATATAGGATCCTCTTGTTGTCATGTTTTTTAGGTTTCATCCTTGTGTGGTCTCAATAAATTTCCTTGTAACTAACTTGGGTATGGTCACTAATTTATGTGGTCTTTTTCTTTTTTCATTGCTTGTAACCATGATGTTCATCATTTAGTTTCTATTATATGATTTTATCCATGATTTTTATCATGCATATTATAGTATCATTGATTGGTTTCTATGTTTCCATGGTTTCTACCATGCATCTATGGGTGCATGCTATGAGTGCGTGTTATTATTACTATATTTATCCTAGTTTGGGGAATATTATATCACATTGGGGACATTCTAGTTGTTCCCATCTTACTTTACCTATATAGGCATCATACCCTTTTGTGTTATGTTTGATATGATAATATATTTTATATGCTAGTTTTTCACTTATACATAATTCATTAATATCAGCTACATTGAAATTTTAGTGGCATTTGTTTAATGATATTGGATCTTATACTATAATATTTTCCTAACATATGAGGTATTTAACATAATCTTATGAGATGAGTGATTGTATCACAAGACTTCATTCCCCATATCAAAATAAGGGCATACATAAAGTTATATTTGTTAGAATAAAAATGACTAAGAGTTTGTATTCAAAAAATTTCTTATACAATCTTACTTAAGTAATCATATGTCATTTAGACAAGCATGTACATATTAGTAGGCATAATCATCAATTCACAAGAGCATGAAACACATGAAAGCAATATGTATGTGAGAAACCCTAAAGGGGAATAAAACCCACTAATGATGCAAATGTAGTAAAATCCTATAATACAAATACCAACTTTAGTGAATCACCAACTTCACATGGATCACTAACCCCAACTAGCTAAGCACCAACTCAGCTAGACTTTAGCAAGCACCCACTTGCAAGGAGGAACCAAAACCCTAGATGACTCAGCACCAACTCAACCACCTAAAACACTTTATCACCTTCAAAACATTATTTTTCTCATATAACACATGATCATCTCCTTCTTCATCTCTTCACACATTTATATTCCTCTCAAATTGGCCTTTAGCCTTCTTTGCTCATATATCCCTCTTCTTGAATTGATTAGGTCATATGACCTTGATCCTCACACACAAAAACTTTGTGAAATGTTAATCACTAATCCTCTATATAATTTTAAAGGTCTAAAATACCTCATTATAATCTATAATATACTTTCTTCTTCACTTCCACTCTTCACTCCATAATAGGCCTCAATTGGCCTAGTATTTATACAAGTCTTTCTTGTTCATATCCTTCTTGGTCAACCAAAAACTTATATCCTTTTATTTAAGACATGGAATGGTTCTTGGTACATCTCATATACATGTATCAAACGTTTTTTTATTCCATTTAGGTCTGACCTTCCTCAAATAGGCCTTATCTCTCATTTAGGTCTCATGGAGACCCAATCCATTAGGCCTACATAGCACATGTTACCCTTTGATCTTCCTGGAGAACATTAAAACATTTTAAATAGTAGAGACACATAATATTCCATCCTAATATATGATTTATAATCTCATATAGGCTCCATAACACTTTTTAGTTTAAACCACTACTTGGAGCACATCATTAGTATTGATCATATTAGGCTTGTGCATACCCAGAAAGTCTATCTTGAATAATTGAAGCATAAACACAAATTTTAAAAACAACCATGGAAAAAAATACATATAAAAAAACAACATGACCTTAGGGTAACTTAGGATAAAAATACTCAAACCCTTCTCTACAAGTAGCCCACTCAAAACTGCCAACTAGTCTCAAAACATAGTCATGAAGACTTGAACTTAAATACCTAAAAGAATACTTATTATCACCTTTGACACTTTAATTTATTATTTTACATATATATATCACTCTCAAGTACAAATATTTCAATTTCCAATGCCAAATATTGGTCTTGTAGACCAATCTTTTATCTTCAATATACACAGTCAAACCTGAACTAGTTAACCTATTTTGTCTTTACCATTTCAATAAATTTAATTGATTTCCAAGATTATAAAAAGAATTAATAGTAAATTAATTTATTAAAAAACATCATATGCATTTTATGCTTTAGTTCATGGTAGAGAGCCTCCAACTCATCACTGTAACTTGCTTACCCATATTTGCCTATTTACCTTCAAATATGGTCATGGTGATAATAACATTCAACACTTGTGTAGACACTTTAATATACTATTGATGAATTTGGATGATCCTATGAGATAAATATTTAACTCTAAAATATAAATATACCATGTTCAAGTGACAATATTGGTCTTGTAGACCATTCTCATAAGCTTACACCATTATCTCATCTGCACAAGATAGGTCAACTTATGAGAAACATTATCAACATATCCATTACCTCCAATACATATATACAACATGAACATGTATTAAATGTCTTGAAAAACTTACCCATTCATTTTTATTCATCCCTAATTCATGATAACACATCCCTAATCAACTTCTCGCTTATGCCTAGTTTTTCACTATTTGCACCATTAGGCCTTTTAGCAATAGGTCAACTTGTATGACCGGTTTAGCTCACCTAAATACTATAAAATATACATAAACCACCATGTAAATGAAATAAAAGTCTCAATCTTCAACCTTTATTCATTTAGTAACTTTGAGTTGGTCAACTCTAGTTGCTAAAGTAAATCTCCAAGAAACAAGGCTTTTCTTATAAGGTCCACTCATTCCCTTAACAAACTAATCACACCTAGAGGTGACTGGGAGAGTTTAATACAACATCCAATCACTTAAATATCCATTCCAAACCATTATAGGTTGTTTTAATAAAGATCTTTCTCATCAGGTCAATGTTAGGGTTTTAGAGAGGGTTAACATTATTTCTAGTGTTAACAATTGTTCATAAAGCTTAGCCCCTTATTCAAAAAACCAATGATTTTAAATTTTAAATAGTACCCTTATACATCTACCATTAATATATTATGTTCCCATTAATAGGTTAAACATGTCAATGAGTACTTGAAAGTTTTTCTCAGGTTGAGAATCCTGCATTCTGTGCATACAAAAAACCTCAAAACCATTTTTCATGCCTTTTCTTGCAAAATTTAACCTTAGACTTGGTAAAAACACATAAAAAAACATTAAACACCTCTATTAATGCACACATACTCATATTTTCCTATAAAACTGATCTTGATACCCCATCTGGCCACCATTTCTCTCTTCGCTATCTAGGATTTTGACCTGCAAGTCATATTAGGCCTTAAAACTGACCTTATATCCATTATCCATGCACTCTCCACCTCATTAACATGACTAAAAAACCTCTCACATGATATAACACTAATTTTCATCCTTTATAGGCCTTGAAAACATCTCATGGCACCTCATTAGGTCAGGCAAGGTCTATAACTAGTCTAGTTTCATGTTAGGTTTGTAGGTCCTACCCCTGTAGGCACACCTTGAAGATCTCTTGAGTGATAAAATGATTCATATAAATTCTCAATCATCCTCAAACATCCTCTAATGCCTTTGTGCATTCATCTCATTGGGACACCATGCTTTCATGCACAAGACTAGGCATTTTATGCACGAGCCTTCTCAAGTCACTTGCAAGGTTCAAACACTTGAAAACTTTGGAAAATTATATTTGAAACATTATTTTATTCTTATACACCTTTCTCACAATCCTTTCAATATCTTTCT
Organism: Torreya grandis; assembly: GCA_037957365.1. Classification (NCBI taxonomy): domain Eukaryota; kingdom Viridiplantae; phylum Streptophyta; class Pinopsida; order Cupressales; family Taxaceae; genus Torreya; species Torreya grandis. The sequence continues at coordinate 4,608,699 of JARHVA010000300.1, forward strand.
ACTATATCATACCTCTTTACACTCATCATTCATATCTTCATGATATGACTATGTTTGTTATGACTAGGCTTCTCAAGACACCTAGTACTCAACAACATGCTTACCTTGGATTGAACCTTAACATCAACATTAGAAGAATAAATAGGTTGACTTAAAATTCTATTGTCACGTGTTTCATATCTCATAGACTACTCACTATGCATATTCACCTTGACATCAATGATATCAACCTTGACCTTGACATCGATGACATCAATCTTGACCTTGACATTAATGACAACACTTCTCAACAAATTCTCCCTTTGTAATTGATGTAAAATCATTCTTCAGACTGATCACTCTTATCTCCCCTATTCTATTCAATCTCACTTCTTGGACTTTCTCCTTATTTGACATTAATAACAAAGGGTCCTACATAACTATCATCTAAAGTCACACTTGCATAGATTGCCATATAGAACCATACCTTCTTGATATAGGAGCTCAACACATAGAATATGAATCATTAATGAAACATTATCCCCTTTACACCAATCATACCTCCTTTAAATAAACTTTGAATACAAGACCACTTCTTAATGTTAATCAAACTCAGTCACAAACCTAAATTTCTCCCCCTCAAACCAAGCATCTACCATGCTTTTGCTACCTAAATAGTGTCTCCATGAAGCCTAATGGAATCACCACTTCCCATAGGGCACTAAAAAACTCAATTTTAAAATATTCCTAGATCTTTATGCTCTCGCAAGACTGAATATCCTTTAGTATCCTTTTAGGATTGATTGGCACTATAGGCTTGATCTCTTCATCAACCATTTGATCATCAATGTGAGATGACAAGAGGAATTCCTAACTTGATTTCACATCTAAAGAATTCTCTATCACATAAAATAGTCCACTTGATCTTGTAGATTTATCATGACTCATCTTCACTATATTTGGTTTCCATACATTCATTTTCCTTCTTTCTTACACCCTAAGGACTTTAGTCCTCCTGTTTTGACTTGATGACATTCTAACTTTATTAGGATAAAATATTGTAATGTGTAATACTTCATGAAAATTGTAGAAAACCACCTTATACATACCTCTTGACTAATGTGAGTTGTGACTCCTTCCATAGTCCCATGAGTACTCATTCTTGGAGGGTCTTCTACACTCTCTTGCTCTATGACCAAACTAATTGCACATAAAAAAGTAACCATTGAATGAATTGGCATACCTTATAGCATTAGGTTATTTGATAGGTCTTTTCATGTTGAACTTTTTTCCTTCAATAATCTTCTCCTTGACTTGATGTGCCTCTTTTTGGTCTTTTTTTAAAAAAAAGACCTATCTTTTCACTTGTAAACTTTTAAACACTCAAGATATCATCTAGAACCTCAATGCTCTTTTAAAATTTCAAAAAGTTCTTCACCTTGTTATATGCTTGATCCATCTCAACTCTTATGGATTCTAATTCAATTTCATACCTGATGCATTCTTCCTCTTTAGCCTTTAGGATTGCATTGACTACCTTCGTTTGTGCCTCAACTTGATTGATGATCTCATCATACTCCTTGGAAGCGTTACTCAGCTTTTCCTCAAAAAATCCATTCTACTCCTCATAGTCCTTAACTAATGATCTTAGTTTGTGATTATTTTTACTTTGGAACTTTAATTCCTCTAGGGAACTTACCAATTTTGCCTCAAGATCTACTTCAGCTTCTTCTTCATCTATTTTCACATCAGCCATAATACTCATTGTCTAATTTTATGGATATAAACAAGTTTTCATTATTGTCATGTTTAGGTTCATCACTAATATCATCACTATCAGATGCACATGAGTCACTTACATTAGAAAAGTTTTCTTCTTTAATATAAAATATTCTTTTATTCTTGAAATTTCCTTTTCTGCCTTCATACTTCCTGAACTCCTTGTTGTGATCATGTTTATAGGCCTTCTTTTCATATCCATGATGTTCTTTATGTTCTTTATTATACTTAGATTTATATTTATTAGGACACTTGGATTAAAAGTGACCTCTTGTCATAGTTAAAACATTTGAAGGGCAACTTACCTTTGTACTTACCAAATTTAAAACTCAACTTCCTCACAAACATAGCTATCAATTGATCATCATCAACATCTAAGCATTCTTCATCCTTAATCTTCTTGGGTTTTGACTTATTCTCAAATTTGAAGGTTGTTTTCTTTTTGGGAGACCTTAATTATTTCTCATCTCATAGGTAGTTAAAATGCCATGAAGCCCATCCATTTCTAGTTTATCCAAATCTTACATCTCGTCTACTACAAACACCTTAGACTCAAACTTAGGAGTTAGTGATCTCAATCATTTTTAAATAATTGTATATTATTTCACCTCTTCTCCCAATCCTCTAATGACATTGATAACTTCATCAACCCTTAACAAGTAATATTCAATAGCTTCATCTTCATTAATCTTTAGGCTTTCAAACTATCTTTGATGGGTCTATAACTTGGCCATATTTGCTAGGAATATAGATCACAGAGTAATATTAATGAAATAAATATGAAATTAAAATTTATAAAACACAACACAAGATAAAAATATATTTAACATGGTTCACCCTATTGTTCCCAAAATTTGTCACTTGTTTTTGTGGACAATCAATCGACCATTTGGGTCCTGTAGGCCAAAATGTTCTCTTCCTTTCACAAAAAATGTTCTGAGCAGTCAAGTTTCTCAGTCGCACAAGCCTTTTTCAACTAAGGAAATCACAGGTTCAACAGGCAAGCTTTCACAAGGAGAAGTTCAAAAAACACTTAAGGCATTTCATGAAAAAATTGTAAGGAATGAACCATTAAACTCTACTTCAAAGAGTTTAAAAGGTTCAAAGTTCAAAGAGTTCAAAGCTTCAACAGCGGGCTTCGAAGAGTTGGAATAAACTATCGAACCGTTAAACCATTGAACTCCACTTCGAAGAGTTCAAAGATTTCAAAGTTTAATGGGTTCAAAGCTTCAACGACAGACTTCATTAAAATGGAATGAATCACTGAACCAATGAACCATTGAACCATTGAACTCTGAAAGGTTCAAAATGGTTCAAAGTTTCAAAGTGGTTCAATGGTTCAAATGGAAGATTCCAGAAGAAAGGTTCAAAGAATTGGCTCAACGATACGTTGAACTCCTTAAGAAGACTAAGTGAACACGACTCTTTACCGAACATAAAAGATTGAATCATCAAACTGCCAAACCGTTGAACTACCAGATGAACTTTGAACCATTGAACCGATGAACATCAAAAGGTTCAAAGGTTTAAGGTTCAAAGTGGTTTAAGCAACCAGTGATGTCCCTATGAATGTCAAATTTAGGGTAATAAAATAACCATTATTTTTTAAATAATATAGACCTAGGAACAAACTCACTGACTAGCCAAAGAATGAGCCAAAGGAGCCAAAAGAAAGCAAGAAGAGAGCCCAAGAGCTTAGATCACAAGGAAGAGACAAGATGTAACCAAAAAATCTAGAAATATATACATGAGAGTTATTCCAGTAGGTGGAACAGTCCACCAGGTGGACATTAGAGAGTGCAAGCATTCAAAGGCACGACCTATTTTTTTCATCAAAATAAAATTGAATGTATAGTCATGTAAGAATCATAAAGAGGACCAGGCAGCCCATGCTTTGGAGGAGACATTTGAGTTAATTAGAATGCCAGAGTCTAGGCTGATAATCAACTCCAGCATGGCCCCTTCACAGAATTGTCAATGCTTTCAATGCATCATGAGCCATTTCATGAAAACAAGCACCCAAGTCTTTCTTAGGTTGCTATATATTGTAATCTCTTAGTTTGTATTACAGAGATCTCTCAGTTATCAGAAGCAAAACTCTACCCAACTTGAAAGGCATTCTTAAAACTTTGAGCTCAGAGTGTTAATCATATTTTGTCATTTGAATAAGAAAGTAATTGACCTTTCAGACTTTGTGTTGAAATAGCTTGTGTTATCTAGAAAATTATTCTTATGTATGTTTCTTAAACACAGTCTTGTCCATTTAATCAAATAAGTAGAACTAGTGGAAATAATCTAGAAGGTGTCCTGAAGCCAACTGTGGGAGACTTTATGCTACCACAATTGTCTTTAGTCTATGTTTTATGTTTCAATGAAAAGGATATTGAGAGAGACTTTGAGCTCCCATTATCCTTTATAACCTTTTATCTTGTTATAGTTGAGGTGAAGACTTTGTGCTACACTTCATTCTACTATGTTACTACAACCTGTTTCAGTAGGAGAAGCAACGAAAGACTTTGTGCTTTCATGGGTTTCTTGTGATTACCATTACTACCAAGGAAGTCTTCCTCTGGTTTTTTTAACATCATTTTTGAAAGAAGAGAAATGCCTTCATTAATTACCTAGGAATTCTCCTTGACTCTATGAACATCATCTCTGAAAAAAGAGAGATGGATTGTGTTATCCCACCCCTGAGTGTATTTTTAGCTTATATTAGTATATAGTAGTTTACAAGGGACCTCCCCTAACTTGCAGGTAACCTCCCCTTCATGAAAGGAGAGATTTATCTCATTATGTTATGGTAAACCTACATCTTTTACCATATAAATCTCCTTATGTTGAGGTTGATATACCTATTTTGTTATCAGTTAGCTAGTGACAAAACATTCACCCAACAATTTTTGGTGACTCCACTAGGGAAGAACACATAGTTAGAAGCCTAAAGCTTCAAATTGAAGCAGTTCCAGTTCTTTTCCATTTCCATTTTACACTCTAGTAGATCCATAGTATACATGAAGCTAGAGAGTCTAAGGTATTGTTGACCCTGTATTTGAGTTTGTGAAGCAAAATAATTTTGATCTTTCCCCTCCACAAACTCACCTTCAGCAAACTAGGAGTTTTCCTCCTACCAACGTCAAGTCACCAATACTAGGCAAAGCTTCTCTTTCCTCTACTAGCAGAGCTTTTTCTATACATACCCAACCGATATTTGTTATCCCTCCTTTCCATTGTCATATCATGGCAGCCCAAGGCCCCTAGGGTAACACTTTTGGTCCCCTAAATCTAACTCCACCCTTACATGAACTACCTCACAATTCAAGGAAGAATTTTTCCAAGTTCTATGGTGATGGGAGAGTTCATCCTGATAAACATATTGCAACCTTCTGCATAGCTTGTGGTGTGATAGGCATGGAATATGAAGACATAGCAGTCAAACTATTTGTAGAAACATTGCAAGGTACTGCTGTAGACTAGTTTTATCATCTACAGGCTCAGAGTATAACTGATTGGAACACTCTCAAGGCCAAGTTTGAAGCTAGATTCAAATTTGTAGAAGATGCACATGTCTTGTTAGCCTAGCTTATGCAAATGAAGAAGGAGCCTCATGACCCTATGCGAGACCTCATTGCCAAATTTGACAAGCTGAGGAATAGGATTCCTGAAATTGCTCAACCAACACCTAAAAATCTTAAATGTTTTTTCATCAATTTTTAGCTTCCTAAAGTGAGTTTTCTATTGACGTAAGCTGGCCACATAGACCTTGCTACAGCTCAAAAAATTTCTATTGATATTGAAGATTATCTTATCATTGAAGAAAAGATAAGAAGAGATCCTAATACAAATAAATCTTCTTCGTCTTCTAAATATTCTTCTATAGGCACCACTGATCCTATGGTGTAAAAGCTAGCAAATGAGTTGCTAGCTCTAAAAAAGCAAATGGCACAAGGGATGCCTGGGCCTCCTTCTTATCAAGATATACCAAGGAGGACATTCCCTAACCAGTCATATCAAGGCAATGCTGCCAAGAATCAAGGGCAGCCAAATCATCTTCCTCCCCCACAGGGGAAGCTTGCCATTGAGGCAGCACCAGCTAACTCAGTAGTTGGTTATCATGAAGCTAAACATGATTTCTCTTTCCAACTTGAGTTTAACCAAGAATATGATGCTAATCTCTTCATAGAAGGAGAAGAAGAATTAGCTAGTGACTCCAACGTTGGTTTCTTGAATTACCAAGATAAAGCTTGAAGTAAGGGAGAAGTGTTTGAGGGATCATATGTTATTCTTACCAAGTCCCAGAACTAGTCAACTCAACCAGCTAATAAAGAGAAAATAGGGGAAGAATCTCAACCAACAATTTCAATTGTTAAACGGGGGACTTCTCTACCTTTCCAATCAAAGGACCTGGTGATCACTAAAAAAGTAAGTACCTCAAATATCCCCATACCTTCTACTTCAATTTCTCAAACTAGTTCCACTCCCAATAAAAACCAAAATGATGGACTTCCTTCCTCTATTCCTAGTTCCTTTCAGTCATTTGATATAATTGACCATACTAGGAAGACCAAAATCCAAATGACTAAGTTTGAATACTTACAAGCCAACCTTGAGCAGTTGGACAGGTTGGTCGAGTGTGTAAAGAAAAAAACCATCCCTATAGGACAAGATGTTTTCAAGGTAATTTATAATTTCCCAAAGAACACATCCACCCTAAAAAAAAATTTCATTACCCCTCCTACTGCCCCTAGGAAAATAGAACCTTCTTATGTTTCCTTGTTGATAAATAGACATAAGCTGAGCAATTGCATAATTGACTCAGGAGCCTCTGACAATGTCATGCCTGCCAAGGTAGCAGATTCTCTTGGCCTCACTTTGAATTAAATTTTTGGGATATGTTTCTCCATGGAAAAAAAACAAGTGCCTCTATTGGATCAAATCAAATATGCCCAATTTGCATTTGTGGCCTTTCCAGAAAAGAGGATTAAAATGATAGTCCTAGTGGCCAACGTTCTAGCTTCTTATGGCATTCTACTTGGATGAAATTTCTACAAGGATGTTGGTGGAGAATTGAGCATGGACCTATCTGAGGCAAGGATCCCTATGAATGGCATTATGCAAAGGCTACTTCCTGAGAAGAAATCAAAATATATTATCACTCAAACATCAGATTTTAAAGCTCAAATTTTGTTTGAATCTTCAGGAATGGGTACTTACTTCTTATCTACAAAGGATATTTCTATTTCATCAAATGAAAGTCTTATAGGTGACAATCCAAAAAAAATAGATAAGACACCAGAAGAATTGGTAGAGCATAGTTTAGATGCAAAAGAATCCTCCCTCCCTAATGAAGAGAAATCTGAAAAGAGATCAGATTCTAAAGATGTTTGAATTCTAGAATTTTATGGCAACAATTCTTCTACTAGCTCTCGAGCTGGGATTATTCTAATATCTCCTCACAGAGATATTTTCTCCTATTCATATAAGTTGTAGTTTAGCAACACCAAAAACACTACCGAGTATGAATCTTTGTTACTCAAGTTGAAGGTAGCTCAAGATAAAGGTGTTAAGCTCCTTCATGCCAAAGGAGATGTTGAACTGGTGGTTTGTCAGGTGAGGAACCTATACCAAACCAAGAATGAAATATTGCGCTATTACCACAATCTTGTATGGGAGTACATTGAAAGTTTTGACACTTTCAATATCTCTGCCATGCCCAGAGAGTTCAATGATCGAGCAAATTCATTGGTTTTTTTATGACCCTCATGGTTCCTCACCTCACTTTTAAAGGGAACAAGTACACTATCAAATGAGTCTTTTGACCAAGTATGCCTAATAATGCCAACCATTGGTAGGTATTTAATGGTGAAAACCAAATCATTTCCTTTTTAGAATAAATGGATAGCTTTGAGGAGCTTTATTTTGAAGGCAATAAGTCTCCACCATGGGAATCAGCTCCTGAAACAAGTTCAAACATTGGTGAAGAATTCCTTCAGCTCAATTGGAATAAAATCTCAAAGGGATTGCTTTTCCTTGAAAAACTATTTGATAAACATGACAGGTTCATCAAGCAGTAGCAAATGGATTCAAGTTCCTCCCAAGATTTTGATCAAATAAATTTGAGTATAGAAGAGAATCCCAAGATGGTCAACATTGGGAAGTGTTGCACTCCTGATGAAAAGCTCAAATTCACTACTCTGCTATGACATTACATTGATGTTTTAGCATATTCTTATGATGATCTAAAATCTCTCAAGCTTGAATAAATTTAGCATGAAATTAATCTCAAGGGCGTGTCATTACCTCACAGGTAGAAGCAAAGGCAGTACAACCCCAAGATATCAAGTACTATTCTTTTTGAGATCCAAAAAATGTTAAATGCAAGGAAAAATTTTCAATCCATCATTCCACCTAGATTGTGAACATAGTCTCTATGAGAAAAAAGAATGAAGAAATTTGCCTTTGTGTTGGTTTCAAAAAATTGAATCAATCCTCTCTAAAGGACAACTACCCCCTGCCCATCATGGATCAAGTACTACAGATAGTGACTAGTTCGGAGATGTTATCAATGTTAGATAATTTTTTGAGGTATAATCAAGTGGAAGTAAAGCAAACCAACATAAGACCACTTTCACTACACCTTGGGGCACCTTTGCATATCGTAGAATGCCTTTTGGTTTGATCAATGTTGGTGCCACCTTCTAGAGAGCCATGGATCTTGCCTTAAAGAATGAAATGGGAAAGTTCATTGTGGTATATCTTGATGACCTAATTGTCTTTTCCAAACATCATCCTGATCACGTGCATCATCTACAACAAGTGTTGGAATGATGTCGACAGAATGGCATTTCCTTTAATCCTAAGAAATCAATTTTTGGGGTTATTGAAGGAAAACTTCTCAATCACACTGTATCAGAAGAAATCCATCTAAGAGCTTACTATTCCTACTAGTCAGACTGCAGTTCATTATTTCTTTAGAAAGGTGAATTTTCTACGAAGATTCATTCCTGAGTTTGCAAAAAAGACTCACCACATCATTGACATGATGAAGGGAAAAGCTACTTTTCACTAGACTGAAGAAGACAAGTCAGCATTTCAAGATATCAAGAAAGTTATCACCCATGCCCCAGTCCTGGTTTGCCTAGATTACACCAAAGACTTCATAGTGTAAAATTATGCTTCTAAACACACACTTTTAGCCATTCTGGTTCAGTAGAATAGATAAGGTGTGGAATCTCATATCTCATTTATGAGTTATCCTCTCAAATCTCATGAACTAAAATATTCAAACATAGAGAAGCATGCTTATGTTGTGGTTAAGGTGGAGAAACACTTTTATTTCTACATCCTAAACTCACACACTAGTTATCTGGTACCTGATACCATAATAAAGTCCATTTTAACTCAACAACAGTTTGGTACCAGAAGGGGCAATTAGATTGCTAAAAGCTAGGAGTTTGATCTTGTTATCAAACCTACAAAGCTTGTGCAGAGAAGAGGCCTCTGCTAATTAATTTCTGATAACATACCAGAAGAAACAAAGCATGAAGAAATAAAGGTTGAAAGCATGCCTATAATTCTCTTCATCACTACTATAGATGAGTAGTATTCTAATATCACTCATTTCCTTACCTATAGTGAGTGTCCTACCCACCTGTCTTGTAAAGAAAAGAGAACTGTTAAATTGAAGGTTGCTAACTATGTCCTATGAGACAATGGTTTATACAAGAGGAGCCTTGATAGGGTATTCCTTCATTATGTGGACAAAGTGTAGCAATTTAAACTATTAGAGTCTTTCCACAATTTGGCTTGTGAAGGACATTTTTTGCACCTATAAATGCTCATAAGATTCTATGAGCTAGGTACTATTGGCCTACTCTATTTCAAAATGCATACACTTGGGTGCGTAGATGTGAGTTGTGTCAATAATTTGTTGGGAGACCCAAATTGGCTACATTGCCTCTCAAACTAGTGGTGATTGAAGAGCCATTTAAATAATGGGGTATTGGTTTCATTAACACTGTAAACTCATCCTCAAGTACTGGACATGACTACATTCTCATGGCCACAAACTACTTTACCAAGTGGGTGGAAGCCATTCTAGCCAAGCATGCTACTTCAGAGGTGGTATGTAATTTTCTCAAGAAAAATATTATTTCTCGATTTGGAGTCCCAACTAAGATTGTAACAGATAATGCTACCTCTTTTACTTATCAATAGGTTACTAAGTTTTGCTACAAATATGGGATTACCCTCTCCCACTCCTCTAACTATTATTTGCAAGGAAATGGTCAAGTAGAATCAAGCAACAAGAACTTGGTGACCATTATTAGGAAGCTATTAGATGACAATTAGAGAACCTAGCATAAAGCATTGTTTGATGCTCTATGGGTAGATAGGATTACACCCAAGAGGGCAATAGTTATGTCACCATTTTAAATTCTATATGGTTTGAATGCAGAGATACCAATCACCCTGGAACTACCAGCACTAAAGTTGGTGAAGGCTATCAAAGATCAAACATTTGAAGATTCCATTAACAAGAAGATCATGTGCTTGACTGAACTAAATGAGCAGTGAACTATGGTGGTGGACCGTATTGTTGCACATCAAAGTCTGGTAAAGAATCTCTTCGACCAGAAAGTAAGGATTCATGATTTTTAGATTAGAGATCAAGTCTTGTTATGGGACAAGAGGAGAGAACCAAAAGAGATGCATGGAAAATTGGATTCCCTATGGAGAGGTCCATTTTCCATTCACTGAGTAAATGGTGAGAATAGTTTCTTGTTGAAGTATCAATATGGCATACCATTTTCACTACCTCACAGTGGGTAGTATCTGAAGCACTTCAACTCTTGAAGTATTAGATAAGATCAGTTGTACATTTGTATAGTCTTTTTTTATTTTGTGTTGTTCATTTCATTTTTTGGCATCTTTCTCTTTTTGGATGGCATGACTCTATAGCCCAATGGCATAGATGAAGGCACTTAAAGCCTAAATTCTACTCCCTTCGATCATTTTTATAATTGATGGAAGTTCTCCAACTAGAGCTAGCTGTTGTTCCCAAAATCTGACACTTTTTTTTGTGGACAACCGATCGACCATTTTGGTCTTGCAAGCTAAAATGTTCTCTTCCTTTCTCAAAAAATGTTCTGAGCAGTCAAGTTTTTTAGTCATGTAAGCCTTTTTCAACTAAGGAAATTACTGGTTCAATAGGTAGGCTTTTGCAAGAAGAAGTTCAAAAAACACTTAAGGCATTTCATGAAAAAATTGTAAGGAATAAACCATTGAACTCCACTTCAAAGTGTTCAAAAGATTCAAATTTCAAAGATTTCAAAGCTTCAACGGAGGGCTTCAAAGAGTTGGAATATATTGTCGAACCGTTGAACCATTGAACTCCACTTTAAAGAGTTCAAAAGGTTCAAAGTTTAAAGAGTTCAAAGCTTCAATGGTGGGCTTCGAAGACTTGGAATAGACCATCGAACCGTTGAACCATTAAACTCCACTTTAAAGAGTTTAAAGAGTTCAAAGTTCAATGGGTTCAAAGCTTCAACAATGGAGTTTGTTAAAATGTAATGAATCACTGAACCAATGAACTAATGAACCATTGAACTCTAAAAGGTTTAAAATGGTTCAAAGGTTCAAAGTGGTTCAATGGTTCAAATAGAAGATTCCATAAGAAAGGTTCAAACAATTAGTTTAATTATATGTTGAACTTCTTAAGAAGACTAAGTGAATGTGACTCTTTGCCGAACATAAAAGATTAAACTACCAAACTATTGAACTACCTGATGAACTTTAAACCATTGAACTGACGAACATCAAAAGGTTCAAAGGTTCAAGGTTCAAAGTGGTTCAAGTGACCAGCGATGTCCCCACAGATGTCAAATTTAGGATAATAAAATAATCATTATTTTTCAAATAATATAGACTCAGGAACAAAATCAGCGACCAGCCAAAGAAGGAGCCAAAGGATCCAATAAAAAATGAGAAGAAAGCCCAAGAGCTCAAATCACCAGGAAGAGACAAAATGTAACTAGGAAATCTAGAAATATCTACATGAGAGTTATTCCAGTAAGTGGAATAGTCTACCAGGTAGACATTAGAGAGCACAAGCATTTAAAGGCATGGCCTATTTTTCTTCATCAAAATAAAAGTGAATGGACAGTTGTGTAAGCATCATAAAGAGGACCAAGCAGCCCATGCTTTGGAGGAGACATTTGAGTTGATTAGAATGCCAGAGTCCAAGCTGATAATCAACTCCAGCATGGCCCCTTCATAGAATTGTCAATGCTTTCAATGCAGCATGGGCCATTTCATGAAAATAAGCACCCAAGTCTTTCTTGGCTTACTATATATTGTAATCTCTCAGTTTTTATTAGAGAGATCTCTCAGTTATTAGAAGCAAAACTCTGCCCAAATTGAAAGGCATTCTTGAGACTTTGAGCTCAGACTGTTAATCATATTTTGTCATTGTGAATAAGAAAGCAAGTGACCTTTTAAACTTTGTGTTGAAATAGCTTGTGTTATCTAATAAATTGTTCTTATGTCTATTTCCTAAATATAGTCTTGTCCATTTAATCAAATAAGTAGAACTAGTGGAAATAATCTGGAAGGTGTCCTGAAGCTGACTGTGGGAGACTTTGTGCTGCCAGAATTATCTTTAGTCTGTGTTTTATGTTTCAATGAAAAGGATATTGGAGAGACTTTGAGCTCCCATTATCTTTTGTAACCTTTTATCTTGTTGTAGTTGAGGTGAATACTTTGTACTACACTTTATTCTACTATGTTACTGCATCCTATTTCAATAGGAAAAGCAATGAAAGACTTTGTGCTTTCGTGGGTTTCTTGTGATTACCATTACTACCAAGGAAGTCTTCCTCTGGTTTTTTTAACGTCATTTCTAAAAGAAGAGAAATGCCTTCAGCAATTACCCAATAATTCTCCTTGACTCTGTGAACATCATCTCTAAAAAAAGAGAGATGGATGGTGTTATCCCACCCCTGAGTGTATTTTTAGCTTATATTAGTATATAGTAGTTTACAGGGAACCTCCCCTGACTTGCAGGGAACCTCCTCTTGATGAGAGGAGAGATTTATCTCATTATGTTGTGGTAAACCTACACATTTTGCCATATAAATATCTTTATGCTAAGGTTGATATACCTATTTTGCTGTCAGTTAGCTGGTGATAAAATATTCACCCAACACACCCAATATGGGCTACATCCACACAGAAATAGCCAGTTCTTCTATTTATTTACTCCAACAAAATGAAGGGATAAAACCTATAATACATCTGTTGTAATCTCCTCTTCACTAACATATAGCATTCCACCATAATTACAATGCCCTCATATCAAATGAGGGTGACATATAAGGGGAAAAATGCATAAACATAATTTATATTGTTAGATATGCAACCTAATACTAAATAGTCCAGATTTACTATGAAATTACAATATTTTACAATGCATTTTTAACAAAAAAATTCTTCGGGGCCACTGCCCCCAACCCCCCACCACAAGGATCTTTCAAGTAGGTCATCACCCCCTGGACCCCCACAGACACCATAGTGGGGGGGTATTCCCCCCCCCCCACCCCCTATCAGGAACTGGGCATTATAATAAGTTCAGGATCCACTATCTAACAATCTCCCACTTGGAGACTAATTGCTACAACTCCACCATTACAACTCTTCCTTGGAATTTTTTTTAAATTTTTTTATTTGACCCTGACATGTTTCTCATCTTCTTTATTATCATTGAATACCTATTAAAGTTGAACAACTCTCTAGCTTCTCCTTTATGACTACTTTTTTTAGCATATCTATAATATTTTGACTTGTATGGATCTTTTCCAACTTTAGTTGACCATCCTCGAAAATTGAATGAATGAAGTGACACATGAGTTGTATATTTTTGGTTATTGAGTTCTTTGTTAACTGAATCACACTCTAGATATCACTATACAACCTAAAATTTTGCTACTTATGCCTCAACTCTTCCATGAACCTTTACATCCATATCATCTCCTTGTTAGTTTATGTAGATGCAACATACTTTGCCTCTATAGTTGACAAAAAAACTATCTTCTAAAATTTTGAATTCTAACTAACTATTGTATCACTAACAATGAAAAGATAACATGTGGTGCTCCTTCTACCATCTACATCTCCAACCATGTCTGCATTAACATATCTTTGTAAGGTAACATATGAACCTTCATAACATAATCATCTATCATTGGTCCCTCTCAAGTAATGAAGAATCTACTTGATTGCATCCCAGTGCTCCTTTCTTGGATTATTCATTAACCTACTGACAACTCCCACTACATGAGCAATATCTGGTCTCATGCACACCATAGCATACATTAAACTTCTAAATTTTGAAGCATATGGAACTTTAGACATGTAACTGATTTCTTCCTACATTTTAGGACACTATTCCCTACTTAATTTTAAGTGTCCTCCCAAAGTTGTACTCAATGATTTTGCATCTTTCATATTGAACTTGACTAACACCTTTTTAATGTATTCTTCTTAAGACAATGTCAATTCACTTTTTTTCCTATCTCTTGTTATTCTCATACCAAGGATTTGCTTTGCAAGTCCCAAAACCTTCATTGCAAATGAATTTTTTAATTTTATTTTGAGATCATTTATATCCTACATGTTAGACCCTACAACAAGCATGTCAACTACATATAATAACAAGATGATTTAGCTACCATTACCTAATCTCTTAAAATAGACACAGTGGTCAAAATGACATCTACTATAATCTTGTTCTATCATAAACATGTCAAATTTCACATACCATTGCCTTAGAGCTTGATTTAGTCCATACAAACTCTTTTTCAACCTACACACCATTTTATCCTTACCTTTTACTTCATATCCCTATGGTTGATCTATATAAATTTCATCTTCCAAATCGCCATGAAGGAAAATAATCTTCACATCTAACTATTCAAGGTGAAAATCTTCTACTACTACCAAACTCAAAATAATTCTTATGGAAGTCATTTTTACAATTGGAGAAAATATTTTATCAAAATTAATACCTTTATTTTGTCCAAATCCCTTTACAAAAAGTCTGGTCTTGTACCTATTTTCTCCTTCATCTTCTTCCTTCAACCTATAAACCCATTTATTCTGCAATGCTCTTTTACCTACAGGCAACTAAACCAAATCCCATGTTTGGTTATGTACCAAGGAATCCATCTCCTCTTTTATGCCTTGGTCCCACTTCTTTGTGATTTCTACTTACATTTTATCTTCATATCTTTTTGGCTCACAACCATCAGAAAATAATAAATAATAAAGTGAAGGGGAGTATTGTTCAAGGAGTCTACTTACTCCAGTATATCTTTTAACTATACTTTCAAGAGTTAGAGATAATTTTTGTTGTTGTAGTTGTTGCACAGTCTAATTTTTTGGCACTTTTGGAATTTAATTTCCTATGATTTCATCAAGTAATGCATATTATGTATTTGGTTTTTCTTATTTCTTTCTCTACAATTGATCTCTATACATGACCTTCTCATTAAAGATCACATCTCTACTCCTAATGATTTTATGATTTTCAAAATCCCATAAAAAATAACCAAAATCATTAACTCCATATCCAATAAAATTACATTTATTAGATTTTTCTTCAAGCTTTGTTCTATTTTCTTTATCAATATGGACAAATGTTTCACAACCAAAAGTGTTTAAAAATGGATAATCTATCTTTTTGCCTGTCCAAGCTTCTTCTAGAAAGCCACCATCCAAAAGACTTGAAGGCCCTCTATTTATTAAGTAAACAATAGTATCCATAGCATCTACCCAAAATTGTAAGGGCAACCTTGCATGTAATCTCATGCTCCTTTCACACTCCATGATTGTCCTATTCATCCTTTATGATATACAATTTTGTTTTGGTGTTCTTTGAACCATCTTCTCTCTACAAATCCCATGGGATGAATAGTAATTATCAAATTCCTTGTTGTAGTATTCACCTCCATTTTTTGATCTGACACACTTCAACTTATTCTCTGTCTCATTCTCAACCAAAGCTTTCCATTTCTTAAAAGTATCAAAAACAGCATATTTTTCATATGCAATAAACCCAAATTTTTATAGTTGTATCATCAATAAAAGTAAAATAAGAATAAGAGCCACCAAGGGATGATACTTGAGCTGATCCCCATACATTTATATGTACAAGCTCAAACTTTTCATCCTTCTCTATCTTCTCAACTTTTATAAATATGACTATCTTCTATTTTCCATACACACAATGCTCACAAAATTCCAAATCCACCTTCTTCAAATATGGAAACAAATTCTTTGAGTGGAGAACTTGCATCCCCTTCTCACTCATGTGCCCAAGCCTGTGGTGCCATAATTTTATATCCACTTATGTAGAAGCTAAATCAATATAAGATTCAACGTTACTATTAGATAAATATAATGTACCTACGTTCTCTCCTTTTTTAATTATCAATGATCCTTTAGTGACCTTCCATGAATTTTTTACAAATGTAACTGTGTAGCCCTCACTTCCTAACTTCCCTCATAAGATTAGATTTATTTTTAACCCAAGAACATGCCTCACCTCTTTCAATAACCATTTGTTTTCATTCTGTAATTTTTTTTGTATCTTACTCTATCCTACAATTTTACAAGGTTCACCATCACCTAAATAAACCTATCCAAAATCACCTTGAACATAGTCTTGAAAATATTTCTTATGGGGTGAACCATGAAATTAAGCCCCAGAATCTAACACCAAAGAATAATTAATTTTATCTAAAGAAATGATTAAAACATCAATTAACACATCACCTGCTAAATTTCCTTCATGATTTTTATCTTGTTGTCCATCTCCTTGTTTTCCTTTTTGAAACCAACAATCTTTCTTTAGATGTCCTTTCTTCCCTTAAATCCAACACACCAATGTTCCTCTAGATTTATATTTTTCCTTCTTATGCTTACCATGATTCCCTAGGCCCTTTCTTCTATCCTTTTATCTTCCCCTATTCTCCATAGTCAAAACATTACTGATGTCTCCCCTATGCTTTTTCATTACATTTCCTTGCTAAGGATAACACCAATAACATCATCAAACTTTAAAGTGTTTGAACCAGAGATAGAATTACTCACAACCATGACCAAGTAATTCTAACTTTCTGGTAATGAGCACAAAGTCAAAAGAGCCCTCACATCATCATCAAAATTTATTCTTATATAGCTTAACTAATTTTTGATCATGTTAAATTTACTTAAATTATTAGTAACAGACCCACCTTCTAACATTTCTAGATTAAATAAATGCTTCATAAGAAATACCTTGTTGGAGGTTGAGGGTTTTTCATACACTTTATCTAATACCTTTATCATATTCATTGTTGTCTTTTCTTTTGAAATATTAAAGGCCACTGATGTTGTCAGGCATAGCC
This sequence comes from Torreya grandis, assembly GCA_037957365.1. Lineage (NCBI taxonomy): Eukaryota > Viridiplantae > Streptophyta > Pinopsida > Cupressales > Taxaceae > Torreya > Torreya grandis. The sequence goes on from JARHVA010000300.1 coordinate 4,625,900, forward strand.
ATATTGTTCCTAGTGCCTTTCTATCAATAACCTCCCAATGTTCATCCTTCATAGTTGTCAGTTTCTTTGCTATTCCACTCAATGGTAGGAAAATATCCTTATGACATAGATAATCCTCCATTTTCATCTTCCATAGCTAGTAGTTTTGGCCACTAAAATTTTTGACCTTAAACTTGTCTTCTTCCACCATTACTCCCACTCGAACCAAGAACCCTCTTTTCTTATGAGTTTATCTACCAAATAAACCTTCAGCTCTGATACCAGTTGTTAGGAATATAAAACATAGAGAAATATTAATGAAATAAAGATAGAATTAAAATATAGAAAACATAACATAAGATAGACACAGATTTAATGTGGTTCACCCAATATGGGCTAAATCCAAATAGAAATAGCCAATTTCATTATTTATTTAGTCTAACAAAATGAAGGGATAAAACTTGTAATACATCTATTGTAATCTCCTCTTCACTCACATACATTGTGGTACCATAATTACAATGTCATTATATCAAAGGAGGGTTAAATATAGGGAAGAAATGCACAAACATAATTCATACTATTAGATCTGCAACCTCATAGTGAACGGTCTATATGTACTATGAAATTATAATATTTTACAATGCAATTTTTTAAAAAATTTACTTTGGGGGAATTACCCCCAAACCCCCATCATGTGGGGATTCTAAATAGGCGTCCACCCTCCCTAAACCCCCATGCAAACCATAGTGGGGGGGCGTTGCCCTCCACACCTCCTATTGGGAACTGGGCATTATAATAAGATCAAGCTCCACCATCCAACAATATTCACATTGGTGTCTCCTTCATAAATAGTCTTTAGTTTGTCCCATATCTATTTATCTGAGTCACAATGCATTACCTTCATAATATCTACCTTTGATAGGCCACAAATAATGGCATTCATTGCCTTGGAGTTATTTTCACTAGCCTTCTTACCTGTTATATCTATTGGTGGAATAAGAAGAGCAATATAACCATCTAAAATTGACTACCAAATATAATGTCCTTGTGACATAACATATATCTTCATCTTGAAATTATAAAAGGCATAGTTTGATCCATTGAATAATGGAGCCTTACTGGTAGAGAAACCACCTTCAGCTTGCTACTAGCCATCTTTGCTTTTAGGATCTCCTCTAGGGTGTTAGACCTGATTTAAAGGACCAAGATCTAATATCAAATATTAGAAGAAAAATTATTAAGAGGGGGGTGAATCAATATTTAAAAACTTCTTATACTATCTTACTTAAGTAATCATAGATCATTTAGACAAGCATGTACATCTTAATAGGCATAAGCATCAATTCACAAGAGCATGAAACACATGAACACAATATGTATGCGGTAAACCCTCAAGGGGAAGAAAAATCACTAATAATGAAAATTAAATATATTCTTATAATACAAAAACCAACTTTAGTGAAGCACCAACTTCACATGGAACACCAACCCCAACTAGCTAAGCACCAACTCATATAGGCTTTAGCAAGCACCCACTTACAAGGAGGCACCAACCCCTTAGATGACTCAGCACCAATTCAGCCACTTAAAACACAATCACCTTAAGAACACTATTTTTCTCATACAACATATGATGATGTCCTTCTTCAGTGCTTCACACACTTTTATCTCTCTCAAACTCACATTTAGCCTTCTTCACTCATTTAGCCATCTTCTTGACTTGATTAGGTCATATGACCTTAATCCTCACACATAGAACCTCTATAAAATATTCATAAATGATCCTTTATCCCCTTCTTATGGTATAAAATACCTCCTTATACTATGCAATATACTTTATTTTTCACTTCCACTCTTCACTTCATAATAGGCCTAAAATTACCTAGTATTTACACAAGTCTTTCTTGTTCATATCCTTCTTGGTTGGCCAAACACTTCTATACTTTTAGTTAAACCATGGAATGGTTCTTGTTACATATCATTTACATGTATAAAATGTGATTTTAGCTTTTTATTCTTAACCTTCCTCAAATAAGCCTTATCTCTCCTGTAGGTCTCATGGAGACCTGATCCCATTAGCCCTACATAGCACACATTACCCTTTGATCTTATTGGATAAAATTAAAACATTTAACATGGAAGAGACCCATCATATTCCATCCAAATATAGCCATAATAATTTCATCTAGGCTCCATGACACTTTTTATTTCAAACCACTACTTGGAGCACATCATTAGTACTAATCATATTAGGCCTGTGCATACCTAGAAAGTTTGTCTTGAATAATTGAAGCATAAACACAATTTTCAAAAAAAACAAGGAATATATATATATATAGATAGAAGATAAATTACCTTATATTCATCACCATATTCATTATACTTCATAACTTAGGGTGAAGAGACTCAAACCCTTCTCTGTAAGTATCCCACTTAGAACTGTTGATTGGTCTCAAAACACAGTCATGAAGACTTGAACTTCATGTTAGGTTGTGGAGCTAAAAGCTTCACTGTATGCAAACATGGAGGAGGTTACTAAGGTGCAGATCAATCGATGTCGGTCAAGCCAACTGACATCGGTCATATTCAAAGCACAAGGCTGCCGACATCGGTCATGGATCGGCCGACATCGGTCATCTCCAACCAGACAGGGACCAACGTCGGTCGCCTGTGCGGTTTTGAACTGTGAGTTTCACATACAATTTGTTAACGAACCAGTTGTTTGCATGTTAAAGGTTAATTTTAGTCTTGGAGCTGTGGATCTAATTATTGTAATTGGATGTCTAATTATTGTTTGCATGAGATCTATATAATAGACTCATGGGCTGTATTGTAAAGTGTGAGGGATCAAAGTAGGGATTCCCCGGGTACTAGATAGAGAGAGCAAGTTTGGCTCCTCATAGTGCCATAGTGCCAAGTGTGTATGATCAGGTAGATCTATGTGATAGCAAGATCTGGTAGAGATCCACAGGGGTGCTGGTATGGAGAATCATAAGGACTTGGTGAGGCAAGGACAAGGGTTCTTTTGAGTAAGTAAGGTCAGTTGATCTACAGGTGTGTGTGTGCGAGGTCAAAGGAGATCTATGGGGTAGCAAGATCAAAGGTGACAGCAACACATCAAGGAGGAAGATCAGGTGAGATCTACTTGGAGTACATTATGTACTTGGAGTATGTGTGTATACTCGGTCATGGAGTACGTGGAGTACTTGTGTACTGGCATTAGTGATACTGACTGGTGGTACTGGCATTAGTGATACTAACTGGTTGGAGGTGAACACCAACTCTGTGTTTGAGTTGTGTGTTGGGACCGTAATTGAGAGAGTGAGCTCTTGAAGAGATTTACTATTTATGCCCTAGAGGTGTGGGAGCCCTAGAGGTGTGTAAGGAAGAAGACTTTGGCATCTTCTTTGTTGTATTTTCTTCTAGAAGAGTATTAATACAATTGGGTATTGTCTCTCATATTCTGTGTTGTTTTTGGTTTCTAGTTACTTATTACTTCTAGTTAAATTATGTATTTAATTGCTTGTACATGGTAATCAATTATGCTTTCTAGATCCTGAAAAGTGGTATTAGAGCTGTTTGTGGTTCTAGATTCCTAACAAAGTGGTATTAGAGCTATTTGTGGTTCTAGATTCTTGACAAAGTGGTATCAGAGCTAAGGTTGTAGGGAGCAGGTTTGTGTTTGATTATAGGTCACTCTCAGGGGTTTTTGATTGAGTGAGTATAGCAATGGCAGAAGAAAGTACACTAAGAATGGAGGAATTCAAAAGCAAGAATGGTCAATTATGGTGTTATGGAAAGAAAGAGCAGGAAAAGAAAAATTGTTGGTTGATAGCGGATCAGCATAAAGGGAATGAAGAAGCATGTGTTGCAGGTATTGTTGCATGGATTGCTCTTGTATGTTACTTGGATAAAGTAGAATCTTGGTTTATAGATTATGTTGCCTCTTTCCATGCAGCCCCAAATAAAGTATTTTTTCATGTTAAGGTCCATGGAGACTTTGGAAAGATTTATTTAGGGGTTGTTGAGCCTTGTCAAATTATTGTCAAAGGGGAAGTGCGGCTGAAATTGTAGACGGCCAACACATGGGTGTTGAAGGAGGTCATGCAGGGCCAAGTCCTGAAGATTTGGCTAATTTCTATAGGAAAGTTGGGTGATGAGAGATGCACAGTAACTCTCATAACGGATGCACTTGAATTAGCTGGTGGTAAGAAAGCAGGTACTCTTTATCTACTTGCTTGTATTACTGATTCTTCTTCTATTGTGAAGATGTGGCTTTGTAGGCTTGGTCACTGAGCAAGAAGGAGATGCATGTTCTTAAGAGGAAGTCAGATGTCTTTAACAAACTTAAAAATTGGAAAGCCTTGGTGTTCTTAGAGGAGATGATGGATAGAGATCAGTGGATGGGACTGGATATTCTGAGCAAGGCAGTTTGGACATGGTTTTGATCCAAAGAGAGCTCACAGGTAAAAAGTCATCACTCACAGGAAAACACAGTTATCGACATTAGTTAAGAGGAACCGATGTCGATCAGACAGGTATCAACGTCGGTCATGTGTAGATAGGCAAAGTTGGTAATGTCAGGCGAGTGGACACCAACGTCAGCTAGGTAGACACTGGCGTCGGTCAGGGAACTGACGTCGGCAGTCAAGTCAGTCGCAGGGAACTGACATCGGTCAAGTATAGACTGGGAGGTGACCGACATCGGTCACTGATAGAATGGATTTTGGGCGGACAGCAAGCTGTCAAGGAGTCTCAAATGCCCATGTGGAAGACTGAAAGTGTAAGTAAGCCTCAAATTTGTTATTCCTCTTCTTTGATGCAAGTAGAGTCCAAGAAACAGTGGGAGCATGGCATGACTCAATAATTTGATTCTTTAGAGAACCAAATGGTAGTTTTGGTAGGGTTGCCAACCGAGAAAGCACTGAAAGGTGAATGGATTCCCAGGGTAAATAATAGAGAGAATGGACACGTGAGATGAAAGGCCAAGTCATATGGTCTTGAGAAAGTTGCAGGACAGTGGTACAGGTTTGACAGGTGTATGACAAAGCATGGCTTTAGTCAATGTCATTGTAACCATTGTGTTTACTTTACCAGGGTGGATGATGATTGCAACATTATCCTATTACTATATGTTGTCTATATGTTTGTTGCAAGGTCACACATGCAAGGAGTTGCTAAACTAAAGGTAAAGTTAGTTCAATGGTATGTCATGAAGAATTTGGGAGCAGTGAAATTATTTGGCATGAGTATTCCTAGAGATAGGGAAGATCACAGGTTGATGTTGTCTCAGGATGATTGTGTGAAGGTAGTGCAGGATGCAGAATGACAAGCGCACCTATGGATGGATAGTTCACAGAACAGGGTCCCCAATCACATGATGAGGTTGAGTACATGTGTACTCCTAATATTGCCCTAGCAGTGGGAGTTGTCAGTAGGTTTGTGGCCAATCTAGGAAGGAAGCACTGGAAAGTAGTTTAGTGGATTCTCAGGTATCTGAGAGGGACCAATAATATGGATTCATGCTATGCAGAGTCAGGCACTTTGGATATGGCAGGTTACTTAGATGACAGGAGTTCCATCTTCAATATTGAGCTTGAAGAGGGATACAAGCCAGAAAACAAATTAGATGGTGTACAGGTACAGGTACAAGTACAGTGCAGCTGTTTATCTCCAAGTGGGAGATTGTTAGGTTATGGAGCTAAAAGCTTCATTGTATGCAAACATGGAGGAGGTTGTTAAGGTGCAGATCAACTGATGTCAGTCAGGCCAACTGACATTGGTCATATTCAGAGCATAGGGCTACCAACATCGGTCATGGATTGGCCGACGTCAGTCATCTCCAACCAGACAAGGACCTACGTCAGTCACCTGTGTGGTTCTGAACTGCGAGTTTCACAGATAGTTTGTTAATGAACCGGTTGTTTGCATGTTAAAGGCTAATTTTAGTCTTGGAGTCTAATTATTGTAATTGGATGTCTAATTATTATTTTCATGAGATCTATATAATAGACTCATGGGTTGTATTGAAAAGTGTGAGGGATCAAAGCAGGGATTCCCCAAGTGCTAGATAGAGAGAGCAAGTTTGGCTCCTCATAGTGCCAAGTGTGTATGATCAGGTAGATCTGCGGGATAGCAAGATCTGGTATAGATCCATAGGGGTGCTAGTATGGAGAATCATAAGGACTTGGTGAGGCAAGGACAAGGGTTCTTTTGAGTAAGGTTGATTGATCTGCAGGTGTGTGTGTGTGTGTGAGGTCAAAGGAGATCTACGGGGTAGCAAGATCAAAGGTGATAGCAACACATCAAGGAGAAAGATCAGGTGAGATCTACTTGGAGTACGTTGTGTACTTGGATTATGTGTGTATACTCGATCGTGGAGTATGTGGAGTACTTGTGTACTGGCAGTAGTGATACTGACTGGTGGTACTGGCAGTAGTGATACTAACTAGATGGAGGTGAACACCAACTCTATGTTTGAGTTGTGTGTTGGGACCATAATTGAGAGAGTGAGCTCTTGAAGATATTTATTGTTTATGCCCTAGAGGTGTGGGAGCCCTAGAGGTGTGTAAGGAAGAAGACTGTGGCATCTTCTTTGTTGTATTTTCTTCTGGAAGAGTATTAATATAATTGGGTATTGTCTCTCATATTCTGTGTTGTTTTAGGTTTCTAGTTACTTATTACTTCTGGTTAAATTATGCATTTAGTTTCTTGTACATGGTAATCAATTGTGCTTCCTAGATCCTGACAAGTGGTATCAGAGCTGTTTGTGGTTCTAGATTCCTGACAAAGTGGTATCAGAGATGTTTGTGGTTCTAGATTCCTGACACTTCAATCCATTAAAAAATAATTCATATCACCTATGCAACCTTTAATATATTATTTTACATCTCTATATCACTCTCAATTAAAAATACTTCAAGGTCCAATGCCAAATATTGGTCTTGCAAACCAATCTTTTGTCTTCAGGAGACATAGTCAAACTTGAACAAGTTAACCTATTTTGGATTTACCATTTTGAAAAATTTCACTAATTTTAAATATTTTTAAAATCATAAATATTAAATTCATTTCTTAAACAAAAACATCATATGCATTGAATGCTTCATCTGAGGGTAGAGAGCCTCTAACTCATCATTGTAACATGCTTACCCAAATTTGCCTATTTACCTTCCAATATAGTCATGGTGATAATGACATTCAACACTTGTGTAGACATTGTCAAAGACTATTTATGTATGTTTATTATCCTATGATATAATTAGGTGACTCTTAGATATAAATATACCATGTTTAAGTGATAATATTGGTACTATAGACCAATCTGACAACCTTACACCTTCACTATCTCATATGCAAAAGATGGATCAACTTATGAGCAATATTATCAACATATCCAATGACATCCAATACATATATCAAACATTAACATGTATTAAAAAAATTAAAAAAATTATTCATGCACTTATATTCATCCCTAATCTATGACAACACATCCCTAATCAACTTCTCACTTTTGCCTAGTTTTCTCACTATCTACAACATTAGGCCTTTTAGCAATAGGTCAACTTATATGATCAGTTTAGATCACATGATGAATGTAACATATCTATAAACCACCATGAAATTTAAATTCAAGTCTCAAGCTTCAACCTCCATTCATTTATCAACTTTGACTTGGTCAACTTTGATTGGTAAAGTAAATCTTTGAGAAACAAGGCTTTTCTTGTAGGGTCCACTCACTCCCCTAACAAACTAATCACTTTTAGAGGTGCCTGGGATAGTTTAATACAACCTCAAATCATTTAAATATCCATTCCAAACTATTATATTCTATTTTTATCAAGATCTTTCTCATTGGTTCAATGTTAGGGTTTTAGAGACGGTTAACACTATTTTTGGTGTTAACGATTATTCATAAAGCTTAGCCCCTTATTATAAAAACCAATGTTTTTAAATTTGATCTAGGAACCTTACCTATATACCATAAATTTATTAGGTTCAAATGTATATGTTACACATTCCAATGAGTACTTGAAAGTTCTTCTTGGGTTGAGAATCCTTCATTTTGTGCACACAAGAAACCTCAAAACCACTTTTGATGACTTTTCTTGAAAAATTTGACCTTATACTTGGTCAACACACCTAAAAAAACATGACACAAATACTTTAATTGACACATACTCATACTTTCCTTGGAAACTAAACTTGATACCCCATTTGGCCACCATCTCTATCTTCGCTCTCTAGTCGCTCTCTAGGCTTTTGACCTGCAAGTCATATTAGGCCTTGATATTGACCTTATATCCATTGTCCATTAACTCTCCACCTCACTCACATGCTCAATTAAATTCTCACATGTTATAAAACTACTTTTCATCCTTCATAGGCCTTTCAAACATCTCATGGCACCTCAATGGGTCAGGCAAGGTCTATAACTAGTCTAGTTGCATGTTAGGTCTGTAGGTCCTACCCCTGTAGGCCCACCTTGAATCTCTCATGAGTGATCCAATGCTTCATATACATTATAAATCATCCTCAAACATTCTCTTATAACTTTTTGCATTTATCTCATTATGCCACCATGCTCTTTCATGCACAAGACTAGGCATCTTATACACAAGCCTTCTCAAGTCACTTGCAAGGTTCAAACAATTGACAAATTTGGAAACTAATATTTGAAACATTATTTGATGCATATACACCTTGTTAATAATCCTTTGAATCTCTTTAGATAATATCATACCTATGTACATACCTATTTATGCTCATCATGCATATGCTCATGATATGACTATGTTTGTTATGACTAGGCTTCTCAAAACACCTAGTACTCAAAAACATGCTTACCTTGGCCTGAACCTTGATATAAACCTTTGAATAATCAATAGGTTAACTTCAAATTCTCTCTCAATAAAGATACAATAGTTTGCGTTCAAATTATCTTGTCACGTGGTTCATATCTCACATACTACTCATTATGCATCTGTACCTTGGCATCAATGATATCAACCTTGACCTCGACATCAATGACATAAATCTTTACTTTACATAAATTAAAACACTTCTCAACAATATTTTCAAAAAAAAAAATGAGTTAATTTAAACAAATCTATCAACTTCCTTTATCAATAAATACATTGGGTGTTAGTGACTCCTAGATAAGTGTTGGGTATGTTTCAGTACCTATCTTATGTCTAGTTATAGAAGCATTTAATACATCATTTGGATAAAATACTAACTAGGTATAGCCATTCCTAAGTTCTCTTTTAAAAATTCAAAATATCAAAAATAAACATTCAAACTACTTTAAATATGTATCATATAAATGTTGACTACATGTATTAATTGGGATTTATTTTAGGTACATCAAAATCCCATGTGGATAGAGGTTTAGCTCGAGTGTGCCTTAAAAAACCTTCATTATTCCCTAGGTAAGTGGAGGTGCATGTTTTAAATTATTTACATTTATATTTTGATGCATATATGCATTTGCTCATGTTCATATACCGATGTCAAAGTAGGGGCATTATGTAGACACCTAAATTTGGCAAAAGACCCTTATTCCATGTGGCTTATTCCATAGTTTCACATTTATAAAACTTTTACATATTATCATATTTCTTGGACCATTCTGACCCCTCTTAAGTTCCAATTTAGCACCCAAAAGGTATATTTTTATAACTTATTATAAATTATTTGTTAGCATCCTTGGACAATACATTACCTATTATCATGCACCTCATATATATTTGAGCCTTTATCATCTCATGATATAAACATCCCTTATGTGCGTATATCTATTTTAGCCTTGTGGGTCCTTTTACTCGTTCCTACATATTTTATCCCTTTAATCTCACCTCTTGCCATTTCAAAAATTGGTCAATACACATATCTTGTCCTAGATCATACTATATATACAAGTCATTTTAAGCTATTTAAATGAGAGAGAATACATAATAAACAAATGGATAATATATTAAAAATCAAAGGTCAAGCCTATAACTAAGCATAAAAAACCATTTCTACTACTTCAAGTTGAGCCTCATTAAGTCATATATTATGCACTTATGATGCATTTTTTCTTCTTAGTTTCCCGTCATTCTCCTTGTGACAAATGAGGGTATTAGTTTTAATATAGTTGCATTATCACTTTTATGGAATAGAAGGTTTAAAATCCTCACTCAAGATATCATATCCACACTCAAAAAACTATGTGAAGGTATGATTCTAAGCATGTAGGATACATATTTTATAACACATCTTTTATGGTTTCTCAAACCCATATCTCTTTGTTTATTTTAGAGTGTCAAGCTATGTGGAAGATAAATAACATCAATTATACACATTCTACTCAAAAAAATAGTGAAGTGAAGGTACATGAATATTAGAAAAGTGATAGCATACCAGTGATTAAAAATTAAGATCTAAAACTATGAGCATGACAAAATTAATAAACATAGAGATAGACTTAACAGTTGTGATTCTAACCATGTTAGCCTTTCCCAACATAAAACTGTGTAGACAACATGTCTTCCCATGAGAGGTTTCTAGTCCTGTGTTTTGTGATTAGAATCCAAATAGTCTACACAGTCATTCTACAAGTATAGAATTTCTTAATAGTAATCAAGTGTTATCATTCCTTAATAATTTATATCTATTTTTCAAAACTTACTTTCATTTGTTTCAATTATACATGTTGTTGAACATAGTCTCTTAGATTGATCTAAATTTTATACTTTTATGGATAAAAGCTTAGATCTATTTAATTAAAATTATTTTTTTCATATTTTAAACAAAACTAGAATTAAGATAAATAATTTATTAAAAAAATAAGTAAATGACTATAACATCGGGAAAAAAAAAACACTCAAAAATAAAATGTTTAGGTATAGTTAAATATTTCATATATTTAAAACATAATTTATAATGATATTAAATATAAATTATAAAATGTATAGGCAATCTCATCTAGAAGAAATTATAATAACTTATATATGTGAAATAAATATAAAATCTGTATATTAAATATAATTATAACATTAGAACTTACAATCCAAGTGTCTATGATCATATATAAATAAATATCTAATTAAATTGTTTATTCAAATTTTATCTACTTAATATTACAATATGAAAATTGATTACAAGCCATAAACAACACAAAACCATTGAAATATATCATTTTTCTTGAAGACCCAATCTTTGATATTATTATGATTTTAAGGATATATATGAGGTGAAGTGAATGATATTGAATTAAATCTTTGAACTTAAAAAAGGGTTGTCCATTGATACATCTATTATTGGAATCTTCAGAATATCTATTTAATAACAAATACAAAAATTACAAATAATTGACAAATTTTGTAAATTAGGTGATTATTAAAAATATATCTATATTATAATTTCTTATATCAAATCCATGGTATTATTTCAAAATTAAATTTATTAATTTTCATGTGGATTCATCAAGAAAAAACTAAATAACTAATCAATAAATAATACATTCAAATTACTTTCAACCAAAATTTATCCAAAACTTATTAATGATCTATGTCTCTTAGTAAAATATCGCAAAACAAAATATTAATCTCATTCAAGATGATACCAACAAAGAATAAAAAGTGAAAGTATATATAAACTTTATTAAAAATACAAGTGACTATTTTCTAATGAGCATGAAGAGGGGAAAAAAATATTTTAACAAACCTAACTCAAAGCAAATTCAAAAACAAATTTCACCTAAGAAAGATACAATAAACCTTCACATTGATATACAAAAATATAATCTTTATGTTTAATAGTTTTATATTGCTCATATGAACATGGAGGACACTTATAATGATATAATATGCTTTAAAAAATGAAGTTGGCTTCTTCTCCATAAAGGATGTGAAATATGGGATGAATAAACTTACAAATAAAATGTTAAAGATATTGAAACCTATTAAGATGAAATTCTTAAGATTGAAAGCTATATCTTTGTTGCACATATAATATCTCTTTTTTATTACACTTATAGAACAATGCATTAATAAATAGATAAAAATTTGTATGATACCTATCTACAAATTTAATGACAAGAATAATACTTATAATTATATAACTATTGCTTACTTGCCAAGATTTTTAGAATTATTCTAAAGAAATAAAATGGTGGTTGGCTAAATGAAAACAAACTTAGAGTTAAAGTCTAACCTAACTTTAAAATCAAACACATAATAATTAATCACTATTTCATTTTTAGAATTATTGTTGTTCACATTATCATAATAATAAAGATTATTTCTTTGTTTGCTTTATTTCCCCCCAACCCCATGGAAATAATTTAAAATGTTTAGATGACTTTTAAATCCCCTTCAAACTCAATATTGTGATATATAGATTTTATGAGCATGTTATTTCCAAACTTAATTGTAATATTGGAGTAAATCAAAGTTGCCCTTTATCCTCAAATATTTTAAGGATTAACATAAATTATTTGAATAAATACATGACAAATGTTACAGGATGTAATATTGGAGTAAATCAAAGTCACCCTTTATCCTCAAATATTTTAAGGATTAACATAAATTATTTAAATAAATACATGACAAATGTTACAGGATGCATATGTGCCAACCTCTGCAATAACAATATTATATTTCTACTTTAATGAATGGCGTTGTCTTCCTTTTTAAACTCTTTGATGACTTGTAAAAATAGTTAAATATCTTATAATTTTATAATATTATTTTTAAACTAAAAATGCTTAAAAATCTAAAATATTGATTATCAAATATATAAATCTAATTAACCCTAAAAATTTTAAATAATTACTCTATTGAAAAGGTTCACAATTTTAATTGCCTTAATATTGATATTAATCATAAATTAATTAAATTAGAACTTTAACATCATAAAAAATATTTTCATTATTTGGATAGCTTTTTACAGTTTGAAAAACTATTATAGTGATGTTGAACTTCAAATTTTCAATAGAAAGAAAGAATTATTATATACCCTAGTTTATCTTGTGATACTCTATAGTTGTGAAATATGGGGTGTAAAAATATCTCCTAAAATTTGGAATTAAATTGAACAAATTCAAAATAAAAATACTTATAACTTGAAAATAAATAAATAAATCCCTTCCTCTATCCTTTTCATGGAAGATGGTATGTTTCCAATTACAAGGGAATCCTAAAATGATATATGTTAGCAAATAAGACAAAAAAAATAGAATAAGATAAAATTCTTATCAAATTTCTCAACAATAATGCACAACGCTTTTCTTCTAAAAAGAGGTTAGAAAAAAGACTGGTAAAAGGTAAAATTTTGAGGAATATAGAATGAAATAAATCTCTTCATGTGATATCAACCTAAAATTTAAAAGCACATTTTAGAAAACTTGTGGAAGAATGAAAAAATAAAGAAAATTAAATATGGAGGAGAGATGTCAATACTTGAGTGTACATCAATAGTTGAAATGATTTTGAATATTTTATAGTCAACTTTGTACTCTCTAATATTTGTTATAGTATGATATACTACTTATCCAAATTTTACCTCAAAAAAATCAATCACATCATAACATGTCACCATTTCAATAATTAGTGTACCAATATATAACATATATACACCATATTTAACAATTGGGCAATAAGTTTTTTTACATGTATCTCAAAAGTATTATTTTAAATTAATTCAAATTGTGACTTTCCCTCCATTTTAACATACCAAATAGAAAAGTATAAATTTATAAAAAAAATAAAATGAATTAATTTTTACATTCCTACATGATACCAAGGAGGTTGTGTGAATCTACAAACTTAGGGTTGCCGTCACTGGGACTATCCCTTATATCATCTATCCAATAGATATCATCAATCCTTGTCTTGAACATCAGTCATATGTATATAAGGTTGTCAACATTAAGACCAAAATTATGATCATAAGACTAAGAAGTAACAAACATAGGTTACATAACAAAATTAGTAAATGGAGAATCCTAAAATTAATTTGGGGAGAATAATTTAAATGTTATGTAACTCAAATGAAATTGAAAATGACTTAATTTTCTCCTACCATGATTATTGATTATCCAAATTTTATTTTGATCACTATCATTATCATAAAGGTGTTAAAAAAATATAAAAAGTCCAAAATATTTCTAAATTTTCTTTCAATCACTTGTACTATCGTTATCAATATCATTAATGTTTTGAAAAAACATTATAAAGAATCCAAAAGATTGTCCAATATTTTGTTTGATTTTTATTTATGCTAGAAGCACCATCTATGGTGAAGCTCCTCCACATTTTTGTCTAAATATTTAGTAAACATGTTTTTATGCTGGAAAACATATTTAAACTAATTTGTTTCATATTAGTGTGCCTTAAAAATATTATTTTTGATGTGGTAGTTGTTATCAACCAAATTTTCACCCTTTAGAAGGTATTTAAAGCCTTCCAAATTTGGAATAACATAGAAATAATCTTAGGTTATTGGTGGTCTAAACTTGGATTGAATCTCTAGGTTAAAGGGCTAACTCCCCTTGATGAATAACTTAGGCTCACAAACTACTCTACCAATTTGATAGGAAAATAGAGAGAAACCTATTCTAATAGAGTTGATGCACCAAATATACTTAACCACTACCAACTAGCTGTAAATTCACTTCAACCATGAGACTAACCTACTATAAACACTACTCCAAATCTACCTTACTACATCAAAATTTCACATGAAGGTTGTGAATAATGATTGCACTAGGAGGACTAATAAAGAGGTCATGAAATGATACTAATGAAAATATAACTCACTCAAACTTTAAACCTCAATTAGACACTTCACAAGACTTGTAAAAAGGATTTAAAACTAAGCATGAATGCTAGACAAGAACAACATACCAAGGAAGCAAAGCTAATCACTTGATAATTTCAACTAATCAAGCACACACATTGAAACCAGTCAAAAGAGGAGGTAAAACCAAAAATTTCTCTTTGATAAAAGGCTTTAAAATTGGTATATCTTCACCATATCTAGGTGGAGGATACAAATATAGCCTATCAAGGCTGAATATATAGAGAAATGTGAGAGAAGAGAGAGAGAAGGGGCATAGAAGAGCAGATTGACAAGTGTCACTCTTGATAGAGTAAGTCATAATCAAGAAAGAGGATTTATGGATATTATTAAGATGATTCTGAACATGTGTTCAAATTTGAGATGATATCCCATGATAAGTTGGCGTAGAAGGGAGACACCTCACTTATATCATTTAAAATTTGCCACTACTTTCTTTCATGGAGTTACAATTTTTATATCTCGACATGTGGAAAGATTATTGAAGTTATTCAATGCCATTATATAAAAATTACACATTTATATGATTGTGTTATATCTATGAGAGCTAAAACTCAAGTGTCTTCAAGCTGATGGGAAACTGCAAACCAAGTATAAGAGCCTAGTTGGCTAAATAGGCCATGAAAAATAGTCAATTCACTCATACTAGGTCTAGTCCTTGCATAATGACTACTAACATGGTTTTAAAATATATTTCACACTTTTTTATATCTCATCCTCTTCATTAAAACCTATAAACCACTTGCAAGGACTTCCACCTAACTATATTGGGTCTCTTGGGGCTCTTGATAGCATACTTGACCAACACTAGGTGTCTTGACTCTCCAAGAGATGTTTTAGTCACTATAACTCTTCCTCATGATGCTATATAAACATTATTTTATTCCATAATTATGTCTATATATCTCCATTATATCATAATAGGCCTTACTCAAACTAATTTCAAGAGAAGCCTCTTGAAACTACCTTTTCTAGCCTGTAGTAGTCATTCCTAGGGCTAATCCATACATTTTGTACCTCACATATGTGGGATAGTGACTTATTAAGGTTAAATGAGACCTATTAATCTCATATTATAAATTTCACAACTAAATTAATTTATCTAGAGTCATTTGGCTTATTTCCTCTCTCATCGAGTCATTGACAAGGTGTAGGCAAGTTCAAACATGTCTACCATCTTAACAATGGTTCATAAAAATAAGGGATTCAAATCATAAACCAATACCAAAAGTATTTATCCCAAATATTTAAAATTCCATGGATAATATATTCAGACCCCATGAAAATCCTCCTAAAATTTCTAAGCACTAAATTGATTGTTATCGAGTTGTTCATAGTGCAAAACAGGGTTTTGAGGTAGCCTTCAATCTTAAAGATTGTTTATAGAGTTGTGAGGGTGAATGAGATAATTAATGCCAATAATTTAGGTTAGGATATCCAATTTACCATATATAATTTCCATATACCCCCATCTAACTCGTCCAATGATTTATGAGCTTCTCAAGGTGATCTCTCAGGCATAGAAGACTATGTGCATAGAACAAAATAGTGCTTCTTGGTCAAAACATGTTAAAGTGCAATTTTTTACAATAAGAACCTAAAAATAGTTATGAAATGGTAAATTCATGATTATTAATTATATTAAATATACATTATCCTCCCAATGATTATTTTTCAACTTGAGTCCATACGATGAGGTTTGAAAATAATTAGATCTATGTAGCCCTAATGGCCTAGTTCTCAGAAATTATATTCACCATATTGAGTTCAAACCTCATGGATATATTATAAAATTATAATTAACTTACCTATAGCTTATAATCCTTAAAATTCTCCAATAAATGTATTTTTTTCTCAAATTTCATGTATAGGCCTCTACATGCACATTTAGGCCTATTATGCCTAATTAGGCTGTCATGGCTTCTCCTTGCTTCAAAATACCATAACCATTCAATGGAGACACTAAGAAATTTTGGTATTAAATTAATAATATATATTTTACACTCTTTCACCTCTCCTCCATGCATGGTTCAAAACACTCTCTCCATTCTTCTCCAAAGCCATGATTGTAGGAGTCTAATAGTTCTACCTAGACTGTAAGTATGGACCTCTTTCTTTTGTTAGCACCTTGAGGTTTCACTAAGTAATTGAAACATAATTAATGTGGTCCTCTTACTTTAATATACCTATTATTATTCTATCCAAACCATCTTCCACTGAGTCACCTATCTTTTCATGATTGGCACATAGGTGCAGTTTGTGTTTTCAATGGGCCTGTAGACAGCTCTTTAGGCTTGCATAGAGTCATGACTGAGTATTAAGCTTATCCAAGAGTATTTTTATGCTTATAATAATTATATAAACACTCCATACATATCATCACCTTAAATCTTCTTTTTTACTTCAAACTATCATCTTCTAATGCAAGAGTTGTTGCATTTTATGTGAGAAAGGAGACCTATAGGTTTTTAGACCTATAAGTTTGGCTTTCTTATAATTTTAGGAATTTCGGACCATTTTTCATTGATAAAAAACCATAAATTTTCTCTAATCTATTTCATTAATTTTTGGATTTCATAAAACACTCTCAATGTGATACTTAGACCTTCATTTTGCCCATAGGCCACATTCTTGCGGATAGACTTGTATATAACCATCTAGGCTTGTCACTATGCAATAACCCTTTTCACTAACATTAGTAATATTTATGGTATTTAGATATTATTTATGAATCAATCCATTTTATTCATACATACCTCTTGATCCTCCATATAGCACACAAAATTAGTCTCTTCTCTGTTATGCCCATGATGGGCCTATATGTGCATTCTCGCCTAGACCTTCCCTTTGTGCATTTCACCTTTGTTGAAGCCATTCATATATCATGGTGAGTGTGTATAATTCATAATAATAATTTTAATTTTTTAATTTATTATGATTTCTCCAAGACTTCATACCACTTCACGATCATCAGTATGTATCTTCCAAAAGGATAAAACTTACAGGTCTACGTTTTAATGTATGAAGACTCTATGAGGTCTATCTTGACCTTATCAAACCTTGAAGTCACCATAAATTTATAAATTATACTTTTTTTTATGTTCAATACTACCATACACCTCTGATAATACAAGGTAAAGCCTTCTCAACTCATTTTATATAAACAGACCCATAACACAATCTTTGGTAATCAACTTGAAAGCTACTTGGAGAGGTTGATATAAGATAACCCAATATGTTTAAGAGCCTTGAATGTAATATGATAATTATGTATGACATTTTATAATCACCTAAAAACATTGGTACATATGTAATTCCCTAAAATAATAAAGAAACAAAGACAGTCATCTTGCAAACTAAGTACAATAGAGGTTTTTTGCTAGATTGAGGCCACACATGCCAAGTGTGACTTGTTAAATCACATGAAATATCTTAATATACCTTTAAAATATTCTCCAATTGATCTTATTTATCCAAATCATCTGAAACTATCATTTTTAGGAGAAATAGTGAGCTTGTGGGGTTGACTAGTAGTTTTAGACCACCCTATCTTATTAACGATTATTCATAAAGGAGAGGGGATGAATATACAAAACAATGACACAATTTTGAATATTAATATTACCCCATCTTCTATCAAAAATAATAGACCTTGAATCTCTCTTTCCTAGCTGTACCATCCACTTGAAAACTACCTTTACAATCTTGTGATAGGAGCGATGGAGAGAACGAAACATTTTTTGCACTTTTAAGAATTGTACCTATAATTTAAACATGGTTTTCACCTTTAAAATCTCAATATACATCTTTAAATATTTTCACCTAAATATGATCTCTTAAAGTCTGTATAAGTGCATAAAACTGCCTCTTAAGTGTTGAAATTCAATATTCTAACTACTTTCTGACTTGATGAAATATATGGCAGTTATGTAACTCCAAAAACATTTTAAATTTTATTGTATGGATTTTATCATTTGTGATATTTTCCACATGTTGGATTTAGTTAAAAAATCACCTTTTTCCTTCATAAAACTTAACTTAAAGTTCACAAAAAAACCTTAAACTTTCCAAATACATGTAAAATGTTTATAAAAGGTGATTAAGTGGTAAATATGAATTTTACAGATAAATAAAAACCTATGACACCTCTTTGACCCATATTCATTACATCATGACATGTCTAAGCCACCACAAGACCAAGATACAACATTACCTTAATTTCTCCAAATAAAGCCACCACAAGACCAAGATACAACATTACCTTAATTTCTCCAAATAAACCTTAAACTTTGCTAATAAGGCTTTAAGAAGACCTTTTGAAGACTATTAAGGCATGGAAAGGACTATAAAAAAAAGTTATTAAGATATGAAAAATCAAGTTTCTACCTATATGGGTTGACATTTTGATTTTGGGGGTAAAAATTGGTCAACAAATTGGTGATTCATAGGGGTATGATGCCTATAATGCTAATCAGACCAATAGCCATGTCCTTCCATTGGGTAATGGAGTCACTTGCACTCAACCTCAGACCTGAACTAGACTTTAAACAAGACAAACAAATTTATTTTACCTTCAAACCACACAAACAATGATAACACACACAAAATAAAGGAAACACAACACACATGTGTGTTAGCTAAGCACTTAGGGAACATAACAAACAAGAAAGCAACTAATATGTACAATTGACATGAACATATTTCCTTCCTCCTAGATCAATGGGGAAGCTCTTGATACCTTTTTAACTATGAGATGATGATGAATATGAGGCAAGCTACCTTTTAGACCTTTTTCTTATTGTCTCCATCCTCTTCTTTCTTGCCAATCCCCTTGGCATGCTTTTAAAAGAAATGACAACAACAAACCAATCACCCATGAATATGAATTCATCATGTGACTCAAAATTCTTCTCATGATTCTCCTTAGTTTCAACCTCATCAAATGATACTATATTTAAGCATACTTCTTGAGCCTCCATGACATTTTGAGTGTTCTCATGTTTCTTATCATCTGTTACAAAATCATCAAGCTCTTCAAGGAGCTTTGCATACTCCATCCAAGCTACATCATTGTCCTTAATGGGCATGTCTTATTCAATCTCCTCATGATCATGATCTTCAATAGGTAATGTATCTTTACAAAGGCCTTCAATCTCTTGAAGAGATTCAATGTAATACTACCAATCACCCTTTTGTTTCTTACTTTGGTTAATTTGAATAAGAGCAACTTATATAGCATCCTCATCTTTGTCCTCGAGAAATATAGGGCTGTCAAGAAACTCAAACCTCTCTATGTAGTCATGATGGGATTGAGAAACAACTTCTTCAAGGTCAGTTGCTTAATAATTTGGAAACATTTCAAATTCATTCAAAATCTTAGCTTGTTGGTTTAGAGGGCCTTCAACATCAAGACCAGTTATAACCTCTTCAAGGTTAGATGTAAGTAAATGTATTTCTTGAATCATACCATCAAGATTATCTTCTAAATCCTCATCTTTGAAAATGTATTTGCATTTATCTTCCCCAAGTGGAGTACCAATAAATATATCCTCATCAAACAAACTTGAATCATCTTCATCATCTACAAATGTAGCTTGATCTTCTCCATTTGCTTCCCATATGATGGGTTCCTCTTCAATAAGGGAGATGGTGGGAGGTGATGAATATGCTTATGAGTTTGAAATGGAGTATGAAGCATAGTAGGTTTCTCATTAATAGGGTTAGGGATTGAGGGAGATTTCTTACAACTTGAAGTCTTATGAATGAAATATTCTTGTAAGAATGCTTGAAAGGAAAGCAAGTTTATTTGGGCTCTGAGTGCCCCATTGTCCTCAATAACCACCTCACCCTTATCATATCCTTCTTGAGGTTCTTCAATAGATTCAACTTGATTTTCAAAATTATCAACTAGGACTTCTTTCTTGTCTTGAAAGTTTTATGAGATAGGCCTCCAAGATGGAAAAGATTTAGGTTCTTGAGAAGAGGGAAATGGAGCTTGAATAGGCACAAAGTTTGCTTTGCTTTCAAACTTTAAATCTTGGATTTATTTTAGATTCTTCATTTTCAAGACTAACTCTTTAATTTGCTTGCCTATACTCTCTTAGAATAAATTTTCTTAAAGGCGGTTAGTGACTTCATGAGGATAAAGAGTACAACAAGGTTGATATGGGATATAGGGGGGCTCTTGAGGAGGGATGGGAGGGACTAGCATAGGTTCATATTCTTCCTTGACTTCAAATCCCCAATCTATGATTGTCTCACCTTGATTACTCCATGATTTCACTAATTGATTCCAGCTTGGAGTTTTGAAAGACTTCTTGGGGGGTTATGAGGAAGATAATTAGAATCTTGGTTCTCAACAATAGGCTACTCAACAAAAATCTCCTCCTTCTTTTGAATGCTCTCTTGGATTGAATTACAAGAAAGGAAAGTTTGAGAGGTATGTGAACGACTTGGAACACTTAGAAGTTCACTTGAAATGGTCTCTTGGGAAATAATGGATGACACATATGAGGGTTGAGGTGGTATATATGAATACACATGGCATTGATAGTATTGAACCTGCTATCCTTCATGATTTCTTAGCTTATCCTCAATGTTTTTAATGAGATCTCTTACATCCATCATCTCACTTAAAAGGATTTTCTAATTTTCTCTCTTAATAGGTGCCCATTCTTATTTCATTATTTTTTAATGAGTCTCTCACTAGCGATATCTTAACCATATTCCCTTTGTGTGTTAATCCTTATCATGTACCTCTCATAGCCTAAGATAGTTTGATTGAAACTTGAAATAGACTAATTTGAGAATTGACTGTGTTGGCTAAGGGCATCTTGAGCTTGATAAGGTTGATCCTATGCAACATCATATTCAATTAAGTGGAATTTAAGATGATCATAGGATTGATATGGTTCATGATAAGGATGATAAGAATCATGACAAGGCTAGTATGGCTCATCATAGGATTGGTAAGGATTATGTTAAGGTTGATAGGGAGTGTTATAGGACTGATATGCCTCATTCATTTTCTTGAAATTGAACGTACTTCAAACTCAGCTATAACAAACTCATCAAGATAATGAATTAAGAATAAAACCTACTTTGAACAAGTGATTGGGCTGCTAGAACCAGTTGATTGAGCATAAAGTCATCATTGATATTTTGAATGCCTACAAATGTTGATATGTAAAAGAATAACACCAACAATCCTTCCACTAATTTGGAACTCAGTCCCACTAAGCATTCCAAAACTATTATCAACCAAATTTTCACCCTTTAAAAGGTATTTAAAGCCTTATAAATTTGGAATAACATGAAAATAATCCTAGGCTATGGATGGCCTAAGTTTGCATTAAATTTCTAGGTTAGAGGGCTAGATCCCCTTGATGAATCACTTAAGATCACAAACTACTCTACTAACTTTCTAGGAAAAGAGAGAGAAACCTATTCTAATGGAGGTGATGCACCAAATATACTTGACCACTACCAACTAACTACAAATCCACTTTAACCATGAGACTAACCTATAACCAACACTACTCCAAATTTGCCCTTCTACATCAACATTTCACATGAAGGTTGTGAAGAATGCTTGTGCTAGGAGGAATAGTCAAGAGGTCATGAAATGAAACTAATGAAAAGACAACTCACTCAATATTTACACCTCACTTAAACACTTCATAAGACTTGAAAAAAATATTTCAAACTAAAAATGAATGTTAGAGAAGGACAACATACCAAGGAATCAAAGCTAATTACTTGATAAGATCAACTAATCAATCACACACATTAAAACTAGTCAAATAAGGAGGTAAAACCAAAATTTTCTCATTGATCCAAAGTCTTTCAAATGGGTAGGGCATCACCATACCCAGGTGGAAGATACAAGCATAGCCTATCAAGGTTAAATATATAGAGAAATGTGAGAGAAAAGAGAGTAAAGGGGCATAAAAGAACCCACTGACAAATTTCACTCTTGATAAAGAAAGTTATAGTCAATAATTTATGAATAGTCTTAAGATGATTCTAAAAATGTGTTCATCTTTGAGATGATATCCCATGATAATTTGGTGTAGAAGGGAGACACCTCACTTATCTCATTTGAAACTACCACTACTTTCTTTCTTGGAGTTAAAAATTTTGTATCTTGACATGTGTCAAACTTCTTCAAGTTCTTCAACACCACTCTATACCACTTCCATGTTTTTATAATTGTGTTATAAGTAAGAGATAAGACTCAAGTGTCTTCAATCTGATGGGAACCTATAAATTGAGTACAAGAGCCTAGTTAGCTCAATAGATCATGAAAACCAATCAATTCTCTCATTCTAGGTATAGTCTTTGCATAAAGAATATTAACATAGTTTTAAATTATATTTCACACCTAGTTATATCTCATCCTCTTCATTAAAACTTGAAAACCATTTTCAAGGATTGTCACCTAGTTTTATTGCGTCTCTTGGGGCTCTTGATAGCATACTTGACCAACACTATGTGTCTTGACTCTCCAATATATGTTGAAATCACTATAAATCTTCCTCATGAGGCTATATAAACATTATCTTCTACCTCATAATGTCTATATAGCTCCATTATATCCTAATATTCCTTACTCAAACTAATTTCAAGAGAAGCCTCCTAAAATTGCCTTTTTCAAGCTTGTAACAATCGCTCCTAGGCCTAATCTATACATCTTATACCTCACATGTGTGGGATAGTGACTCATTTAGGTTACAAGATGCTTATGAATTTCATATTGTCCATTTTATAGCTAAATTCATTCAACTAGATTCATTTGTCTCATTTCCTCTCTCATCAAGTCATTGACAAGGTGTAGGTAGGTTTAAACATGTCTACCATCTTGACACTGGTTCATAAAGATAAGGGATTCAAATCCTAAACTAATTCCACAATTTTTTATCCCACATAGGTACCCTTCCATGTATAATATCTTAAAACCATGTACAAATCCTCTTAAAATTTCTAAGCACTAAATTGAGTCTTCTCGAGTTCTTAATAGTGCAAAACAGGGTTTTGAGGTATCATTTAGTCTTAAAGATTATTTATAGAGTTGTAAGAGTTAATGAGAGAATTAATTCCAATATTTTATGGTATTATACCCCCCTTCAAAATATATAATGTCCATTTTCCTACATGTAACTCCTCCAAGGATTTTTGAGATTTTCAAGATGATCTCTCGACCATAGACGATTGTGTGCACAGAACGAGAGAGTATTTCTTGGTCAAAACACCTTCAAGTGAACTTTGTAACCATAAGAACATCCAAATAGGTATGAAATTATCCATTCATTATTCCTAATTATATTTAATATCTATTAGTCTCCCAATGAGAGTTTCATAACTTGAGTCCATACATGAGGGTTTGAAAACAATTAGGTCTGTGTAGCCCTAATGGCCTAGTTCTCAAAAATTCTCTTCACCTTACTGAGTTAAAACCTCATGGATATCTTGGAAAATTATCATTAACTTCCATAGATATTTTAATCCTTAAAATTTTCTAATAAATATAGTTTATCCTCAAATTTCATGTACAAGCTTGTACATGCCCATTTAGGCCTATTAGGCCTAATTAGCCTGTCAAGGCTTCTCCTTGTTTCAGATTACCATAACCATTCAATAGATAATCTAATAAATTTTGGTATTCAAATTAAAATATCTATTTTACACTATTTTACCTCTCCTCCATGCATGGTTTAAAACATTCTCTCCATTCACCAAGGCCCTGTTTGTAAGAGTCTAATAAGTCTACCTGGACTGTAAGTGTGGACCTCTTTCTTTTGTTATCACCTTGATGTCTCACTAAGTAACATAAAAATAATACATAGGTAAATTTTTAATTTCATATAACTTTGATTCTTATATCCACACCATCTTCCACTCAGTCACCTATCTTTTCATGAATGGCCTATAGGTGTAATTTGTGTTTTAAGTAGGTCTATCGATAGCTCTCTAGGCTTGCATAGAGTCTTGAATGAATGATAATCTTATCCAAGTGTATTTTTATCCTATTTAAACTTATATCAACACTCCATACCTCTCATCACCTTCACTCTTATTTTGGCCTTCAAACTATCATCTTTTAATGCAAGGGTTGTTGCATTTTTTATGAGAAAGGAGACCTGCAGGTTTGCCTTTCTTGTCATTTTAGGCATTTTGGACCATGTTTAATTAAGAAAAAACTATCAATGTTATATGAAATCATAAATGCATCATGTCTATGAATTAATCCTATATCAGATAAGATAGATCATACCTACACTTCTAATTGGGGATACACTTATTAAGCAAGCGCATGACCAATATGGGGATCTGCTAGACCCGATTAGGGGATCACTTGTACCACTTGTCTCAACACATCATGTTAGAAAGGGTTAAAAATCCTAAAATATAACATAATCACACAACAAACCTAATGGATTATTAAGGTTTAAAATGTTCACTCTATTCTAATAGCAAGAAAGTAAAATATAATCTAGTGCAGACCAAAGCTTTTTGGCACAAAGTTGGGGTTAGAAGTAATAAAACAAAAAACTAAACTAAACATGTATTAGAATACATATACTCATGTAAATGTATATACAATCCCAATACATGGAGAGAAGAATACAAATTCATTATTTATCTACACTTAAAAATGAGAAATAAAGTTAGGAATGCTTACCTTTGAAGATGAACCCATCAAGCCTCAATCTCTCCCTTGGCCAAAGTGCTTCAGAAGATATTGTTGTGGTATGTAAATATAACCAAGATAAATCAGCTCTACTATACACAACCTATCTAAGCATATAAAATACTACTCCAAAAGACAAGATTTGTATCTCCAAAGAAAGTATGGAACCCTAAGCTTTATTCCTCAAATAGAATAGTCAATAAGCAGATGTTTGCTCGCATTTCTTTGTTATTAATTATTATCTTATGAAATGGTGGGAAATGACCTTGTATATATATGTGGATCTTACCCTAAATCCTTTTAGGAATGTTAACTATATAGGGTCAACCCAGTCGACACAGTGTGTTTTCAGGGATAATTTACTAGGTTTCTGATAGGTCAACTGAAAGGCTAACAAGCCAAGAAAGTAAAGAATACCCATAAACTATATTAGGTCGACCCAATACAACTAATAATAAAAAAGGAATTTAGGGAAAGAAAAGGAGGAATGGAAGGAGAAAAATATATAATAGGTAGGACTGAGAAGAATAAGCATAAGGTTAATGGTTTTAGGAGACAAGTGTGTATATGGCAAGTGGAAAAAGAGACAATAATCTTACGAAGCACTGATGGTCTACCCACCCCTTTCTTGATGCACCCCTTGAGGCATGCACTAAAGTAGACTAAGACTCGATAGGTTTTTACAAGATACAAATTAGCAATAATCAATAAAAATTTGAAAATATTATGTGTATACATATGACCCACTCGAAGCTCATCACATGTCACGTAAGTGCAACATGGGATGGTGCTTTGACATAAAACATGATAACACACAATTTTGATGCTAAGTAAAGTGGTGTAAGTAGAAAATAAGATAAATGAAAGGATATAATTTAAAAATACATACCTTTAACTTAAATTAGAGCCATAGATAAAGAAGTAGACTGTAAGAGATGTGAAGGTGTCTAATGTAGATAACACTAGATGAACTTATAGAAGTTAGTGAAAAAAAATAGCCAAAAATCAAAAAAAAATGGGAAATAGGAATTTGATAGTGAAAAATAATCTCTACATCAACATGAATCTAACTCATTTTATGGTTTACAAAATGGATGAGTAGAAACAAAGATAGAAGCGAAACAAGAAATCTATAAGACAATAATTAAAAGATTTGAGTTTAAAGTGTTTTAAAGTAGGGCAAAAGACAACTCATTTGTCATTTTGATTTTTAAAATAAAGAGAATAGATATCTAGAGAGAAAACAAGCTAGGATGTCAAGGAGATGACATGCAAGATAGGGGGAGGCTCTAGAGGCAACAGCAAGTGCACTACAGGTATGTAACTAAGAATCTCAAACTAGTTTTTGAAATTTGTATTGAAATAAGTGAATTTTTAGTAAAATTTGATTTTAAACATTTCTAGATGTCAAAATGAATCAAAATCATATTTTATGAGTATAAAATAGGAATATGGGAAATGGGTTCGGA
Organism: Torreya grandis; assembly: GCA_037957365.1. Classification (NCBI taxonomy): domain Eukaryota; kingdom Viridiplantae; phylum Streptophyta; class Pinopsida; order Cupressales; family Taxaceae; genus Torreya; species Torreya grandis. The sequence continues at coordinate 4,652,888 of JARHVA010000300.1, forward strand.
GGGTTTAGGCAAAAAATAAGAAAATTACACTTTTTTTGGAAAATGCAAGGGGGTGGTAGGCAAAAGGCACTAGGTCAACCCAGTCAACCTAGTAGGCTAGAAAATAGGCAAAATCCATAGTGTCAACCCAATAGGTATGGGTTGACCTTGTACATTCTACAAGTTAAAGGCCTAGTTTGTAGTTACTAAGTAGTCTGAAAGGTCCAGAGTAGAAACTCAGCACTAGGGAGGGGAAGGTAAGGGGGTTGACTCAGATTTTTTAGTCAACCAGGTAAAAAGATAGAAAACTTTTGGTTAAACTAGTTTGACCAAAGAACTAAAATGATACGAAAAGGTGTACAAAACGCTGAAAGAGGGCTAGAATGGCTTGAAATGACCAAAGAAGGTCAAGAAGGACTGAGAAGGTTAAAAGTAAGCTAAAATGAATAAAATAGAGTAATGTAAGCTTATTTTTGCTTTAGAAATGTAAAAAGAATGTATTAAAGAATGCATTATGACTATACATGACATGGAGGAACTAATGCATCCTTTGTTATTTTTTGGGTACAAGGACGATGAAGAATTTGGTGACTAATGGATGTGACATGGTTATCAAATTTATTATATAGGTTGTTAGATGGAGATAGGGCTAGACTAGGAGCCATAAATGTAGGTAGGATAATAGAGATGTGTTGAATCCCCCTCAGTGTTGACCTATTATTTATATTCCTTAATTATTGGGAATGATTGACTAACACCTTTATATGGGAGGTGGATGGGGATACAATAGAGATGGATATCATGCTAGAGGATGTCCATTCCATCCTAAAGCTACCTATAGTAGGAGTGCAGGTGACTATAAGGATACCAAATAGTCTATAAGAGAGGAGAGCCTTAGTCATGTAGGCTACAAGCTCAAAGATGATATTACCAGCTAAGAGAGTGAGTATGTTTGATATCTATACATCATAGATTTTGGACATTTGAAAGGTTGTGATAGGCCTTATGACATAGTGGGTGCTATGTCATAAGTCAAATAGCAAGGTATCATTATTCGTGGTAGCCTTGAGTAGGATGATAATAGAGGAGTAAGTTCTATATGACCTAGGCTTGATCATCTAGGTCCAATTAGTACATGATATGTATGAGAAGCTAGTTAAAAGTCAAAGGACCATAGGATTGATCACATTATTGATAGCTTAGATCTATGAGAGGTTTCCTATGTATCAGTCGACTAGGTTACCCCATGTGGTTAATGATAGGTTACCTTAGGTGTAGAGATAGATGGAGGACCAGGTAGCACAAGCCATGCCTCATGTGTTAATGTTATAGTTAGTGATATATGTAGACATCATGTGGTAGCCATACAAGCACATAAAAGCTACATGGGAGAGCTGGGACATAGTTGCACCAATAACAGAGAAGATAGAGGTTATTATACACTATTTTTGGTAGAAAAATCCACATTTAATGGCATGGGTGCTAGGGAATATTAGCCTACTTCATCCAACAAAACTAATACTAATTCTCTAGTAGTGGGCTCAACATGTGAGGGAGCCATAGGGGAAGAAAGGACTAGGGCCACCAGTGGTGAGGCTAACACTAAGGCCACATCAAGAGTGACCATGGACTAGTTGGACATGATGAGGATCTGAGCAAGAGGATAGGGATGTGGAGGCATAGATACCATATGTACCACTACCATATCCACATCAAGATGAGTAATGGCCATCGAGGACACAACATCAATGGAGGCAAGAGGTAGAGGAGAGAGTGGAGACTATTACAATCTAAGATGACCCCATAGGTGGGCCAAAATAAATGATAGAGAGACCTCTCAAATGTAGGCTAAGACTGACACAAGCCATGATAGTCAAGTTTGAGCTAAGGGGAAGGCCTATAGAGGAAGTGATAGGAGGTCATGAAAATGTAAAGATTGTGCTAAGCAGTCATGTAGATGGTGAGACCATAGTAGTCGAGAAATAGATAGGTAAAAAGAAATTAATTTGTTGTTTAAGTTTTATTTAGATAGATAGATATTATGAGATGTGATAGTGATCTAATATCCATATTATGTGTTTTTTTAGGTATAAGTGATGATGAGGAGGAGAGATGGGGTTCCCTAGTGAGGGGAGCACTCCATGATGTCCTAGATGAGACTTTATAGCCATACAACCCCATAACACTAGAGGATCTGAGTGAACCATCTTTCTTAGCTCAAGTGAGCTAGTTTAGATTAGCTAGAAAGGTAGTGAGGCAGATATGGGTATAGAGGGAGATGATGCAGCTACCAATAGTGATAGGTGTTAGGAAACTATATGCATGGTAGGCCCTAGTAGATGAAAGAGTTGCACATTTGGCTATATTAATTAAGATGATAGAGATCTAGACCCAGATGATGGAGTCATAGATATCAGCAGTGCACCTATAGGGATAGGTAGAGGGACTAAGATCTCACATAGCCTCTTTATAGTGTACTATTTGAAGGAGTCAGACCAAGGCCTCAGTAAGTAGTGTGGCTAGGCCATGAGATAGAGAGGATGGGACCTAACCATAGAGCTAGAGCATTGTATATGGTTGAATATTTTGTATCAAACTCATGATATATATATATATATATATATATATATATATTTATCATTTTTACATATTGTTTTTAGATGTGTATGTTATCATCATGGTTGATTTTGGTTTTTATTTATGGTTGAGGTTGTGGATACTTAGGATAGATTTCTTTATAGCACATGTATTTAGCTTTCTTGAATATGCTATAGGAAATTTATGAGATGTGGTTTCTTTTATAACGGTATGAAAAACACATGCATGGTTAAAAACAAACAGGTAAAATAATTTTGAAAAATATAATCAATCAAGAAAATGTACTACACACTATTTCAAGATGGGAAATGTGTAATAACAAAAAATGATTAAGTATAAAGAACCAAGAAAAGGCAAAATAAGATGGTAAAAAGGAATTTGTTTTTAAACCAATGTGAAAGATTTTTCCACCAAATTAAAAAAATTAAAATCATAATAATATCATGTTAGGAGTTATAACAAGGTAATAAAATGGAAGGTATGAAAAATGGCACAAATGATTTTAAAAAAAAATTAAATCAATCAATCATACTAAATCATGCTGGGAAGTATGAAATAAAAACAAAATTGCAAAAGATTGGTCTTAAATTGGTCATACTAATTCAAGTTGGGAAGTATGAAAAATTTAATAAATGGTTGAAATCTTACACACACTCAAAAAATAAGAAGATAAAAAGGTGAAAGAAAAATGAAGTAAGCATAAAACATACTAAATCAAGATAGGAATCATATAAAATGGTGTGTATATTCATAATCAATTGAAACTTATCTCAAATTTAGCACATGTAATTTGGATGATATCTTGGGTATTGGAAAATTTTGTGAGGAGCATAGGGTCCTATCCATGGTCTTATACTGCAACTCAACAAAGAGAACACCATTGGGGTGTAATAAATAGGAAAATTGTGGGAAAAGGATGTGGGTAATAGGAAGGAAAAGATGGTAATTTGTGAGGATGGTTGGGTCCTATCCACGGTCTTACAATGCAACTCACAAATGAAATCCCGAGGTCAGTGATCAGTAGACAAAAAAATATTTCTCAAGAGGAAATGTAAGGGATATAAGGAGTGAAAAATGGAATGTAAAAATCAAGACTTAAAAATGTTATGAGAAGACCTTAGGAAGTAAGAGGCATACTAAAGACATGAGAAGACACTAAGTAGCTATTGGTCGTTTATATATAAAATAAACCTGTTTGCTATAGACAAAAAAAATTGTAGGCAAATAAACATGCTACTAAGATCAAGTCATGAAGGTAGATTGGTATAAGAAAAGAAAAATGGACCTACCTTCCCATGGCATGTTCCCTGCTCTTCAAGACCCCTTATAGAGTTGTTAGTCTACTGTGAATATTGGGTACTTACATGAAAAATTAGGTAGCACTAAAAGATTTTTTTATTCTCCTCTTCTAATCTACTGGCCTATCACACCACAAAGGACCTCAGCTCTATCATGAGGCTAACTTTAGAGTTTGATCTTCAACTAGAATAAGGAGATGTGTTTTGAATCATGTCTTTTAGTGTGATTTGACTTTTAAGAATATTTTTGTCTTTTGATATTAATGCCTTTTTTTAAATGATTTGGCTTTTAACTTTATTTTGAAGGATTTTTAAGATTCCTCCTCCATATGGATTTGGAATGACCAATCATGAGAGAGATAGTGATACACATGAATGAGTTGTAAGTTAAGGCTAAAACAATCTAAGTAACCAAAGACAAATACTAATTAGGACACTCAGGCTTGACAATGAACTAGCATATGATCTCAAGTCTCAACCATGTATATGCTTAGTTTGTGGGAAAAGGAAGAAGGGAACAAGGAGATCCAAAGCGGACTGGTAAAAGGAGATAGTAATGAGATAGATTTTTTGCTAAATAATCACATGGTAAAGGGACATAATGACCAAGGGCAATAGGTTTGTATAACCAAATCACTATGACAAATTATCTGTGAAAAATAAGGATAAGAAATCAAAATAATCATAAAGATACAAGCAAGAGAGTCTTGATAAAAACTCTAGGAAAAAAATAAGGGAAACCAATGATAAAACAAAACACAATCAAATGTGAAAAGAAATGATAAGGAAATATAGTACAAGAAGTAAGAAATCATGATACAAGATAAGCAAAAATTTGACATAGTGTCAAATGATAAAACAGATAGAAATAATATTAGAGCACATGTCCAATACAAATATAAATGTGAAAGCACCATGCATGTGCTCATAAATATTGGTAAATCTATCCACACACATTATCCAGTACATTAGATAGGTCTCTATGAAGTTGTAATTAAATTACTGCTAAGGTTTTATCAATCTTCAATGAATACTAGGCAAATACTTCTTTTCTAATCTCCTCAATTAAAGAATTAAGAATGCTCAAAGGATCATATTTAGGAGGAAAATTAGGCAAAGTTTGATCAAGAAAATGCATGGGAACAGGATCTATTGGAGCAGAAGGAATCATTGATGGAGAAGGATCCACAGGTGAAGGACTCATGAGTGGAGAAGGATCCATGAGTTAGGGAAGGTCCACAAGTGAAGGGATCATAGGTGGAGGTAAAAAAGGTGGTGAAGGGACCATAGGAGGCAATGAAACCATTAGAGGTGTAACCATAAGAGAAGAAGGAGGAGCCTTCTTGTGGGAATGACCTATGGAGGATTGGTATAAGGTCTGAGAATGGCTATAAGGTGATCTTTGAGATGTTGTAGGATGCGACAATGATTAGTGTGATAGGTACCACAGCAATATACCTCACCATACTTGGTCAAATATTCAATAAATACCTTCAAAGGAGGTATAGCTTTGTCTGATGATATGGAAGAAGGATCCAAGGTATCAAGATATTGCCACAACTTGTGACAATGGGTGGAAGAATGGTTATATTTCCCATAGAATCAATAGATACACTTGTGAGTGGTTTTAGTAGAAACACTTAGGAAAGGAGGTAAAATAGGAGTGGAAGAAGCTGGAGGACACTCATTAACCCATTTTGTGGGTAGAAGATCCATCTTAGGCAAAGGAATCAAACCATCACCAAGGGAAGTTGATGGTGAGGAAGGAATGGAACTAGGCTCAATGGAAGGAATGATAGCATCATAAACAAGGGTATGCTCAATAATAGTAGGAACAAGAATAGGATCAACTATAATAGGAGTAAAAAGAGGCTAAATTATAGCAAGCTCTACTAAGGGAGGGGTGATATCTATCGAAGGTCTAAAAAGGGTCATGTTATCCTCAGGGGTAAACCAGCTATGAGGTTCAAGGTACCTAGCAAAATGGTAAGGCCCGTTCATATCATGATCCATGAGCATAGTCCTACATGGCTCCTCAAAAACTAGAGGTGTTGATGCCATCTCTACCCTATGATAAAGGGTGAAAATGCAAAAATCAAGAACTCTAAGTGAATAAAAATGATTAGATACATGAAAAGGCTCACGTAAAGAAGAATGATAATGGATAATCTCAGCATTACGGGCTTGTAGAAGACTACCTAATAATGGATCATCTAATAAATATCCATCATCATAATCATAGGTGTGAAGATCAAAGACACAAGTATGGATAGCCTTGTCATCCAATGAAACATGGTGAATAGAATGCCTAGTCTTGGTAAAGACTATGGGAATGTCATCATAAGGAGGTTTGAGAGAATGAGGTTGTAAGGAAGCAAGAAGCTACGAGATGAGATGAGGTGAGAGATCAAAAGTTTTGATCTTTAATTTAATCTCATTGGGATCATCATCATCTAAATCTAAGAGATTAGGAGGCATATTACCAATGAGTTGAGGATGCCCATTATAACTACGGGTTAAATTAATAGGCAAGTTGGGATGTTGAGACTCATGAAATAAAACACTTGGAAAAGGTTCAATAGTAGGAATCTTGAAGACACCATAATCTTATAATTGTTTGAAATTCTAAGGGTTAGTGTCACCTTGAATCTTGTAAATGGATCTATTGTGAGGGAATTTAATGCATTGACAGGCAAAAAAAGTGATAGCTCTCATGCAATGAGTCCATAGTCTACCAAACAAGATGTTATAAGAAAGGGGGAAGTTAAAGATGATCACCTTCACACAAACAGTGATAGGTGGGATGGTAATGAGAAGCCACACGCAACCTAGAGGAGGCATTTGCCTTCTATCATATCATTGGCATGTGTCATATGTAGACTTGAGATTGCATTAGAAATACCCAATGGTCTTAATGAAATCAAAATAAATGACACATGTGATGGAACCCTCATCAATCAAGGTATGCTTAACGTAGATATCACCTATTTGGATGTTAATGAATAAAGGAGGATCATCTACATGAAGTAGAATCTTGTCAAGAATCATAGAAACTATGGGAAATTTTAGAGAAAGAGAAGTGTCTATAATTTCATCAACATTGATAGACATCTCTTCACATTATTGTAAAATACTCTCTTCAAAACTGGATAAAACTACCTCCCATCCTTCTAAGGGAGGATGAGGGACATTCATCTCAAATAGGAGTTGTATGAAGTGGTTTCTATGATGTGGGGAAATCCTCATAAGCTTAAGGAATGGAATTTAAGATGGGAGATTAGTGAGCTCCACAATGGGATCCCACTCATCATAGCCCATTAAAAGGTTATTAGATATAGGTGCGTAATGGTTAAAGAGGTCCTTAAAAGGAGGGCTGAAGTAAATTAGATTTTTTTTTATAATAATTAGAAGAAGATTTGGAACAAGGCTGAAAATCAGTTTGAGATGATGAACTAGTTGGCTTAAGTTGATTTTGAGAAGGAGAAGAAGAAGTGTTAGTAGAATCTTGATTATTATTAGCATTGGAAAATTATAGAAGAGTGGTAGAAATAGAATGGGATGTGTTATCCAAAGGAGAATCAAAAATTGGATTATCAAAAGTGATAAGATATTCTTGCCCCAACTCATTTAAAAGAGTTGGATAATAATCTTGGATAACATGATATGTCTTATGGGAAGGAGTGTCGATAGGTTGGGAATCAATGAAAACCACCAACCTTCATGTATTAGTCATGCTAACCACATTCTCTTCAAAATTTGGTTCAACGAGACTTTCTACGTTATTGGTGGAAGAGGTGGGCTTATCTTGGGTGTCTTGAATAGGTTGATGATTAGGTAAAGGATATTTATAGATAGCCAAATGAGTGCTTTCTTGATTTAAGGCTTGAGTTTTGTCATTTGATTTATAGTCCTTGAAAGCAATATCATAGGCTTGTTGATGATTATGGATAATGGAATCATGATCAAAATTAGGTCCATGAAGAAAATCCATAGCTAAATTATGAAGTTGTCTACAGGTCTCATGAGAATGACCCCAACTAGCATGAAACCAACAAAACTTGTTAGGATCATATCATAGTTTCATAAGATGAGTAGGGTTAAGTTGTCATGGAAGAGGCCTGGGTAGATGATTAAGCAATTAAATCAAGGATAAAGGTTTGTGAACATTGATGTTGTTGGTGAAGATAAATGAGGATTAGTATGTTTTTGATAAGAAGGAGTTGGTTTGAAAAAGGGTTAGAAATGATAGCTTGAACATTGTGAATGGTATCATAAGAATCAGTAACACCATCATTAGTGATATTGTAGTTTTTGTTCTTTAGTAATAAATAAGGACCCATAGGAGGTTGGGGTGGTTTGAATTATCACATTAGGAAATCTTGTATTTTATCTTGGTTAATAGCCTCCTTCAATTTACATGGAGAGAGAGTACAGACTTGATATTGCAATTTAGGAAAGAGGGCATATGTAAAGCGATGAAAACAGTTGTCATCCACCATGTTATGTTCACATTTATTTTACAAAGTCTTCCATCTCTTAACAAAGGCTTGGGCAATTTCATTCTCATGTTATTTGCAATTAATGAAATAGGCCAATGTGTTTTCAGGAAGATCAAATTTTTTGGAATTTTTGAACTAAAGCATTCACTCACTAAGTCTTCCAAACTAGAAATGGAATGATTTATAAGTTGATTGTACCAATCCAAGGCATCACCTATGAGAGTTTTGGATAGGAGATTGGTAGTAGCAAAGGTGTTTAATTTGATGCAATCCTTATAAAGATTTCTAAATTTTTTGAGGTGAAGGGTAGGATCAATTGACCCATTATAATAAAGTGTAGATGTTATAACTCCTATTTCAATGTTGGCAATTTGAGTAGCAAGATGTTCACTTTTTAGATGCTTAATAGTCTTATTGACTAAATGAGGTTAACTAATGATAATACCTTGAGAATTTTGAAGAAGGAGGATAGGGAATATTTTGGTTACGTGTGCCCTAAGCCATTGGTTGCAGATGAGATTGAAGATTAAGGAGGTGGTTTTGCATTCTCATCATTTGATTTGTTTCATGAGCTTGAAAAGTATTCATTTGATTTAGAGTTTATAACAAAATTTGATGTGTTTTATTAATATTATAAGCATTAAAATTATTATTAGTGGCTTGGGTACCACTATTAGTGTTGATATGAGTTTGAGAAGAATTGTGAGAATTTGAGGCACTAGTGGCAAAATTTTGTTGTGAAGCAAAAGATGGACTAGTGAATGGTTGGGAGGAAGAAGCACTAAATGCATGATTACCTTAGGTAACAATAATGAACCAGTGGAAGGTTTAAGGATGGTGTACCTTATGAGAGGCCTATTAGATATAGAACCCACCATGTTAGTTGAGATACTAGGCATGGAGGTAGAAGAGGTTAGAGAAGAAAATGTCATGGCATAAGGAGTTGAAATTGAAGGAAGAGGTTGAGAACCAAATAAAGTGGTACCTCCAAATCCAATTGATAATGTAGAAGTAGGTGAATGAGGCTCTTCAATTTGACCACTAATCATGAGGATGTAAATGGTAGAAGTATATTTTTCTCTATGTTGAGGAAATTCAAAATAAAGAAAAGCATTTCAGGAGTATATTCTAGGTCAGGTTGGTCTTATAATGAGAAAAGAGGATTATGTTGTGAAGAGGTATGAGGATGGTCCCATAGTTCATTATGTGAGTGGAAATATGAACATTACTAGCATCCAAAAGAGGATCCCTACTCTGTCGATGGGAGACCCTATTAGGATTGGCAAAGTTCATCATGTCTGTTGACTATAGCTCAGTGTCATTATCCAATAGAAAGTCCATGATGAAGGTAAAATAAGAGATATGAGAAAACAAAGGTCAAAAGATGTGATTGAAAATATACATGGTCAATTGGGTTGATCTAATAAGTAACAGGGAACTATACAAGTTCGATCAGGTTGATCTAGTATATTGTAAAAAATGAAAAAAGAGCACTGAGTCGATCTAGTATATGGGGACCTGCTAAAAAAGTGAAAAAATTGTAAAGGGTCAACTAGGTTGACCTAGTAGGCTAAACTAGGTATCTAAAAAAATATAAACCTATACTAGGTTAACTGGGTCGATCCAGTTGTCTATTCTTACAACCTGCACAAAGAGATAAAAAGTTGGCTCGACAAAATTGATCTAGTATGTCAAAATATATGATAAAAATGATGATAAAAATAAACAAAATAAATTAAGGTAAAAGTGAATAAATCCTAAAAGGGTTAGTTCACGTCAGGTTCACTAGAATGTATGCAATCAAAAATGTATCATGTCTATGAATTAATCCTAGATCAGATAAGATAGATCATACCTATACTTCTAATTGGGGATACACTTTTTAAGTGGGAGCATGACCAATATGGTGATCCACTAGACCCGATTAGGGGATCACTTGTATCACTTGTCACAACACATCATGCTAGGAAGGGTTCCAAAGCTTACAGTCTAACACAATCGCATAATAACCCTAATAGATTCCTAAGGTTTAAAATGTTCACTCTATTTTAATAATAAGAAAGTAAAATCTAATCTAGTACACACCAAAGCTTGTGGCACAAAGTGTGGGTTAAAATCAATAAAACAAACAACTAAACTAAACAAGTATTAGAAGATATATACTCATGTCAAAGTATACGAAATCCTAATACATGAAGAGAAGAATATAAATGCACTATCTATCTACTCTTACAAAGGAGAAATAAAGTTAGGAATACTTACCTTTGAAGATGAACCCGTCAAGCCTCATTCTCTCCCTTGGCCAAGGTGCTTTCAAAGAAATTGTTGTGGTGTGTAAGGATAACCAAGATAAATCAGCTCTAGGCTACACAACCTATCTACGCATCCAAAAGACTTCTCCATAAGACAAGATTCATATCTCCAAATAAATTATGGAACCCTTAGCTTTATTCCTCAAGTATAATGGTCAATAAGTAGATGTTCATTCACACTTCTTTGCTAATAATTCTTCTCTTATGAAATGGTGGGAAATGACTTTATTTATATAGGTAGATCTTGCCCTAAATCCTTTCAAAAATGTCAATTGTACAGGGTTAACCCAATTGACCCAGTGTATTTTTGGGGGCAATTTACTAGGTTTGTGTTAGGTCAACCGAAAGGCTAAAAAACTAATAAAATAAAGAATACCCCTAAACTATACTGGATCAACCCAATCGACCCAGTATAACTGATAGTAAAAAAGGAGTTTAAGGTAAGTAAAGGAGGAATGGAATGAGGAAAAGAATAAAATAGGTACGATTGAGAAGAATAAGCTTAGGTTTAATGGTTTTAAAATACAAGTGTGTATATTTCAAGTTGAAAAAGGGACAATAATCTTACGAAGCACTGATGGTCTACCCACCTCTTTCCCGATGCACCCCTTAAGGCATGCACTTAGAGAAATTAAGACTTGACAAGTTCTTGCAAGATATAAAGTGTCAGTAATCAATAAAAATTTTAAAATATTATGTGTATACAAATGCCCTCTACTATATTTCATGAAGTTATGTACTTCATATAACACTCTCAATGTGATACGTAGACCTTCATTTTTCCCATAGGCCACATTGTAACCATATAGACTTGTCACTATGAAATAACCCTTTTCAATGTCATTATTCATCTTGATAGTCTTTATATATTGTTTTGGAATCAATCCATGTTATTTCATACATACCTCATGATCCTCCATATAACAAACAAAATCAATCTCTTCTCTGTCATGCCCATGATGGACCTGTATGTCTGTTATAGTAGACCTAGACCTTCCCTTTCTGCATTTCACCTTTGTTGAATCCATTCATATTTATTTGTGAGTGTTTAGAAATCATAGTACTTAATTTCATGCTTTAATGGAGTATATATTTCTCTAAGAGGATCAACACCACTTCATGATCATCAGTATGTATCTCCCAAAAGGATGAAACTTACAGGTCTGCATTTCAATGTATGAAGACTCCATTAGGACTGTCTTGACCTTATCAAACCTTAAAGTCACCCTTAGTTTCTTTATTATAATTATTTTGATGGTAAATAATACCATACACCTCTAATAATGCAAGTTAAATCCTTCTCAACTCATTTTATACAAACAAACCCATAACACAGTCTTTGGTAGTCAACTTAAAAGCTATTTGGAGAGGTTGATATAGGAAAATTAGATATGTTAGAGACTCTTGAATGGACCAAGAGGATGGTGGAAGACATTATACAATCACATAAAATCATTGGGACTTGTGTAAATACCTGAAATAATGAATAAATAAAGATAGTCATCTTGCAAATTAAATACAATGGAGGTTTCTTACCAAATTGAGGCCACACATGCCAAGTGTGACTTGAGAAATCACATACAATATCTAAATAGACCCTACACATCTCCCTATTTTCTCTTATGAATCTAAATCATCTAAAACTATCATTTTGAGGAGAAATAGTGAGCTTGTGGAGTTGACTAGCAGTTTTAGACCACCCTATCTTCTTGACAATTGTTCATAAAGGAGAGGGGATGAATCTACAAAATAATGCCATAATTTTTAAGCTTAATAGGACCCTCTCCTTTGGAAAAAATATCAAACCCTAAATTTCTCTCTCCTGGTCATACCATTCACTTGAAAACTACCTTTATAAGCTTATAAAGGGAGCAATGGAGAGAGGGAAGCATTTTTTGCACTTTTAAGACCTGTACCTACAATATAAACATGTTTTTGACCTGTAGAATCTCAATAGATGTCTCTATAATGTTTTCACCTGAAGATGAGCTCTTGAAGTATGTACAAGTGCATAAAATTGCCTCTTAAGTGTTGAAATTCAAGATTTTGACTAATTTCTAACTTGTTGACATATATGGTAGTTATGTAACTCCTCCAAGAACCTTGGAAATTGTATTTTATGGATTTTATGATTTTTTATCTTTAACACACATTGGAGTTAGTAAAAAATCACCTTTTTCCTTCATAAAACTTACCTTAAAGTCCACAAAAGAACCTTAAACTTTCCAAATACATGTGAAATGTTTATGAAATGTGATTAAGTAGTAAATATGAATTTTAAAGATACATAACAACCTATAACACCTCTTAGACCCATATTCATTACATCATGACATGTCTAGGCCACCACAAGACCAATATATAACATTACCTTAATTTCTACAAATAAACCTTAACCTTTGCTAATAAGGCTTTAAGAAGACCTTTTTAAGACTAATAAGGCATGTAAAGGACTAGAACAAAGTTATTAAGACATGAAAACTCAAGTTTCTACCTATAGGGGTTGACATTTTGACCTTAGGGGTCAAAATTGGTCAACAGTAGTGTTTAATAGAATAGTAGCAGTACTTATCATTGCTTGTATAAGTTCAAAGTTCAAAAATTGATGTCATTGTTTGTGTAGCGGCCCTTTTATTTTGGTTTAAGCTTGAGGAATGCAAATAACTATGAAATACATAGGTAACCATTGGTAATTGAGATCATCTAATGGTGTTTTAAATGAGCCATATATATACTATGTATATGTTGGATCACTCTCGATCTGTAAGAGATTATTTATTATGTTTTCTAGTTCAAAGTGTTAAATAAGTTTGTGTATCTATTATTTATAACATTATTTCTAGGTCTAAAATAGGTTCCTTATTTTCTTAATTTAAGATATGATGTACTTACTTAGTGTGAATGACAAAACTTAAAGCTATAATACAAAAACTCAGAAACAAATCATAAGTCCTACTCTAAACTTTACATAAAACTCAGTTCAAAAAATGAAAGAGAATAAACAAGAAACATTACCTCACTTACCAAATGAAGACTTCTCCTTTGTTAGATATATGTGCTCATGATCTTTAAATTGTGGTTGCTCACAATCTAATTCCATGCAAGAATTCTAATTGCATTTCAATAATGTTATGTTTTATTGGTTGATTTGTTGATTTATTGATTTATTGATTGATTGATATGATTTCTCTATATTTTTACAGTGTATTCTTATGCTCTCATGATTCAAGAAGATGATCCAAAATGAAGGGATGAAATACCAATTTACAAATTTCTTAGACAGAGGATGGATGGCTAGTATAAATTTAGATTTAATTGATATTTTCAATTTTAGATGGTGGAGATTTGGTTTATGGGTCCATTACATTTAATGAGGAAGTTGTGAATTTATGAGTTTGTTGAGGAAGTTGAGGTAATTGATGAGTTGGATGAGGAAGTTAAGGAATTTGGTTGATGATTTGGTTGACTAGGTTGAATGAATAAATGAGAGAATTAAATAGGTAAATGAGGGGGTTGAATGAATTAAATGAGTTAGATAGAGTGGGTTGATGAGCTGGATATTTTTTTTATTTAATTTTATGTGTGCATTGATTAATTAGTGACTAATTAATTAACTAATATTGATTCATTGGTTAATCGATCAAAGTCTAATGTTGGTGGGGACTAAATATAATAGGATGGGGTCATGTCATAATTATGATGATTTTGATCAAGATTTTCAATGACGAATGGGTTCATTAGGATAAATGTTGAATGTCAAATATTGATAATAGTATATTAGTGATGACACTAAGTTGTAAAAATTAGGGTGTTTACATTTTCCCCTCTTTAAAAGGGAGTTACAACTATAATAAGTGGCAATGTTTCAAATAATTTAGAAGAACAATAGATGGGTGTAAAAATATGTCTTGAGTGGCTTGATTGGTAGATAGATGCCTCCTTGAAAGGATGTCCAAGGAGAAAAAACATGGAGGGATCTCAAATGAAAATATTGGTCATAAATGATGAATGTAAGGGGTTGGGGTGGGGGGGATTGGGGTGAATAAATAGGAGGTATGGGGTGAAATCCAATTCATTTTCACTCTTGCCACCTAAGAAATTAGAGTTGTGAGCCTGCCAAAGATCTTGAGCAAACATGGACCATATTCCTTCCAATGAGCACCATAGCGAGCATGGAAGGGATCATCAATGACCAGATGGAGGAATTAGAATGATAAGTACCTTGTTATGTTGTGGAGCCTATTTCTACATTACAATGTATTTCAAATATTGTACATTTAAAATGTATTGTACACTCTTTATGTATTCTAATTTAAGATGTAAGAAATAATGGAAGTTATCACCTATAGTTATCCCAACTTATAACACACCTATTATTTGGTAAGGTACACAAATGAACATCAAAACTACAATGAAATACACAATATATACCTCAAATTTTCCATTCAATATACCTCCAAAGTGCCCCAAATGACAAGTTGAATATGGAATGCTTCTTGGATGCTTTAAATGTTGGATTGCTTTGTGACTCAAGACTTGGACATCATTTAGGAATAGATTGGATAATTTTTTTGGACAAGATGATAAAATTAAGTATTTATCAATGAAGTTCTTCAAAAATTTCTAAGATCTCACTAGTTGAATAAGATTGACATGAATTCCCCCAAAGATTTAAAGATGGATTTGCATGGAGATGCGGTTGTTTATATAGAGGATGGAGAGGGAATTTCATAGGAATATAAAATTCCTAGAGGATTCTAGAAAATGAGGAATGTGAAGGATTCGAGAGTATGTAGAGAATTCTAGAATCCATTAGATAGTACTATTGATGATTAGTGAATATTAGACATAGGATTAATGATATGATTTTTAGGATAAAGTGGGGCTAGTTGGAGATAGGTGGGGGATATGAATTTAAAATTAAAAAATAAAAGATAAGAGGATATTAGTGATAATTAAGATGATAATAGAAGAATTAATTAGGATGTGAGATGGTGTAAGGTTAGTATGTGGGTTTGGAATGAAGGGAATGATAGACTAGGACTAGGATAAATAATAATATAGTGTTAATTAGTGAAATTAGTATTGAAATCAATAATACGCAGGAGTGAGCATATTTGTATGTATACAAGTGATGGTTTTGATTTTTTTTAAGAAATTTGACTAAGTGTGCATTTTTTTGTGGTTTTAAGAGTGACTATTAGTCTCATTTCATGTGATAGGTGATCAATAGTGTTGGGATTATTACACATGTTTGTGGCATATGAGTATGGATTTTTGGAGGTTGTAGGGTTGTATTATATAGTTTTAATGTCATAGATCTGAGTGGACATGAATCTTTTGATAGTTTTGGTAGAGTGGTGGAACTTGAATATGAGTACCTTTCATTTTTCAATAGGGGATATGATGGTTACATTAGAGGATTTTTGGAGGATTCAGCACATCTTGCTATGTGGTGTTATGGTATACTAGAGAGACATAATGTGAAAAGTCATAATGCGGATACTAGTTAATCATGATGGCATTTTAATGGTGGGATTTGGGGTGGATTTAGATAAGTGTTTCATTAGAGGATAGATGGATCAACTACCCTTAGTGCTTATGGCTCTGTTAGTAGCTAATTTTTACATGACAAGACTAGGATATTGTTTATGATTAGACTAGTAGATGGGGTGGGTGATTAGATTTTATGACAAGATTTAATTCAAGATCTTGCATGTTAGTTAATTTTTATATGGATTTACACATATTGTTATTAAATAATGGGAAGGTTATTTTGGATTAGACATTGCTAAAGGCATGGGCATGGGATCACATAACTCTAGAGCGACCAGTAGGATAACAATGACAAATAGAATATGAGAAACCCTTTACATATAGATGGTACATTATAATGGGTGGATAATGACATCATTTAAGTTATTTGAGGTATTATAACAAGGGTACATAGGTGGTGTGATGTCATTGAGGCAAGGGTTATGGATGAATATATAGCATGGAGGGAGCAGACTCAGATGTTGAGGTTGACTCTTCCAAAATAAATACTAAAGACTCTTTCAAGAGTAAATATAAGGGGTTTTAAGGGTACAACCTTAGAAATTTTAGCTATAGAGGATGAGGGGAAAAACTACTAGGCTAGATGGTGATGAGGTTATAATTAGAGAAGATGGAGGAGTGGGGGGAAGGACTATCAGTTATAGATATAGATAGTGATGGAGGTAGAAATGGAGGTGGAGATGGAGGACTAGGTGGATATGGTGGAGGAGATGGATCCAAGGTTCTAATACCACTAGTTTTAATAGTTACAGGGGGAGATAAAGTAGGGTTCTCATTAAAAATAATTCAAATAGAGGATTTAGAGCTAATAAATACTCTATAATTATACATTTTAGTTAGGGAGGTAGAGATAGCTAGTATGAGGAGGGATAGAAGGTAGTGAGATAGTACTCACTAGGCACAAGTAGTAGCTCATGATGTTGAGATAACTTGATTGACTACAGATGTGACATAGATGATGATAGAGTTGGAGATGGGGAATCTATGAAGAGATGTTCAAATATTATGGAGTGAGTGAGATGTATCTCACTCAGTAATGACAACCCTATCCTAACAAAGGTCATTTTTCATTTGATGAGTTTGATGAGAGAGGCAACATGTTATTGATAGTTGTATGAGAGTGTGGTACATACTATTTATAAAGTAGCATCATAAACAATTGATTGTACTAATAGATAGGTGTATCCTTAGCATGAATGACTTCATCAACATGTTTGGTGGGGGCTCTTCCTAGGAGGATTCCACCACTAGGAAGCCCAAGTGTTGAGACTCATGGCAACAGTTTATTGTTATGATCTTTGATTTATATGAAAATTTCTATAGAATACTTATGCATAGATATTTTATGGATATATAATGATTATGTTATGGGTATCCTTAGCATGAATGACTTCATCAACATTTTTGGTGGGGAGTCTTCCTAGGAGGATTCCACCACTAGGAAGCCCAAGTGTTGAGACTCATGGCAACAGTTGATAGTTGTGATTTTTGATGTATATGATAATATTTATAGAATATTTGTGCATAGATATTTATGGATATATAATGATTATGTTTGGGATCTTTTATATGTCTCATTATTGATTACATGATGATACTTGATGTTTATGGATAGTTTATGGATGTTGTGATATGATGTTATGATTATTTTTCACTCCTCCTATTTTGATTATGATGCATACTTAGTCATTGTGATGTAATGTTTAGTTAGAAATTGATGTTAATTTTAGATAGTTAGTGATGTTTGTGAATGATTTATTTATGGATTTATGTTTAAGGAATGAATGTGTATGGATGCAGGTAATGAGATGATGTATATGTGTATGAATGAATTATTGTTAATCTTTCATATATTTACAAATGTTTGGAGCAACCTTATTTTTGATACAACATATGATGTAATGCATAATGAAAACCATGATGACACTATTGAAATATGTGTTAGGACTGACACAACACAATAAGTAAGAAAACACTTTAACAAACAACAAACAATGAACAAAAACACACATCAAAAACAAATAAACTTTATTTTTGTACTTGGATCAAATTAGAAACCTCGTGTGGTAAGGAGTGATGATAATGATACTGATAACTTTGTTTTGCCCCAAGTAACTTTATATGTGAAAGGTGTTGATTAGGAATAAGTACCCTAATGAATCTATAATGATCTATTTAAATATGATCAAGGATTTGAACTAGACTAAAAACAAAACAAAATGGGTTTGGGCTTTTGTATTTTTCTATTTTTTTTTTTTGTATTTTTTGGGTTTTCTAATTATTTTGGGTTTTTATGGATTTTTTGACATATAATGAAGCTACAAACAAAAGGTAAAATCAATTATAGAATTGGGAATGGATATGGTAGAGGATGGAGCAAGTTAAAAATGGTATATGGAATGTATGAGGGATGAAGGATGGATATCTAAGGATTATGTCGAGTGAGAGTCATATGTCCAATATTCATTATACCATGTTGATATGTGTTTCAGTAATTTCTACAGAAGTGTGGAAGTACCAAGATTTTATAAAACATGATTCATGACCTTTTTCATGTTATTTTCAAGGTCAAAATAGGGACAAGGATGATCATGATAGAAATAATGGGATGACTTAGTTAAAGGGATGGTTTATAATTGGCTTGGGTTTAGATGGATATGGATATTTTAGGATGAGATGTAATTAGGAGGCCCCTAAGTATAGGAGTACTTATAGATAATATATATTACACATGACACCAGAAAACTAGTTTTTATCATGGTACTTTCCCAAGGCACCATGAGAAATGGTTTTCACCTCTAGATGAAATTTTCTCTTTCTCTTTTCTTAAGTTTTTTATTTTTATTTTTTTAATTTATTTATTGGCAACATTGGGTCCTAAGAATGGAAGCATTTAAGATGCATGACGTTTATACGTTCATCAAGCTCTTATCCATATTTTTTATCTAGTTTATATGCTCTTGATCCATACTTTGAAATGACAACATAGGGAGCTAGTAATTTAGGCTCAAACTTGCCCTTATTCTCATGTTCTTAATTGGTATTCTTCTAATTTTATTTTAAGACAAGGTCTCCAATCTCAAATTCTTTGGCCTTGATTTCCTTATTGTAGTTATGAAGAGATGGGTAGAGATGAATCATAAGATCCTAAAGTTTCATGCATCATTCCTCTACGCATCACATGGATGATTCACTTATACTCTTAATGAGGAACAAAAGGTGGCATTTTTTCTCTCACATCCAACAATTACTTTAGGGAGTAAAATTTGGTGAAAATTATGAATAAATTTTAAATTATGCACCCAAATCAATGAACCAAATTTGTGGTCACATGTGTATGGGAATATAAATTAAATAAAAACATTCATATGTTATCCATCAACCCCCACACTCCAAAATTTCATGTTGCCAGACATATCCCTTAAGAGAAACTTATCGTTCTTAAGGAGAAAAATGGTGTGAACTTTATGCAGCCATTGCATGCAAACCAAGAGGGGTAGAGATAAATTGTAAGTTTATATGATTGTATGTAGGATTCCTCTACGCATCACCCATAGTATTATCTTACACTCTTGATGAGTAAAAAATAGCATTATGTTTTCTCTCACAGTGAAAACTTCCTTTAAAGAACAAAATTTGTTTAGTAGACTACACAACTTTTGACCTACATGTTCAATTGATGAATGAACTTCATGGTCACGTCTAGATAGGAATATAAATGTAAATGTTGTCCACTCTTAATTATCCCCTCACATTATAATTGAATTCCCCTAAACGTGTCCCTCAAAATAAACTTTTTATTCTTAAGTGGAAAACTACTTTAAACTTTGCATTGTTGTTGCACACAAATCATGAGGGGTAGAGATGTACCATAGACTCCTAATATTACATTAAAAAATCATATAACCATACTATATAATATTATCTTCCACTCGTGATGTGTAATAAATGGTGGTACATTTTATCTTACAACCAAAACTTAATTTAGTGAGCAAAATTTGGTCAGTACATTGCACAGCTTTTGAACTTTGCACCCAATCAACAAATTGACTATGTGTCATAACTTAATGGGAATATAAACATATTAAAGACCTTAATATACTCTATATATACTCTCACACTTTGAAAATTCATGTATTTAGACACGTTCCTTAATAGAAATTTGTCATTCTTAAGGGGGAAAATAGTACAAACTTTGTGTAGTTGTTGCACACTAATCATGAGGGGTAGAGATGCACTGTAAGTTCCTAAGGTTTAACAAAGGAATATTATAACTATACCATAATATTTAATAAACCATAATATGTATTTTTTTAAGGTTATATTTTTTTCAATAAGATGATCTTCTCTACTCACAACACTAACCATTTGAAGATGGAAGCTCATATGGTACTATTAACCTACATTAAATGTGTCAATAATGATTTTAAACAAAAATAAATACTTAATTACAAACTAATATAAATTAAAATATACTAAATAAAATACTAACCTTACTAATTCAAAATGTAACCTGCATTGAATAGTAACCTTACCAAGTCAGTCCAACAAACCTTTAGGATCAACTCTATTTTTTAGTGTTTCAAAAATTGCTTCATGCTCGGATTTACAAACTTTCCATAAATCTTCATTGTGAGGCTTTCCATGGAGTTTTATCATTTTAATATTTTTAATGATAACCAAATTTGAATGATGAAGTATCTCCATATTCATTTCAAAGTCTTCAGACAACCATTATTTTTTTATGAAAGTATCTTCGAATCCAAGTTCCTGTAACTACCACAAATATGGTGGGATAATTCAGATCTTCCCCATCTATGATAGTTGTGGTTAATTTATTTTGTTCATATACATAATGAGATGTGTATTAATGTGTTCCCTCACATTTGTCTTTAGGTATAATTATTGTGAAAATGTACCCTATATTTAAAGTGTAATCAATTTTTAAGGACATGTATGAAAAAAATAAATTATATCTAATTTTTAAATCTACATTTATATTATAAATAAATTGTACCTAGTTGTACAAGATTTGAGATGTGGTAAAATATAATTGACGATGTGATTTCATGATCCCTTAGTGATTTTAATGAATTACTTGTATCCATAGGCCTTAGGGCATGCAACACCATTCTTCAACCCATTATTTTGAGTCACATTTATTCTAATCAAATTCCATATAACCCAAATAAAAACATGTCATGTCCACAATATAAATAGTCCATTAACTAGAATTTGAGCTTTATATTTAGTGGAAATCACTTGATCTAATTATTGTATTGTAATCTTCATACATTACCTTATTTTCTTCCTCTATTAACTAGAATAATCTTCGCATGTTATAATTTTTATCTAATCTATGATAAATTATTTCATTACACCCAACCACAATACTTGAAATATCAATTGAATCAACACCATCCTTTTACTTCTTTTTCACTTTTATAAGGGCTCTTTTAACACATGAACCACAACCACCATGCTCCCCTTTCCCATGCCCAACCTCAAATAAACTCCATAAATTTTTCACCCCACTCTTCTTATGTATCCTACTCAACCAGTGAAACATTCAAGAACTATTAAATTGCCCTATACATTTATCTGACCAAATGTAGTGCGTATTCAACATGATTTATCTTACATTCATATTTCCATAAAATATCTCAAAACAACCTTGGATGAACACTAAATGAATGTGATATGTAATTACTCATGTAAAATTGGTACTCCCTCAAAATATTTCTACTATCCTATGTGTTATGAGGTGCATGTCTAAATGCAACATGTATTAAAATTCAAACTTGAACTCAACTATAGTATTGAGATTGAACCTCAGTTTATAGTTGTAGTATGTAGTTTTAAATAAATTCCACAACTAAAATAATGGTTCTGAGTGGTATAATTTGTCCTTGCATAACTTGAATTAATCATCTAACAATTTTAATTGGTGTGTGTGTCTTGCGTATTGGTTAATAGTATTCTTATTGAATTCAATCATAAAATTAGATATAGAATCTTGGGTCATAACCAACTCACATCTTGATGAATTATTTCAATCTTTTAGTGCATACTTTACAGATTTGTACTTCTTGAAATAAACTAGTTACTTTTCAAATTCATGTAAAATTTTATCATGTATGTAGTTGGCCAAATGTGATAAACCACCACAAGTGTTACATATTCCATCTAAACATTCTTTGTCCAAAAAAAAGTCACCTTAGGTCTTTGACACAAAGGACTTGGGATTAACCCTCTTGATGTTTTAGCTAGAGAAGACACATACAATTCCTACATTATCTCATCAACATGTAAATTATAAAGTATATCACAAAAAATATCAAAATACATGGAAAAATCAACATGGATTTGTTATGCTTATTTTTCACACCCCTACATTTTTTTGAAATCTATACTTTTTGTCATAGTGATGACCTAGACATGACATCTAAAACTGCAATTGGAAACCCTAAGTTAATTAGTGTTATTTATGAATATTCATGATTTCAATTTAATAATTTAATAATTATCATATATGTGAATTCATATTTGCATTATAGTGGTTTCAAAAAGTATTTATGGATCAATGAATAAAATTGGCATATATATATGATCAAATAAATACTTTAGTTTCACTTGTAGATGGATTGACAGTCAAATTATAGCATTTCACAAATTAAGGTTTTAGTTTGAAAATACACAGTATTGATTACCATCATGGGATATAATTGATCTCCAAATTTTATAGATTCATATGATTCTACTATTTAATTTATTTCAAATCCAAAATAATGACATTATTTAATTGCATATATAAGTGGAATTTGAGATTAAATTTGAAACCCAAGTTATTTATTTAAAGCATACTAAGGGGTTTGAAGTTTAATCCTAAATATTCATTATTATTAAAGTCATAATCTAATGTCATTAAACCTAAAGTTTTAAAAAATGATACAAATAAGCTATCAAGCCATGGTGGTTTCAATTTATTATCTAAGTCTATGTTTTAACAACATACTTTTCAAAAGGTATAAATCTTCATTAGAAAGTAAATTATTTCTCCTAAGCCTAAGTCTTAAAGCTTACATTATTTTCAAAGGGGAAAACATGGATGGTAGCGTGAATTCATGTTTTGAGATGTTAACACGGTGAGTTGGCACCCGATCAGCAAAGCGTTTAATGTGAAGCATATCTGATGCTTTGAGATCATGACAAAAGATCTGGTTGTAAGAATAATTTAATACAAAATGACATGCCTTGAATGATGGATAATGGAAAAGGGTCTAGTGGACATTTTGGTAATCACTAAATTTGGTTATTTTGCTAACCTAGATAGAGGAATTACTAAGTACACTCTTGATTTTAAGGAGCCAATAGGAATCAAGCATGTCATCAAGCTGGTTATGGTAGAGGGTGGATAATACAAATTGGTTAATTTTCTTGGTTTTTTGTCATTTTGGAAAAGCTTCTCATGGAATTAGAGCTCTAGCTAGTTAGATTTGGAGTTGCAGAGAAGAGATTTTGGGTAGAAAAGTTACAAATGAACACAACTAGTATATGATATAAATGAGAAGAGTTTAAATGAGATTTTTTTAAGGGTTCATGGCTATCCTAAATAGCTTTGGGGTATATGATATAACTATGGATTTTATGTTACATGAGATAAAATTTAGTGAGATAAATCTGTGCATGAAACATTTGGAGGGTCATATAATGATTATAAATTCATTAATTTTTTAATCTATCACTTCCCTACTTCATATTGGTAAAACTATTTTAATTTTGATATATTTTGGTGTTAGAAAAATACATATGTTGGTTACTAGTTTTGAATGGGATATATGAGAGCTTTCAGTTATTTTGATTTCTATGAAGCTTTAATATGATGTTTTAGTTCCATTCAAATATTCTTATCCATGTGTTTTCATGGGTATTTTGAAAGGTTTCGAAGCATGGAAAGTTCTATTGAATTTTTATTGTTTCATGGTTTTTAAAGGTCTAAATATAATGGGATTATGGTGCATGTGTATCTAGTTTTAATCTTGACACAAAGGCCACATGCATATTATGGAATAAAGATTGTCAAGTTTGAAACAAAGTAATTTTTTTTGGTCTCTGTGCTAAAATTCTAGATTTGAAGGGTTCTTTAAAATTTTGGAAATAAATTCCATATGATGGATTTTATAGATATTCATTCATGATTTGACAGATTCATTTATTAGCATGAATATATGATAGTTTTCAAAAATGACTTTGAAAGGTCTTCTATATGTCTACTCTCGTAAATAAATAGAAGGTTTCAAATGTTTTCCTCAACCCTGATTTGGAAAATAAATGAACAAAAAAATTATATATATATATTACTTGATTTCAAAACTATATTTTAAACATAAAAGATCTGTAAAGTTGAATGCATGATTTGGTATGAAGTGATTAGATTTTGATACTTGGAAAGGCTTTATGAGAATTTGAGTATATTATTGACAAAATGAAATATTATGACAATATTTCAAAACCATAAATATATGAAAAAAAATAGAATAGTATGCGCAGAAGTATTTGAAGATAAAATTAAGAAGAATCTAATTTTTTTGGTTTATTCATGAGGTGGAATCTTGATAGTAAATGAGAGTTTTACAATGGGTTTCATTTGATTTTAAAAATTGATTGAATTATTCTCTGTTGTAAAAAAATTGTAAAATGATAACCTACAGAAATTTTAGTGATATTAAATTTGATGGCCAAATGACTGTCACCACAAACTAGAAATTATGCAGTTTGACAGTCATTTAAATGTCAAATTTAAGTTGGATGGAAAACATAATAAAATAGTTATTTTTAGCAAAGTGAAAGGTGTTTCATGGAGAGTTTGGTTTCATCTTTCATGTGATATAGTCGCAATATTTTTACTATCAAGATATTTCACAAAAATAATTACTTTTGGAAGCGTTATGTTACACATGGAATAAAGAGCAGTGAATCAAGTTTTTGAAGATTTGATAAATTGTTTGGCAGTAAATTGATATATATATATATATATATATATATATATATATATATATATATATGTTATTGAGTAAATTAAAATGCCAAATAGAATTAATGTAAAATGAATTTCATTTAATATGATATGTTATTTGATTATTTATTGATTAACTAATATTCTAAATATTCCTACTTGAATAAAAAAATATCCCCACCCATTAAAAATACATGTTCTAAATTCAAATATTTGATCTCTTAAGACTTTTTAAAAGTCTTAAATAATTTTAATTTGTAATCGTCAAATTAAATATTTTTTGAATTTAATTAATAAAATTGACAAATAACTAATTGAAGTTAGTTATAACTTCTTTTTCAACCAATTTTGAAGGTTTAAAAGGAGATCAAAGATTCATTTGAAAGAGAGAGAGATAAATGATTGACTTTACAATCTTTCAAATGAATCCTTGATCTCCTTTTAAACCTTCAAAATTGGTTGAAAAAGAAGTTATAACTAACTTTAATTAGTTATTTGTCAATTTTATTAATTAACTTCAAAAGTTGATTAATTTGATGATTACACATTAAAATTATTTAAGACGAACAAGATAGGTACTGAAGACTTATACACTTGTAAGGTCAATCATTTATCTCTCTCTCTTCTATGCAATTTCTCTGAGATAGCATGACTTTTACAGATAGATCAATGACACTTTCTCTAACAGTTGAGTATTATTCTTAGACAACGTAGATATATCCAATTTTATATTATCATTTATAACTGATTATTTGAAAATTTTCAAGTCTAATATATTTTGATGGTTACAACTTGCAATCCTATACACAGAATCTGAGTATTCAACCCGAATAATGATGAAAACATCATTTTTACGATAGATTGCTGATCTAATTGATTGTAAAATTTATCTTTTAAAGATGTTTTGTATGAAAGATGTTTTCTCATTTATATTTATTCTCCTAAGACGACTCTCTCTTTTGAGACTTATAGATTTTATTGTAATTTATATTAAATTTAATTTTAATATAGTTTATTTTTATTTTAGACTAATCTAATTCCTTTTATTTTCTTCTAGTTTAATACATCTTTAAATTTGATTAGTTTATTGATTATTTTTGTTTCGTTTTACTTTAGCTTTCTATTCTTTCTGCTTTTCTTTTAGTTAAGTAGTCATATTCATCTCTTTATTTATTCTATTAGATTTTAGATTAGTTAAGTTTAGTTATTAGGATTAGTTAGTATTTTGATTAGTTTAGTTAGAGTGTTTATTCATTAGTTTTCTATTATTAGTAGTTGTTAGGTGTTTAGAGTTTGTCTGCCTTCTTGGTTGTCATTGATTACTTTCATCTTTATGTGGGGAGCATGAACATAAGATACACCTTTCAACAATATATTTTTTTTGTCTTTCAAGAGATCATTGAATTCATAGACTTTACTCTATTGGATAGGTCAGATGATAGTTTATAATAGATTTGAGATTAAATTATATAATATTATAGGAATGATTAGTTTCTTGGATCAAAGAAATTTTTTATAACTTTTCTTGACATAATTGATTCTCATGTTGTATTTGATCGACTTAGTGAATATTTATACACTTGATTTAGATTTATTATTAAACATAGTAAATCTCTATAACTTTAAAAGACCCTTTTTGCACACCTTAGGATTAATTTTCAGCTATAGGTCCCTTATGATTAAACTATTATGATTCCATCTTGACCTTCATGACAGACAAACGAGTTGATTCATTGATGTGACATTTTTTACCATCAACAAGATCCTATAATAATAAGTGGTGTGCATTTGGTTGATTTTGAAGTAAAAAAGCTTGCACGTCTCAAATGACCTTTGGCTAATCATCAGATGTCCATTATGTTTTTTGAGAAACTTATTATATAATTTTGTTTGAGTCATGTCCAAGAAGTTTTTTGAATGTGGCTCATGATTTTTTGAAACTTTTATTATTTTAACATCTTTTATATTATGTAATACCCTTGTGTTGTTATGCCAAAAAAATCCAATCAAATGTCTTGTTTCTTCAACTCAAACCTTTTCTTTTCATGGGAGTTTACCACTAAATGCCCAACAATATATGAGTAAAGGGTCATTGAGTCTTATTTTTCTTCCTATGACTTTAATTAGAGTTTTCCTATTCAAATTCAGGATTGTACTTATTTGACTAAGAAATCAGCCTCTAGATATTGTCTTACTTATTATAGACTCATTTTTTACTCATCTTGCCACATTACTATCTTTGTGTTGAGTTTTCTCATATATCACATTAAATTCACTATTTAGATTATTTATTATTGCATTATTTCTTCCCTCTAGGTACTTGTTCTTAACTCTAATTTATTCATCACATGTTGTTTTTTAGCATTTTCATCATTTGAACAAATAATTAACATCATTTAGTTTGGGTTTTCTTCTCAAATGCGTAGTCCCATACAAGTTAAGCATGGCATTTAAATATACATTTTAAAATTTTAACTTGCATAGGTTATAATATCTTCTCAGCTATCACAAACAAAGACCTTGGTAATCATCAAATTATCCTTGGAGGTGTAGGCCCAAGAGCAACATTATTTATTAAATTTAAATATGTTATCACTCTAAACATATAAGGGAAATTCAAGCCTATATTAACATTAGATAAGATAGGTGAAGTAATTCATCTTCATTTGGAGAAAGATCAATTGGGGTCATTATGTGATGTTCATTATCATCATGTGAATTTAGTATATAATTATGCTCAAAAACTTCATTATGGATAGATGTTTCATTATATCATGTTTCTATATGTGTTTCATCATTAAATATAAAATCATTAGTTACATGTTCTACATATTAAGTTTTATAATTCAAAAAGGATTAATTAACTCTTATCCCACTTGAAGATATTTCTAAATTAAATTCCATGTAATTTGGAATGTTATTTTAAATTGAAACATTAATTGGTATTGAAGAATTGCCTTCCCTTTGTCTAGAAGCTCTTATGGATACTCTCCTATATGTTTATTGTTATCTTTATTTTTATTTCTTGACTTCATTTTATTCATTTGCTATCTCATTAATTGGTCTTTTATGGAAGCTACCCAAACCCATGATCTATATTTACGTTTTATCTCTAGAGAAGGATAAAAATCAAACAAAAATTGATGAATTTATGATAATTGAGAAAAAGTAAATGAAAAATTTGTAGATTGTCATCTATAAATAATAATTCAAAGATTTTTAAATGTGAAATGGTGGAGTAAGAATTGTGGAGATAGTAACTAGTTTGAAATGTTTATGGAAGTACATGGGGCATGCACCTTTTTGAATACCATGCATACCATGTTTATGAATAGTTGAAAATAAGAAATGTAGTTAATGCATTTCCTATTACAAAAAGGTTGGACTCTATTTAAAAAGGGTGTGCACTATTTATAAAGGTTGTACACCTTTTTTTAACTTCAATATTGAATTCCACCTTTTTCCCTCCAAAACATCCTTGGTTTTAGGCTTGGAGGATCCGAACCTAGTCCAAAAACCTACCATAGACCAACCATGATTTTTTATAAATTTATATGTTTTTTGCCTTCGTGAACACATTTAAATAGGAAACTTTATTTATTTTTTAAAAAACATTATATGAGCTTGTAGAAAGGAGAACATATTTTTTAGATATATAATTTTTTAATGTTAAATTATTATTTTTAATTATTAATTTAATTCTACATAACATATCTCGATATGGTTCTATAGTCATATAAAATGTCACTTGAGTGTAATGAGTATCACTTGAGACCATCCATCCCTAGATTAGCCCTATACCTATCTTAGGGCCTCTTTCGACCCTTATCTAGCTTTCAAGTAGGTATTACACATCCTTATACATCCCAAAATTAGTTCCAAACCTTCCCCTAAGGATTCAGGCCCTTAGTGCCACAGGTTCTACCACATGGACACTAGCACCCCCTTTGGACACTAGTGTACTATGTTAAGGACCAAGGAACCGCACTAGTGCCCCTTGCCTAATTTTAACCCCAATAGATATATTATAAATTCCTAAGACACCTAGGGTCAACTTATACCTATTTCAAACTCTACACAAGCACCAATTTAGTATAAATACATGATTTTTATCCCTTTACCCACTAGATGGAAATCAAATGTAAATACAAATAAACAAGCTCAGAATAATTTGTGCAAAATCAAGGTGATTGATCCCTATTCTACCCTACTTTTACATATATCTATCTATAGTCATACTAAGCTCAGATTACATAGATTTTTAATCTCAAGCCTCACTCAAAGCACTCAAGTCAACACTCGTACTAGAATTTATTTTTAATTACACCAGCACTTATATTGGGAAAACTACATCAGGCTTGATCCCCTCTCGAGATATTGGTATGTAGGTAACTCTCAACATAGTGGGGTGTTGAGGATGTCCAACCTACCTAACTAACATCACACTTTTTCTATTTTTCTCTTCAAATACCCTAAAAATATAGAGATCCAGGGTTTGCATACAAAATTAGTTCAAAATAGGCCATAAATAGTGAAATAGATTTCATCCACAAAGGAACATGCCTATCAAACTCATCTAGAGGTGCACCCAGAATATCACATAGTTTTTTGCACAAGGACACTAGCACACCCCAATTAGACACTAGCACAATGAGTTATTATCCAAGGTACTATGCCACTATTCAAGAAGGTTTATGACACTTGGATCCTATTTGTGAAACTTAGATCAGCTTCTACACCAGTTTTCAACCTTTAGATCATCTATCTCAATCAGTTTCTAGCTAAGTACATACTTATATGATTTATTGTTATTTTTAGAATAAGTAATTAGCTCAATTCTTGTATAAATTAGTGGATTTATTTGTTACATATTTATTCACTGATTTACTGTACTCATACCCTTTAACAACCTAGGATTTATATTCCATAAATACCTTAAAATTTAAACCATTTGGTGAACCTGGCATACTTCTAATACTACCCAAATCCTAGCCCTATATGCTAGTAGAGTTTGTATCCTTATTTTTCTTGTTTCCCTAGTTGTGTTAGGATTTTAAAATTTTATATATTCTATTTTAGAAACACTATTTCATTTTATTATATATATTCCATCTTAAAAAGTTATATTTCTTCCTTTAATAAGAAGTGTTAGGCTTAGTGGAAATCCTATTGAGCATACTGGTATATTCCTTTTATTCTTTCTTATACCATGGAAAAAAGGCCAATTATAAGCCCTTTAGTGGATCCTTTAAACCCTAATTATATGGATTTTAATGATCAAACATCCAAACATGAGCAATACAACCAAGATAATAATGATACACAATATGGGACTTGAGATACACTTCCCCCACTTGATAATGATAATCTTATAGTCAATAAGGATGAGATTTTACAAAGTTTTAGAGATAGACTTTTGGAATATCCCCATGATCATATACAAATTCTACAAACCATAATGGAAATAAAGAACAAATCCAATAACGGTCAATCTTCTACCCCCTAGATGCCAATATCTTTACACCTACTATGGGGGCAACTCCAATTCTATAACATGTTCTAACTCAACAACCTTAAATAATGGAAACACCTCCTATGGCTAGTATGCATTCCTCCTCACCATATTTATAATCCCTTATGCATGAGATCCATGATCTTACAGGCCAAGGTGTTACATCTTTATCGGGGTGCCACTAGACTATCTCATACCTTGGATTCTTGTGTTCTTCAACATATAGCTTTGACACAACAAATTGTGGCAACTCTTTTACCATCTAGATTTGTGTCACCCAAACTTACTTTTTCTAATGGTAAGGATGACCAAGAGCATCATATACGAGCTTTTCACATAGCATATTTGGACTATGTGTCTAATGAATGGCTCCTCACTAAGTTATTCCCTCATAATTTAAAGGACTATGTATTACAATGATTCTATGACCTTCCTAATCAGTCCATCACAAAATTCAATCCACTAGAAGATATGTTTTTGGCACACTTTTCAATCAACATCGATGATAAGGTTTCCTATGCTCAATTTGCACAACTAAAACAAAAATCCAATGAGCCAATAGCTGAATATGTCTTACAATATAAAACTATATTAGCAAAGATGATTGGCCCCATGGTATATAAAGAACTCCAAGACATATTCAAGCAAAGTTTGTTACCAGCATTGCATGAAGTTATCCTATTCAAGAAGTTTCCATCATTCATAAATCTTTGTCATATAGTGAAAGAATGAAAAGTCAATATTCTCTCCATGGGTAAATTAAAATACATAACTAGATTAGATTTAACTACTAAGAGTTTCACTAAGCCCCCATACAAGATAAATCCCAATGAGAACAAGAATGATTTTTAAAAATAGTTACTACATCTTGAGAGCCACCTCCTTGCATCATTTTATTAGCTCCTCTAAGGAGACATTTTATGACTCTTCCTTAGTCACCAGCATAGGCTCTATAATGTCTCTAGGAATGCAATGTCATATCTCTCCCTCCCATCAAGAAGGTTGATAAAATTAGGCCTCTTCCAAAAACTAGCATTTTGATACATTATGTGACTATCACAGGGCACCAAGCCATACTACAAATAGATGCATTAGCTTTCAACATAAGATATAAGATTTTATATAAGATAATATCATTGATTTCAACACTCTTATAGAGGAAATAAACCACAACCAATGGAAAAAAAACATTGGAAAAAATTTAGATCCATTTCCAAAACATACAACTAATGAAATAGTAGTCACTTCAAATGTTCATTATAGACATTAGGTATAGCCATCACCAACATCTTATTAGACTCATATATTGGATCCACATACTCTACATAATATCATTGGTGTGTATCATAGTAAAGTGATAGCTAGACTTCTCATCACTTTCTTAGAGTAGGAGATAGTAGACGATGACAAATATTTATATGCACTCTTTATGTGAGCCTACATTGATCATCATCCTATTCAGAGTGTCATGGTTGACAATGGTTCAAGCATTAACATGTGTACTATCACACTTCTACATCACTTGGGTTATTCAAAGAAGGATATTTCTCAAATAGATATAGTTATTTATGGCTTTAATGGCCATGTCTGGTGTTCCATTATGGATATTGTACTTCTATTACTAGTTGGGACTGCACATATGGAAACTAGACTCGTAGTCATACCTGATGTAGGAAAATTTGGAAGGTTATTAGGTAGGCCTTATATAATATATTTGAGTTATCACATCTACTATACATAGATGTCTCAATTATATACATGATAATTAGGTGGTTACAATTGAGGGCCTTCTATATGAGTATCCTTTACCTATTCCATAGACACTTACACAACAGTCACTAGTTATAGTTACAGGCATAGATTATGTTAGCACACCTCAGATGTCAGTCAAGCCACCAGTGAAGGTGAGGTCTACTCCTAAAGTAGTACCACATATGCATACTCTCCCACATAAACCTTTATTAGAGAGACCCCTGCATTAGAGACATGTTGTGGATTCTATAGGACCTCTCTCTCCACCACCACCACATAAATCAATGTTATAATAGAGACCATCCACACTAGTTATAGCTTCTTCTACCATATGGGTTCCCAAATTCAGCATAGTTCATAGGCTAGTTTAGTCATCATCATAGATTCATAGACCTACTCCACAATATTTTTAGCTAACATCACTCAATATATCTGATTCTCAGATCCTAGATATCTCATCATGCACATTCACTCTTCCTCTATTTGATATAGGCCAATTTGATTATGAGCCTACGGTGAGACTCATTGGGTAGTATGTTCCTCTCTACTTGTACATATCTTCTCTTACATTCCTCCTTATATATAATTTTATTTTCATGATTGCTTATGCATAGTTTATATACTCAAAAAACATAAAAATAATATAATCTATTCAAAACACAAAAACATTTAGATATTGCTAAAAAAACACAAAATTTAAATTATTTGCACATATATGTTTACATTCTTTATACTTTCTAGGTACTAAATATGCTAGCTATCTTGATATAATCAGTTTTATCATATATACATGCTTCACTTGTTTTCTTTGAGTGTTCACAAATTCTTATAGGACTTAGGTCCATCACATAGATCCAAAGTTATTACTATCTACCCATTGGGGGCATATACATATATACATAAATTCAACATTGATACATTCACCCATTAGGGGCATCCTATACACAACTTCCACTTTACCAGGTTATATCATTTTATACTACTTAGATTTTTGTCAAATACTACTACTATAGACGTAGTTATGAACATCTTTTTATATATATGGATTTATACCACATGTTCATGCATACTTTCATTTCTAGCTTTCCTAGTTTATACTTGATTGTATCTCTTTGATTATACATCTATTTGATGGAATTTGAATAGGTCATTATTTTATGGCTCTACACAACTTCCTTTCATTATATGTAGGCTTTGAACATGAGTTTGTATCTTTGTGTACTTTTTTAATTGTGTATGTAGACATTTGAACATGTCCTTCCATGTGGATATAAGTCAACATGTTTGTTGTTAGTGTATGTGGACATTTGAACATGTCCTTGTATGTATTTCTTTCTCATATTTAATGACATGTGCCCATATCCTTTATACTGTGGCCCCTTGGCCTACTTTGCATGCCTCATGTGTTTGTATGTATGCATCATGGCCATCACACTTGTCTCTTGTTTATTTCTTGCAAACTTAATTTAAAATTACATGAGTGCTATTATACATCTCCCCTTCTTTCTTGGGTGCCTTGATGGACTTCATGCCCCATCCCCCCACGTAGTTAACACATATTATTACTCAAATTTATTATTCATACACATGCTTACATTTTTATATCTATCTTGCCAATATTATGAATGTTAGATCTAGCATACATCGAACATTACCAACTTATTCTTAGATTATATTACATTATGATGTCATGTATATACATTTATTAGTTTATTATACAAATATCATATATGCTTGGGTTGATGATAGTTATTGCATGGGTTCAACAACTCCCCTCAAAAAAGGGGGAATTTAAAGGTGTTTTTCATAGAGAGAAAGCCATCTGAGAGCACTCAGAATATAGTTTCTAGCACACAAACACATATTACAAAGCTTAAAATTAGGAAAACATAGTGGAAAATAGTCAAATAGCGATCATAGTTAGTTTGGTAGTAAAAGAGCATAGAGGACACTAGCACAGTATGTTATTTTCCAAATAACCCAACTACTATCTAATAGCCCCAAAAAAAGTAAAATATAAATTTGATAGGAGAACATGGTAGTTATAGTATAGATTTGCACTATTTTAATCATAGGTTATCAGATTTGATCCATTTATGCTCAATTTTACATAAAATCATACCAAGTTTACTTAGATTTGGGACATCATGCACAACATGATCAATCTTATTTCAATTTTAGATATACACAAACATAGGTTGTTATAACTCAATCCAGAATCCATATGCACATATATCTAAATTGGGGGCATGTGTGCAGCACATTATTTCCATATGATCAATTTTGTACCAGTTCATCTCAAATGGAATGACAACTCCATGTCATTATCCATGTTGTATACTTTAGACACCATTTTCACTAGGTTTCACTCCAGATTGATGCCTTATTTTGTATATAAACTTTGGCATTTATGTATAGTCCATCAGCTACATTCTCGAGTACCCGAGAGGCCCCTTAGTCATTTTACATTTCAAAGTTTTTGAGTGCCCCCAAATCCATCCTATATAGTTTCAATTACATCATATAGTTTTAGTAAAAAATGCATCTACTATACATGGGTAGGCAATGATGGATTCATATCCTACTTGCGTTCTTAAGCCGCCTACATAAGAGGGTTGGACATGCCATCAGTCCAATCCAAGTTATTCACAGTGTATGATCCACCAAGTAGGTGTGGGAAATGGGGTCAAAAATGGATTAATTTATTGAACCACCCACACATGTAGAATGAGTAAGCCATTAGCTTAGTCCAAGCTATTCACTGATTTGATCACTAGATATGCACACATAGAGGATGTCACCAAGTTTTTGCATTGGTTTGCGTACCTAATGAGGTGTATTCATTTTTTTCCTCTCTCTTATCTCTTTAATAAATTTTGTATTTCTTTTTAATACTCCTTAAGTAAGGACTAATTCATGTAGACACTCCTTTTCATCCACATCCATGTATAAACAGATTTTAGATTCATTTCTACCAAACTATGCAAATTAAGCTTATAAATCATTAAACATCACAAATTCATCTACACATTAGATGTAAGTGCCATAATTTTATAAAATCATCCCTATTTTGTGTATTACCATGTACACAATGATAACCTCTCACAGATTCATCCCCAATTAGCTTGTGACCTAGTAAACTGATATTTTTGACCAATTAAGTAGGGCACTTAATCCAAATCCTTAAAATGACCAAAGGCCTAAGTAGAAGTAATAAAACAAGTAATTCAAATTAAATGTTTAGTTAAATAATCCATGTTAAATTAGTGAATTTATAATTTCCAAAAATTAAAATTCAACAAATATCAAAGGGAAATGAGGTCATGATGATGTCATCATCCTCAAAGTCAAGAATTATAAAATATCAACATTGAAATATATAAATACAAGATATCACACTCACTTCCAATAAGCACTTTTAATCCAAACTTATAATGCTAAATTATTGAAGAGAGAGTTTCATCACTAATACATGCCAAATCCAAAACCAAAGTGGACAAAGGGGAGGTGTTGCCCACAAATCAAGAGCATCGATGAAAACTCAATTTAGACACAAGCTAATTACCATCTCAATAATTGATTTGGAGCTACAAGGAAGGTGAAAGGGATTTATCTCTTGTTCTTCTAGTTGTGTTGTGTTTTATCTTGTTATCTTATTCCCCCAATTATATAGGCTTGGAAATGTTTTGTCTTAAGCTTGTTTTTTATGTTTGAATCTAATAACAAGTGACTAATGCCTCTTTTCCCTTAGATTCATATTTCATACATAATGGCACACCTGGTGGGACCATGCACCCCACATACATCATAAGAGCATTTTTGGACCTCCTAGGAGCCAATAAAAACTCATTAATGACTTTGTTCTTTCTTTTTTGGCTAAGTTTGTCATGTTTTGTATTTTCTTATGGAACTATGAATTTATCTACTAAAAAATTATCCATTTGGAGCCAAAAAATAGTGATAACATCATAATAAACTATGAATCATCTCATAAAATCATGAAATCACCTTTGTTTCAGACCAGACCTACAAAACTATGAATTTGAAACATTATTTTGTGAATTCGTGAGGGTAAACTATGAAATCAACTTATGGTTTTTATTATTTTTTTGACTTACATGTGTATTTGAGAATTTGTAACTAATTATGAAATCTTAATTAAAACTATGAAATAATTGTGTTATTTTTGTGGTTTTCTTATAGGTTTTAGGAAAAACTACAAAATCATTTTCATTAACTATGAAATCATGTGAGAGAAGTGTGAAATCATCAATCCTAACTGTAAAATTGGCCAAAGTAGTTGTGAAATCATCAAACCTAACTATGAAATCAGCCAAAGTAATTGCAAAATCGTCAGACCTAACTATGAAATTGGCCAAAATAACTACGAAAACATCACAAAATTACAAAATCATCCAATGTGAGTTCTCACATTTTTTATTGTTTTTCTATTTTATTTGCTTAAATAATTTCATAATTTATACTAACTGTGTAACTATAAAATCATTCTAGAGAGCATATTTTCATGGTTTTTGGAGCTAATTTGCTAATTTGCAGGTTGTTTTCATTATCTAATCAAACATAAATTAATCCTCTAACTTTTTTTTAGGTAATTAAGTGAAATAGAAGAATTTTTAGCATGAAACAAGGCCATTTCACATTTATTTTGGCACTTTAAAACCCTACAAGCCACTTTTAAAGTGTTAATAAATGTCAGATTTCAATCATATTTCAATAGGTGCTTTAAAAAGAACAATCACATTAGATTGTGAGCTCTTAAGAGAACTTTTCTTTTTTATCTTCATTTGCAAAAGTACTTAGTTTAGTTTCATTTTAGTAAACCCTTGTGTGTATGCTCTCCCCTTGTCCCTTTAGGGAACTTGGGTGACTAAAAAAGTATTATTTTACTTTTTTCATTGAGTCAAACCTAAATAAATGTTGTGTATTTTCTCCCATTATTCTTAGGGACTTGGGTGACTCAGAAACAACCTAGTTCTTCCTTTATTTTTCTTTTTTGGATTATGAGTGGGAGTTCATCACCTCCTCATGCAATTTTTAGGTGGGAATTGACCTAGGGTTTCATCTCCCAACATCATTCCAACCCCACTCTCTGATGGGGGATATAAATTGGGTGTGTCATTGGATTTTATAGTGGCTAAACAGTTAGCCTAACAAGTCCAATGGATCTCTAGGCCATGTGGCGGTCTAGACATCAGACTTCACTAAGAAATACATGACTAAAGTCATTATGAAAGGGATAAGACCCTTGTATAACAAGCTAGATGGTTTAGATCCAATTGACATGAATTTTTTGGCCAAGTGTTTCTAAGCACTTGTGGACCATCTAGATGGTTTAGATTAATTGACTCCATTTACCATGGATTATCTTACCAAATATCGATTTACTTCAGCACTCTAAGTTTATTTCCATGTATCAATTCTTGAGAGATAGAGGGGGGCTTAAAAAAATCTACCTATATGTTCTCTTTATTTTATATTAACAATTAATTCCATTCAAGTTTGGTATATTAGTGAAAGCTTTGGTAGATATTATGCACGCCTCATGTTATTTTTAGCATAGGATCATGCACTTAGGTGATACTTCTTATTTTACTTGTATTAATTGAGTCTAAAATCACTTTGATAAATCAAATGAATCAGAACATCAAAAAACACATGTTACACACACCACTTTACACAAAAAAGTTTTATGCTACTAAAATTGTTCCAAACAATTTGCCTTGTTCAAAATAAGATCAAAACCATTTGTGCCATTTGTTTCTAAGTAACATTTTTATGCTAGTCATTTTTTCCTAAATAATTTGGATTTATTCGTGACCAAGTTTCTAACATCCTAAAGGTGTAGAGCTGATTTTAAATCTAGTGAGATTATATCGTTCACATAAAATTACGACCCTTTTGCCAAGAGTTAAGTTTCCTTCTCAAACCAAGTCTAAAACCCACTTCCAAGTATAGATATAAGTATAACTATTTTACATTTGAGTCTTGCTTACCACTTAGGCTTTAATGTTTTAATTTTTGCACTTAGTTTGTGCTACTTGAGTTGGCTTTCCAATTCGTTTAGAGACATTTGCCCAAAACAAATTCAAACCTTCATTTTTTTATTACAAGTTAATTTTAGACCAAGTTCACTTTTGACATAGTTTCCAAGTTTATATTGACCAAGTGCACTCTATGTTTTAGACCAATTGCCTTAGATTTGAGTTCATTTCAAGTTTTGTGACTAGATTAAGTTCATTTCCAAGACTAGCTTTTTGAATTCTACCAAAGAATTAGCACAATTTCATTCTTAGACATAGACCAAGTTTGTTTTACCATTATATAGTTCAAGACCTTTTTGAAAGACAAATTTTTCATTTGCATTCCAAATTTGCCTTATACTAAGTATAAACATTTGGTGAGATCATGTTCACGTTTCACTTTTAGACCTCTTTCTAAGAGCTAAGTGTGTTTTTCATGATAATTTTAGACTACAACCAAGTTTTTAAAGTTTCCCTTTTAGGTCAAGATTCAAAAATTTTATATCAATAGACCAATATTTTCCTAAGACATTTACCATTATTTCAACCATGTCTCACTATACACATAACAGAAACATGTATAACTTGGAGAATGAAAACATTATCACAAGTAACCCTCTTTCTCAAGAGCCTTATGGAGATGATATAGCATATGAGATGGATCCATATCCCACTTATGATACCCACTATATAGAGTAGGTCCAAGACCCATTAGTACATTATCTTGCCAACACACCTTCTTAATTTGGGCAAGACAATGACTAAACTACACAATACCTTGCTAGCATACCACCTAACATGGAATAGGTCCAAGAATAACATCCTTACTATGTGACCACTCCAAATTAGACCATTTATTATCCTTACTTATTTTATCACCATTTCTTGGAGAATAGAGATGAAATCCTTGTTAGAGTAGTAGAGTTAGGTACTAAATTACTAGCCAATTTTCCACATGAAAGATTACCTATCTTAGTTAGATCTCCTTAAAACATGCCTACCATTAGACCATTTGAATAGGAATCATCTATCCATAACTAGGTAATCATATTAATGCATAACCAAGAGCTTATTATGCTTATAATAGGAAAGGGTCAAATTGTTGACCAAATAACACAGATGCAACAAGTATACCAAACATACCTCAACATGTCCAAGAATTTTCATGCAAAATACCCAAGTTGGGGACATGTTTAATACCCCAATCATTGGGGAAGAAAATATGGATCCTATAAAATACCTTTTGCAAAATGTAGTGGATAACATGCAAGTGTAACCCAATCCACACCAAGTTGGGTCAAATGTACAATAGAGCAACTCACAATAAGTTTCCACTACAAACACCTTAAGTGGTTCACAACAATAGGGGTAAGGAATGTCTAGTTCACAAATGTAATAGATGACTACTCCTCCACTGATCATTTCCTCATCTAAACTATAGGTATAAAATAACCAAATACAGACCAATATTTCACCCCAATAGGGGGTGACAAATCCTCCACCTCAACTGGTGGTAAACATTATTCCACCTCAATAGGTGGTAACCAACATTCCATGAAAATAGATACAAACTTATGTGCCACCATAAGAAGTGGTAAATCTATTGCAAACATTATCTAATCAATAATGCATCTTATTTAGTCAATATTAACTAGCAGTTGGTTAGCAATAAGTGTCAAACATTCAATAAGGTCCAAATATTCAACAAGTGTTCAACAAGTGCCAAACATTCAAAAAGTACCAAACATGAAATAAATGTTCACCCAATAACAAGGGCTTAACCCTACTAGGCAATCATTGCCTCTTTCCTAATAAATACCTCACATTCAATAAGGGCCTAATACATAACACTTCCAACAACATATATTTAACCAACAAAGAATACATTTTATACAATAGGGTTTAAATAGTCAACAACATATTCTTATTCAAACCCAGCATACATAGTACATTCCACCAAGCCAAATACCTCCATCCCAGCTATAATTCCCTCCAAACTAGATTCATGTTGTTAATTTTATCCAAAATAATTACCAATAGCATATACAGTATTAGTAATACAATCATAACTAAAGGATATAGATTATGGGTCAGTCTATCAACTAAGCCAATATTCCACAATACTAATTCCTCCATTATACTCTAGTCAAAGTAATATGCCTTTGAGCCCCCAACCACCACCACAACAAAATGTACCATCTAGCTTTCTAGTCCAAGAATTAAAACAAATGAAAGATGCAATTGTAACTATTCAGAGTGGAAATCAAAGTTTAGACTAGATGAGGTATGTTCATATCCATTCAACATGGATTACCTTCAATTATAATTCCTTCAAGTTATGAGCCACCAAAGTTTGATAATTACAATGGCAAAGGTGACACTAGGGAGAATTTAAAGGAGTTCTTTATTGCTTTCTAGCCAGTGGCCTATATTGATATCTATTTATTTTTATGTTTCCCTAGAATTTTAGTTGGACAAGCCTTAGAGTGGCTTTTGAAAATTCTAAAGAATTTTGTATCTAACTTTGATGATCTTTCAGATAAATTTATACGGCATTTCTCCTATAATATTGAACATGAGGTTACTATGGTTGGTTTGGATCAAGCTAGACAAAGGGCTAGTGAGAGATTTACAAGCTACTTACAATGGTGGAGAACACTTGGTAGCCATTTCATGCATAATTTACTTGATAAATAATTGATAGTTGTATTTACCA
This sequence comes from Torreya grandis, assembly GCA_037957365.1. Classification (NCBI taxonomy): domain Eukaryota; kingdom Viridiplantae; phylum Streptophyta; class Pinopsida; order Cupressales; family Taxaceae; genus Torreya; species Torreya grandis. The sequence continues at coordinate 4,694,167 of JARHVA010000300.1, forward strand.
AGAACTTGCATAGTGAGATATCTTATCACCTTGAGATTCAGTGTGCTCACACATTTGAGGAGATCATTGAAAAGGGTATACAAATTGAGAATGCCCTTATCAATAACAAGATAATCAAATTGTCTTCTCCTAATCAAATCCAAATCCTGAATCAAGGCCAAAACCAAACCCAAACCCCAATTCAGATATGGGCTCCTATTCCACCTTAGGTCAATACTTTTGAAAACTTTAGGGCTTGTAATCACAACAAGAATGTTTTTGGTAATAGAATTACTGAGTCATGCCATGTCTAAATAGTGCAAACATCAACTACCCAACTAGTTTCATATATTTAGCTAATTCCATATACGTATCCAATTCCATAAGTTCAAATAGCTCCACAAATGTAGTCAATTTCACATATGCAAGCACTCTTGCCTCCTCCTTTACAAATACCTCCTCCAAGAAGAAGACCTAAGTATAGATTCTTTAGTGATCTTGGAGAACCAATTGAGTCAGTATTCAAAAAATTAGTCACTACCAATATGATTAGTTGGCCCATGCCAAAGCCATTCCCTGAAAGTGTTCCTTTACTTGATTGATATAAGCATGAATTATATGAGTGTCATCAAGTTAAAGGCCATTCCATATGTTGACGTCTGCAATTAAGGCACCTCATTCAAAACATGTTGGAAAATGGAGAGATCAAGTTAGATAACAGAGCTTCTACTTCTAATCAGAACTAGGTATTTACTAGGATCCTTTTCCATAACATAACACTAATAATTAGAACCAATAAACATGAAGGCCACCTCCATAATAAAAAAATAAAAATAATGATAATGATGATGACAAAAATAATGACAACAACAACATAATTGTCAAAATGACCCATCTACCCAAGAGACCAATCACATCATTACATACAACTATAATAAAGTTATAGTTTGCATTATAGGTGGTTATATAGACACCATTATAATCAACCCTAGACTAGTTTTCAATAAACCATGACCATTACCTAACAATGCCTATCAACCTCCCTATGCCAATAATTCTCTTTTGACCTATGACTACAACCAAGTGCAACAACAATCAAATATTACCATCCTAGGCCCTTCTCCTTCTTTATCTAGTTATAATTATCCTTTACCCAATCTAGATTACATAATCACAACTCAGTGGACTAAAGTCACCATTCAAGGCTCACGTCCACCTTATACCGATGAGCCCATTAAATCCACCATACCATCTAAGAGTAAGCCAATTACCAATGCTAAGGAGAAAATGTATGATATTTTCGAGCAACTGCAAAAGATGCACACATAAATCTCTATTTTAGATTTGTTGTGTGCCTCTACTATCCACAAAAATATCCTTATATAAAGCTTAAGCCAATCCCAAGTACCAAATGACATTACACCAGATAAATTCCAAGCTTTGGCCAAATGCCTATCCCTTGGACAATAATTGACCTTTGACCAAAGTGATATGCCATCCCTTGGCCCTCTCTACAATAACCCAATGTATATCAAATTTGTCATAGCATAGCACAAAGTTAAGCATGACCTCATAGATAATGGATTAGGCCTTAATATTGTGTCTCTATGATTGGTCAAGCATCTAGAACACACAATAACTAATATTTAGCCACATATAATTACCATTAAGGTATATGATAATGAAGAATGAGAATCACATGAAACAATTTGTTTTCTAGTTGTTGTTGGGCCCTTGACCCATGACACACTTTGCCATATGTTAGATCTAGACTTATCATACAACTTACTTCTAGGCTAACCATGGATACATGAAATCTAGGTAATATGTTCCACATTACACCAATATATCAAGTTTATAGACCTACAACCATACCAATTCTGCAAATAATTGAATGCCGAGTATGAAAGTTATAATTATCATTTTGACCTCGACCCTAGGCCTAAGAAAGATAAAGACCTACTTGTTGAATTATTAGATTATAAATATATAAATCTTGATAGCCTTGCCTCTAATTCCTTTGTATCCCTCCTAAAATATTGAACCATTTTACCATCTCTAACAAAATCCCAAGAGAACACCATCACTAAAAAGACTACTAAAAAGCTTCCAACACTAGGCCATTCAGATCATATCCATGCAAATGAGGACGTACATCTCCTAGTCGGTAGGTATGATTAAAGCTTTCACATGGGTCATATCATAGCCATTTCCATTTGCCTATTCCATTATCTGATAGTGTTCAATCCCATTTTCGGGAGAGGTACATCGGTCTGAGGTCTGCACAGACTATGTAGGTAGTATTTGGATGTATGGGGCATCCTGAGTCAGCTCAGCTAGTCTCAATGATTTATTTCATTAATTAATTTCATGGATAGTTCCTTCTTATAGGTTGGTCTCCTAATACTCTCACCATTTTTCAAGTTATTTATGTTCTCTTTATTTTGTAAGTCATTTGTGTTCTCATCATTTTGTGAGTCATTTATTCTTTCATCATTTTACAAGTCATTTACATCTTATGATCTTGCCATTTTACAAGCTCATTCTTGTTCCAAGACTTACATGTAGTGAAAACTATGAATTATTCACTTTTTTATTTGTGAACACTCACTTTTTATCTGATAGTATGGTTTTAGCCTAAACCACACTCATAGTTTCATGAATTCTTATGCCTGATGTTCTCACAATTGTGAGCATCAACCCCTTTTGTTTCACACTCTCACCATTTTATGAGACCATTCCTATTTTCCTATACAAATTGATTCTTTTTCCTTTTCATCAATTTTATTATTTCCCACACCCTAGGAGAACTACATCCATCCTGAAGTTCATGTTGAAACTTGTGTCCATGGGACTATGTAGGCCATGTCCAATTACCTAGTGTATTTGGAGATAGCTCAGCTACCCCTTTTTTATTCTTCTATTCCCCCTTCATGTGCCATCATACCTATGTTTTTTTTCCATATATCCTAAGGGTAACCTTTTTTTGAGCATAACACTTCTATTACACATGCATGGATGGTATCAGTAAGTATTTAGTTCATTAGTTTTATGTATTTTGTTTGTTTTTAGCATTTGCATTAGATTTTTTGTTTGTTTTATATGCATTAAAGTAGTTGTTTATTTCATTCACTTGATTAACTTGTTTATTGGTTTTATGTATAAAGATAATTAGTTTACACTTGAGTCTTACTTGTACAACTTGGGCTTAAGTTGTTTAATTTTTGAATTTACATTGTGTTTTTTTGTCGTAATATTATTACACTTTATTTGCACTCGATTCTTGATTAACCATATCATGTACTTGAGTTGTGAAAAAATTTATTCATTCCTACACTTAGTTTATTTAATTATATTCACACTTGGGATTTGATTATTCATATGTTACACCTAAGAGGTTTATATTTGCATTTAAATTAAGTTATCCATGCTTAGGATACACATTATTATTATAGTTGTTTATAACTATGATACATAACATCACAAACTACAAAACAAGTAAGGCTAAAGGAGATATAAAGTAATGTTGTTAGTAATATTTCCCCTTGTTCATAATAGACCTACCCAAACACCACCCAAACACATAATAACTATACCACAAATGAATAGTGATAACTTCTATTTAGGATGTGCATCTTAGTACTAGTAGGTAAGCCAAATTCATACCTATCCTTTGTGTCATCTCACTGTTAATCTGTAATTGTAGGTTCATTACATGAGCTCCCTTTTTTGATTTGACATAATAGGGAAAATTATTTGTGACCATCACTAATCACATCTGCCCTATTGGGGCAACATAAAATTGTATCATGCTAACATCCACCCTACTAGGGCACCTTAATTGTGTTAATGATTATAACCATCTTTGGGATAATCATTATTTTGACCTCCATTACTAAGGTTCATGTCATTTTTATATTTTTGAGGGCCTGTTCAATAACACTATTTGTTTCATAATCCCTTGAGGTGTTAGGTGTGGATCCTGATTATCTTCCAGGATCAGAGGTTAAAATTTTGATGATTATTTTAGCTAGGTTTGGATCCCATTATTTGTATCCCTATTGGTGCCGGGGGTTGCAAGGGAGATAACCCCCTTGAGGGGTTCAGGGGGTTCAGGGAAAGCACCCTCGAAATGAAATTTTTATTAAAATTACCTTGTAAAATTGTGATTTTGTAGTCAATCAGGGCCATTGATTATAGGTTTCCAGATCTAATGATAGAGGTTATGTTTAGGTGTTTTTCACCCTAAAATGTATTGAGATATGGCTAAAATGTATGTGAAGAAAAATTAACACAGAGTGGAGGTAGAAAAGGGGAGAGAGGTGTAATAGGGTTTGTTACAAGATTTTATTTCTCTCTTGTATTATTGGAAAAAATATAATGGATAAGTTTGGTAGATGTAGCCCATTTTGGGTGAACCACGTTAAATCTGGTGTCACCTATTATGTGTATATTTTTTGTTTATTTTTTGAATGTTTTATAAATTCATTTCATAGTTTCTCTTGTATGCAATTTGGGGATAAATCTGGGTTTTAATTTATCCTAACATGAGGGGGCATCCAAGGCTTATCACCTGCCCTTTGGGGCATCAACCTGTGATTATTGACTCATAATAACCTACTATTGTTAACACGTCACTTTTTTCCAAAGCATTAAATTTTTCAACATAATAAATTTTTCATTATTTGAGAAGATGTTACTATGTTTATGTCTTGTAATGCCTATTCAAATAAGGGGAAAATGTCGACATTCATTTTTGGCCACATCCATGTCTCAATGGATTTTAGATTGGTTTCTACCAAATTATGCAAATTAAGCTTAAAAATCACTGAACATCCCAAATTCATCAATCTATTAGATGTAAGTGCCCAAAATTGCATCAAAGCATCCCTATTTTGGGTATTACTATGTATGCAATGATAACCTCTCAAATATTCATCCCTAGTCAACTTACAACCTAGTAAATTGACATTTTTTACCAATCAAGCAGGGCACTTAATCCAAATTCTTGAAATGACTAAAAGCCTAAGCAGAATTAATCAACCAAGTAAATTAAATTAAATGCTTAGTTAAATAGTCCATGTTCAATTAGTGAATATATAATTACCAAAAATTAAAATTCAACAAATATCAAAGGGAAATGAGGTCATGATGATGTCATCATCTTCAAAGTCAATAATTATAAAATATCAACATAAATGCCTTAGAAATCAAAAATGTTGAGCCATGCCTCCATAAATGCATAATTAAGGAAATTATTTATTACATTTGGACTCCCAAGTATAACCCAAGGTTAGCCTAAATCTAATCACACCTGGGTTTACATTAGTTTGAAACCTATAAATACAAAGGTGGCTTGGCTCAAGGGATAAAGATATAGGGCCTCCATATCTATGTGCAGGGGGAGGGTGGCTGGGTTATAAATCATAGGTGGAGGGTGACATAGACTATAGATGAAAGCCCTACTCTATCCTCAACATTTTCATCCAGATTCCCATCCCTATCACTGTGATTGGCATGGTGATTGGAATTTGATAAGGGATTCTCCTAATTAGATAAGGGGTTTGTACCCTATATAGTCTATGGGGATTGAGAGTAGAGATCTATTTGCTAGAAGTAAATAGGGGATGGAAAATAGAGATAGCCGTTAATTTATAATGATATGGGGAATCATATGAGTGGTATGCTTATTTTAATATCTTAAATATTGTATACTCCCATAGATGAGGATGAGGTGCTTAACTATTGTGGAGATGAAGCACTTATGAATGTATATAGAGATTTGAGGGATGTAATGGGAAACTACATGTATATATGGAGTGAGGATAACCTAATCACTCCATCTTGATATCATCCAATCCAAGCACATAAATATTATATGGAATACATCTATATATAGATAGGGTATTTGCCTTTACCCCCACTCACTTCCAAGAAGCTATTTTAAGCCAAACTTATAATGTTAAATTGTTGAAAAGAGAGATTTATTGCCAATATATGCCAAAGCCAAAACCATAGCAGATAAAGGGGAGGTATTACCCACAAAGCAAGAGCATCAATGAAGACTCCATTTGGATATAAGCTAAGCACAAGATAATTACCATGTCAACAAGCATATTGGAGCTACAAGAAAGGTGAAAGGGATTTATATCTTGTTCTTCTAGTTGTGTTATGTTTTGTCTTGTTGTCTTAATCCCCCAAGTATCTAGGCTTGGAAATACTTTGTCTTCAGCTTGCTTTTTATGTTTGAATCTACTAACAAGTGACTAATGCATAGTTTCCCTTGGATTCCTATTGCATATAATTTATACATGTTTCATTTACTAGATATGCAATAGAGCACACTTCACAAATGTAGATCCAGATTCATAGGCTTTGCCTCATAGGTAAGTCCAAGTACACTTCTTTTTCTTTTATTCTAGTCATTTTAGTTTATTACATTTATATCATAAAGGGGAGAAAATATAATCATATAAAATGTTACTTAAGTGTAATGAGTGTCATTTGAGACCACCCATCCATAACTTAGCCTTATACCTATCATAGGGCCTCTTTTGACCCTTATCCAACTTTCATATGGGTATTACACATCCCTAGACATCCCAAAATTGGTCCCAGACCTTCCCCTAAGGATCCCAGCCCCTAGTGGGCTAGGTTTTTCCACCTAGACTCTAACATCCCCCTTTGGACACTAGTGTATTGTGTTAGTGACCAAGGGACTATGCTAGTGCCCCTTGCCTAACTTCAACCCCAACATATATATTTTCAATTATTAAGACACCTAGGGTTAGCCTAGACTTATTTCACACTCTGCACAAGCACTAGATCAATATAAATACATGAATTTTATCGCTTTACCCACTAGATAGAAATCAAATGCAAATACAAACAAATTAGCTCAAAAAAAATTGTGAAAAATCAAGGTTATTGATCCCTATTTTTCCCTACTTCTGTATATATCCATTTATAACTATATTAAGCTCAAATTACACAGATTTCCAATGTCAAGCCTCACTCAAATTACTCAAGTTAACACACATACTAGCATTTAATTGTACTTACACCAACACTTATACTAGTATAATTACATTAGGTTTGATCCCCTCTCAAGATAATGGTATGTAGGAAACTCTCAACACAGTGGAGTGTCGAGAACATTCAGCCTACCCAACTAACATCACACTTTTTCTACTTGTACTCTTAAAATACCCTAACAACATGGAGATCTAAGGCTTGTATACAAAATCCCTCCAAAATAGGTCATAAATAATGAAGTAGGTTTCATCCACACAAGAACAGGGTTATTAGACTTAGCTAGAGGTACACCTAGAAGTTCACATAGTTTTTTGCACATGGACACTAGCGCACCTCACTAGCATAGTGCACTACGATCCAAGGTACCACGCTACTATTCATGAGTGTTTTTGACACCTAGATCCTATTTGTGACACTCAAATCAACTTTTATAATAGTTTTCAACCTTCAAATCTTTCATCTCAGTTAGTTTCTAGCTAAGTGCATACTTGTGTGATTCATTACTATTTTTAAAATAATAAATTAGTTCAATTCTTGTACAAATTAGTGGTTATATTTATTGAATATTTATTCCCTAATTTAATGTACTTAGACCCTTTAACAACCTACAGTTTACATTCCATAAATCCCTTAAAATTTAAAACAAGTTCACACATATATTGTTAAAAATAGTTTAATAAAAAAATTACCATTGATTAAATTTTTATAAAACCCATAAGTCAATAATCTACACATCATTGACTATGCTTTCCAAAAAAATATTTTTATGAAGAGATCAAAAAATCATCTCTGTATACTTGTGCTTTTAATTTTTCAACTTTATTGATTTATAAAATAATTTAAAAATATAATGAATTTTAAAATTAAGAAAAAAATATTATCATCAATATTCAACATTTTCTATATCTCTATATGCAATTTGATACAAAAGTTCATTTGTTTACTCCAAAAAATTGTGTTTATATGTATGCAGTTCAGTTATTCTTCACCAAAAATCACTATCATTGTTAGAAATGCATCAATTTAACATACTTTTATCATATGGATGTTAAGAAAATTATATGTTTAGAAACTAGATTTAAAATTTCACAATTCATCTTCTTACATTATCATAAATTATTTGTCCAAGTGTCTCTAAAAGTCTCTCCAAGTTAAAGTATTGTCAAGTTAAAGTATTGTTATTTCTAGAAGAAAAAAGTGGCACTTTAAGCCCCATCTTTCGTCCCCTATTACCCTACACACAACCTGTGATGATAGATTGTTGACTAAGTTATTCCAAAATAACTTGAAGGATTATGCACTTTGTTCCTTAAATGCTTTACCATGTACATCTATACATTATTTTAAAACCTAAATTGATGATATCTTAGTCAACTTTCAAATCACCTTTAGTATGAAAATAACATTTGTAAAATTATCTCAGACAAAAAAAATATCAAATGAAACCATTAGTGAGTATATGATTTAATTTACTTTAAGACTATGATTAGCAAGATGAATTATCAACCAACATATAATTAATGTTAAAGTATTTTTGTTGTTTGTTTGCTTCCAATCATTAGAGACAAAGTGATGTTTAACATTTATCATTCTTTTTAGAATTTTTTCATGTTGTTAGAGACTTTGGTGTCATAATTTTAGATGCATATATGCTTAAGTATAGGTTGATTTCTTTATCTTCAAATGACAATATATTTCCAAATAAGACAAACTTTAAGACTAGAGGCAATAAGAATGGATGTCAACCTAAGAATGATGCTAGGAATGTGATCAATGTTATAGAACAATCATATAGAAAGCTCATACTACCTCAAAAAGAGAAAGAATAAGCAATTTAATAGACTTAGTGAAGTACCACAAATTTTATTGAAGAGATTATTTGGGTGTAACATGATTACTTTGCCTACAATAAAATAATTTTATCATTCAATACCATTACCTAGGAATTTTGATGTAAATTAATTTTGTGATTATCAAAGGATTTTATGGTATATTTTACACTAGATGCATTAATTTCAAACATAAGATACAATATCTCATTGATAACAATCAAATTCAAGCAAAAGAAATAAACAAAAATATATATCAAATCAATAATTGCACCAAACTAACACCTGAAGACTGTCACCAACCTTCTTTGAAAGCCCAAAAACCAATCAAGTGAACAAAAAAGTGTCAATATGATAGATATAAAAAATCCTAATGATGTTCTAATGGAATATGATGCCCATACCCTTAATGGTGTTATTGGTTTTGTTGATTTAATTAAGAGAAAGAAAACATCTCCCCAAATTGTATTTCATGAGAGTGAAATTACAAGTGATATTTTATACAACAAACCTTTATTCATAAAATATTTCTTACATTGAAATGAAAAATATGGAATAATGGTTAATATTGGTTCAATATTTAATATTTACATTAAATAATTTATCTATATAGTCTTCGATTTAATAAGTAAATTTTGGCATATACTCTAATGGCTATTATGGGATATGATGGTAACAGTAGATTATCTCTTGGTTATATCATCTTACCTATTAGATTGTGTTAAAATATCATTCAACACTTAACCCAATAAAGGATGTTACAAAAAAAAATTGTTAGACATTTTTTACATTAAATAAAAGTGATTCATTCAAATTTGCATCAATGTTTGAAATTTGCACATGAAGGTCAAGTAATTATAATTAAAAGAGATATCAATTATCCAAAACAAGAAGTTTAATAAGATGTCTTACCCAAAGAAAAGTAAAATGAGAAACTAAGATTTATCCTTATAATAACCATGCATAAAATAAAAATACATAAGTCTATCCTAGCAAAATTATGCTTATCATATTGATATATTATTTCTAAAAATTTGAGTATATCATCGGGTCTAAGGTTTGGGGATCTGGAAACCAAATCCAAACCTGAGCCTAGTATGGATCCCCTATAAATGGTTTTAAATATCCATTTAGTAGCTCATTTGGGAGTAAAAGTGACAAAGGCTCACATTGTTGATGAAAAATAACAAGGTCTTCTAGAGTGGGTGGCTCTGAAACTAGAAAAAGTGGTATTAGCACTTCATAGCTCCCAACTAGGTCTGGTAGAGATCTTTTATTCAAAAGCTAGAAATCCTTTGACATTAAAAAGTGGGGTTTTTTCAGATCCTTCATCCCCAAGATGGGCAGTAAGCAAAAAATTAAAAACTTATCCCTCAAAGGAGGTAGGGACGAGGAGATATTTTATGGACATTTTCTCAGGAACTAGTGCTTTGACTGACAAGGAAATATAATTATTCCAAGTGGAAGTATATTACCCCTCAATATATTTTATGGAGGAAGTGGTGGAAGAGGTTCTCAAAAAAGAGGATTGATTCATGGATAGGGGTCTCATTTTTAGATTTGACCACTTTTGGCCTAGTTTACCCATGTTGCATGAGTGGATTTTAAAATGTTGTCAACATTTAATGGAAGATAATCTAAAAATATAGACATATGTAAAATGATTATTCATTACTATTTTTGATATCTTGAAGGATAGGTTTAAAATTCTTTAGAAAGAGACCTGGAGTTGGAACCATCATCTATTGTTCTTGAAACCCTAGTTTCCAGACTTTAATCCCCTGAAGGAATCTCTCACTACTAGAACCTATTTTGGTTTGATTACCGCACCTCCCATTACTATTTTAATCAGAATCATATCTCTCTAGCATTGGAAATGTGTTGGGAGAACTACTTTCAATAGATGTCTCAACCATAAACTTTCATCATACCACTTTCTTTAGGATTTTGGTGGGGATGGATATCTCAAACAAGCTACCAACATACATCAATTTGAATATTAAAGACCCATGTTGGACACAAACCCTACATTACAAAGGCGTCCCATTTAGTTTTTGGAACTACTTTGATTTTTGACATGTAGCAATGTTATGTCCTAGATCCAAGACAAAGACAGCTACAACTTGGTGGAAAGATTCTCACCCTTACCATCTCATAGTTTTTGCCACCAGTAATAGGACCTTAAATCCCAAGGAATATCTTTAGTCTACAAATAAGATGGGTGGTTTTATTAAATACAAAGGTGATGTGAATCTAAAGAAGGATTTAGTGGAAGTGGATTCTAAGAATAGAGCTAACAACATAACAGAGAGTGAGAATATGGAGTCCCCCTCCTCTCAAGAATGGACTATGGTCAAAAATAAAAAGAAGGGGTGGATAACCCCACAATCAACATAACAAATTATTTGATCCCATGTAAAGGGTAAGGAAACAAAAAAGGGTAATAGGATGTATTCCCAACAAGGGTAATTTAGACTTGCTAGAAAACCAAGGTTTTTTGGGTTTAGAGGGATTTCGAAAACTTGGATTTTTTTAATCTTGTTGATTTGTTGGGTTTTTGGATAATTTGTATGGTTTTCTCTTTTGTTTTAATAAAATGGGTGAGGAACCCTTAAATTTCAATTATCGAGCAAAAAAAAGAGTGTGCTTATCATAGCCCATGGCTACTACACACAAAAGAGCTCAAAAAGATTCAATTTTTCATGATAATATTAATGAGAAAGATTACTCAATGGAAAATATTATATAAGAAGATATAAAAGATGAAGATTTATTATTTTTTTATTCTTGGGTACCTCAACACCCCCTTTTGCTCTTGATAACATTAATGATTCATCTTATATATCTTCCGGTGATTATTATAACTCACTAGATTATGATGTTATTATTGGTTATCTTTGCTTATGAATTGCTTATGTTTATAAATGAACACCCTATTTTTTTATCTTTTTTTCTTGGTATATTGTATGTTTTCTTCTTCAAATGTTCTCCTTATAATTAGGGTTTTTCTATATTATTCCACTTCTAATTGGAGTTCTATTTTATTCCACCCACTTGGGGTCTTGCTTGGTCTAGATCTTTCCAATTATAGTTTTTTTTACTATGATTTTGCATCTCATGATTGATATTCATGATTTTTATTTGCATTCCATCATTGTTTCAAATAAACTATTCATTTGATTTCATTATTTGCTTATACTTCACTAGTTTCTTAACTTGTTATAATCTAGTATCATACTACCTCTTATTTTCATGTTATTATGTCACCTTTTGGGATTTATTTTTTAGTTATATTCACTTTTTTTTTCATCTTCACCTTTATTTTTACACTTTTCCCAGGTTTCCTTTTCTAATGTTTTTTAATTATTAATCATCTTCCCTATTTTTTCTTGATTTATCCCATCCCAAAAGTACAAAATAACTTTTAAATGATGAAGGCACATTTTTTGGAATTAGGTCGGTAATCCAATGAACTCTAATAGAATAGTGGGTTAATATGGGATCCCATATTTTATTTCCCTTGCATCTTATTCTTTTAATGTGCATGGCTTGTTATCATTTTTTTGGTACTTCATCTAATTGGTTATAAACACTTTTTTATGTGTTTGCCATAATATGAAATGATTGTTGTATGTTTTATTAAATTTATTTGCCTTTATATTATTAAGAAGTGATTGAAAAAAAATCAATACATTGTGATTGTGGTCAAATGCATACTTCATGTTCATGACATATGCCTATAGATATAGGCCTTACTTTACTTCTTTTCATAGATGGTACTGATGAGATTCATAATGTACATACAAACCTTGTTTTCAAAAAGTTATAGATTATGGCTACATTTTAAGCTCGGGGAACATTCCATGTTCACTTAAGGGAAACTCTAAGGGTAATATGGATCATGCCCTTGCTTTAATACAAGGTATTATTGCATTAATTATATTTATGCTATCATGATTTTACTCAATATGCTTCTTTTCATATCTGATATATATTCTTTTAGGTTTAATATATCTCATTTACCTAACATTTTCTCATTTTTCTAATGTGTTTTCATATGCCTGGTGTGTTTTCATCTAATAGATGTGTTTCACATGATTTACACTACTTGATATATTTATCTATATTTTCTATACATATTCAATATGGCTTTATGCTCTTTTTGTTTGACATGCTTGATGTGATTTCATTATTTTGTGCATTTTCTGCATGTTTGATTTTTATTTAGTATTTGAAGTGTTTGCTTTGTGTCATGTCTTATATTTGACATGATTTTTTTATCATGGCTAATGTTTTTCCAATGTGATTGGTATGATTTCAGTACTTGATAAACATTTTTTGAGTGAATGACATGACTTCAATGCTTAAGGTGTTTTCTTCATTTCTTGTCATATATTTGACATGTTTGCTACCATGGTTGGCTTACTCATGCATTTGACATGTTTTATTTATTTATTATGTTTCCATGATATATATCATGAAAAATACATTTATTGTTTACGTATGTATCCATGATTCCTATCATACATCTATTGGGGGGAATGTTTTATAATCATACTTTACACTGCTATTTTTTTGAGACTATGATGTTATATTTCTTATATCTCGAGCCCACATGGAGCATATTTGTATTGATCTCACATTGCTTATATCATGATCCCAAATGGGGAAACCTATTTACAACACATACACTTTCAAGTTTACATTTTTATCTATTCTACACAAATGGTTTCATAGCTTATATTATATATGGTGCATGTAATCCCTTTCTTTTGAGATGTAAGCTTCATAATTTTATCTCAAATATCAAAAATGGGGCATATATCCCACTTAAATCATATTCAAAAATATTCTTCTAGGACATGTGTTACCACATCAAAATTTTAGTAACTCAAACTTTATTTTAACTCTATGTCAGATGTTTCACCAAGATGATTACACCAGGAAATTAGTTAGTTCTATTTAGATTATTTCACCAAATTGACTACACCAGCATGTCATTGAGATTATTTGGAGTGATGGCACTAGGATGATAGTTAGTTTTATTTAGATTCATTTCACTAGGTTGGTTATTTAGATATTTTTATAGTTTTTCTTAAGGTCTTATTTAACTTTCTTAAAATGTCATTAAAGATTGTACTCATGATTTTGTTCAGAACTTCATTCAAATTTGGAGGTACTTAGATCCACCTAGTAATCCCATATTTCTCCCAATAGAATGGAGTATCTTACTTTTTAATTTTCTATAATTCATCATATTATTATTATTTGTGCTCACCCATGCATATGTAGAAAAAGAAAGAATATTTTTTGTTGGTAGGTGCATTGGTTTTTATTTTAGAGATCCAAGCACACAAAATTGTATATCCATACCATGTCTTATTTTATACTTTGACAAGTATGTGCACACACACACACACACACACACACACCAAAGTGAGGTAAAATATAGACACCTAAAAATGACTCCTAGGTCAAATGTTTGTGAACTTAGTGATTATTGGTCCAAATTAGGTAGTCTTGACATGTTCTTTTTTACTTTTGATGGTCTGCTAATATCCTCTCAGCATCCTCTAGCCATCACTTTCTCTCTCTTCTTTATTTATCTTACCTATAGACTTGTGTTATGGACATGAGTGCCACTCTTAAGTCTATCAAGTATGTCATTCACACTCTTGGGCCCTTTGTGTGACCCTTTATGGCTAATGTGCACATGTCCCTCTTGTTCTATAATTTTTAATTTTTTAACCTTTTATTTTTTTGGGGGGCGTGATGTAGAGATTGATAAATGCCATGCATCATCCTCATAATAAACTCACCCCAATGACATGAATGATAGAACATAAACCACTTAGTTTGAATCTTATACCCATTGAGTACGGGTCCACAAGTATTTTATTAATTTTGAAATGAAAAGTACATAGAAAAGGTGTCAATATGTTGTTAACCCTTTTACAAAACCAGACATGAATACATAGTTTTCACCTCATGGCTGATAAAAACCAACTAACTCCTACAACCAACTATTTACGGGAATACAACCCATACGGTAGTTTTATTATTAACTCAAATATAAAACTAACTTAATAAATATAACTTAAGCCCATAGGATTCAAATGGGTTTATAGGACTAAGTATAAATTGAATGGATCAATTGATAATCATAAGGCAAGACGTGTTTCAAAAGGTTATGCACAACAAGAGGATATTGACTATGAGGAAATGTTTGCACCAACTGCCAAAAGGCACACTATTCATATGGTCCTTGCCTTAGTAGCATAGAATGGTTGGAAAGTACATCAAATGAATGTTAAAATTCCCTTTTTGAATGATGATTTATAGGAAGAAGTATAAATGAAAAAACCCTAAGGTTTTGAGAGAGTGGGTGTGGAGCACAAAGTGTGTAAATTGATCAAAGCTCTCCATGAGCTCAAACAAGCACCTAGGGCTTGGTATGAAAAAATGGATTCATACTTGAAGACAATTGGCATTCAATGTAGTGAATCTAATGACACTCTATTTTTGAGTGCAGGGTAAGAAATCGGTGATTCTTGCTCTCTATGTCGATGACTTGTTTATCACAAGCAATGATGAAACCCATAATATGTCTATAAAGAAGGAATTAAAAGATGGGTTTGAGATGACAGATCTTAGGCTTCTTCACTACTACCTTGGCATAAAAGTAACTCAAAAAGAGCAAAGAATTTTCATTTCACAAACTAAGTATATTTTTGAGTTATTAAATAGGTTTGGCATGACTGATTATAAACTTGCCCTCACTCTCATGGAAAGTAATTTGAAATTATTTAACGATGATGGTAGTGCCCTTTTTTATGGCACAAAATAAAGATAGTTAGTGGGAGGTTTGATATGTTTGATGACTACCAAGCTTGATATATCATTTTTAGTTAGAATTTTGTCTAGGTTTATGCATGAGCCTATAAAAATTCATTGGCATGTAGCAAAAAGAGTAATTCATTACCTTTAGGGAATGAAAACATATGGCCTTGAGTACCACCACAACAAGAAATTCAAACTTGTTGGGTATCGTGAGGCAAATTTTGGTGGATGTGTGGATGACAGAGTATCCACAACAGGTTACACTATGCATATGGGTTAAGCTACCATTACTTGGTGTTGTAAGAAGTAGGATATAGTGGTAAATTTATTAGTAGAATCATAATACATTACAGCATGGATGCTTCTATAGAAATTGTTTACTTATGGTGCATTCTTGAATATCTTCAAATTTCTCAAATTGCTCCTACATAGTTATACATTGATAATCAAAGTACAATCAATATGTCCAAGAATCTAGTATTTTATGCCAAAATAAAACATATAGATGTCAAATATAATTATATATGAATGCTGGTGGCAAAGAAAGCACTTGATCCAATATATTTCCCAACTACAGATTAGACAACTGACATTTTTTCAAAACCCCTTATCATAATCAAATTTTAAAAACTTATAAAAATACTTGGCGTGTGTCCAAAGAATTAACTTCGGATCATAGTGGGGTTTTTTAGGACTTGTTCCAAAGTTTAAACTTAGTTTAGGATTTTGGTAAGTTAATTTAAATAAATGTAACTAGGGAATGCTTCTTTTTATAAAGATACCCCCATAAATAAACTAAGTTATATTTATTAAGTTAGTTTTATATTTGAGTTAATAATAAAACTACCTTACGGGTTGCATTCCCATATATTATTGGTTATAGGAGTTAGTTTTTACCAGTCATGAGGTGAAAGCTATTTATTCATGTCTAGATTTGTAAAAAGGGTTAATGGTATATTGACACCCTTTTTATGTACTTATTTTTTGAGAAAGTGGGTGTAGAGTACAAAGTATGTAAATTGATCAAAGCTCTCTATGGGCTCAAACAATCACCTAGGGCTTGGTATGAAAAAATGGATTCATATTTGAAGACAATTAGCTTTCAACGTAGTGAATCCATTTTTTCATACCAAGGCCTAGGTGTTTATTTGAGCCCATAGAGAGCTTTGATCAATTTACACACTTTATGCTCTAAACCTTTTTTTTTAATGAAACAATCTATAAAACAATGAAAATAGGAAATAACATAATATGTGTTGCTCAGTAAAAGAATTAAAAAAATATATTGAGCAATTTGACTTTTCAAACAATATACAATCCCTTATATTTATAATAAGGGGTACTATTACAAATAGCTAATGATAAGTGGAGTGCAACATCTTAAAGTGGATTTGCATACCATGAAAAGTCAAGTACAACATCACAAAAGTGGAATTGTATAGCATAACTTGTGTATGAGCATGCCCATGAATGACATGACTAATTATCATAATATATTACACATAAATTTATGATTTATACTTATTAATGATAATTAACTAACTCTATTTAAGTGGAACTTAATCATTTCCTAGTGTGTAAATGAATAATATATAGACTAGTAAATAATGACAACATATAGCCTAATGTGAATACATCAACACCCCCTTTAGGTCTAACTTAGGAAGATAAAAAAGAAATAAGGCATATAATCCTTTGAAAACATGTCATAGAAACTAGGCCTAATCAAATATCCATGTACAATCCAAATAATGAAGGTAGGAAGGACTCATGATGAAATCTCCCAAGGACAATTTCCTTCATCCCATACATTTATCACAATTGAAGATAACAAGGTGATGCCGAAAGCTTAGTGAAGATATCAATAACACACTCTTCTATAATCATAAAATCCAAGATAAGGACACCATCTCAGATGAGTTGTTGAATGAAGTGCATGTGGATCTCAATGTGTTTTGTTTATTGATGCTCCATTAGGTTATAAGAAATGTTTATGGCTCTCTAGTTATCATACCAAAAATAAGATGGTTGAGTTTGAAAAAATCAAATTTTTATCAACAACTCATGAAGTCATATAACCTCTTGACTATCAAGAATAGCACCTCATTACTCTACCTCTGTGGATGATATTTCAATAGTTGATTATTTCTTATGATACCAACCAACTAGACCTAAACCAATGTTATAAATAAAGCTAGAAATGGACTTTTAGTACCAACATCACCAACCCAATCTAAGTTAGTGAATACCATAACATGATAAGAGTACCCTAATGTGTACTATATACTAAAGTGTATAGTTCCCTAGGTACATACATCAAAGTACACTTGGTTGCCTACCAATGATTCTCATTAGCATCTTGAGACAAAATGGATACAAGGCCAATCACAAATGAAATCAGTATGACTATGTTTTAGGTATAAAATACTACCCACCAACTACTAATACTAAGTAACACAACTCTATATGTAGTGCCACTAGATAATAATGTAACCTCTGACTAAAAATTTATGGGGATAGGCTTGCAATCAAGCATGCCAAATCAATGAAGAAAGTATTAAGCATACTTATGCTAATAAATGGATATCTTTTCATAAGACTAAATGATTTGTAGCCTAATAAAGTAATGTAGAAGTCCCAAATTTAACATGTCAAACTACTCCATCAAACATGTTGTACATCCTAAATCATGGAGGGAACTACATGTAAGGATTGAGTCAAAAATATAAAGGACAAGTATTTAAATGCCATATTCATCCTTTTGGATGTAAACTATAGGGTATAAATGGAAACATGTGAAACCAAAATCAATCAAAAAATAATCCATCTTCTCATACTAAGCTCTAAGAGCTTGTTTAAGACCATATATTGAATGATGAAGTCTACAAATAAGCAAAAAATCCTATACAAATCCATGTGGTTGATCCATATGAATATATCCATGTAAAAATGCACTCTTCACATCTATATGATGCACTGACCATCCCTGTGATGTAGCTAAAGAAAGCACAAGGTGAACAAAATCCATCTTGGTAACATGAGTAATGGTCTTGGCATAATCAATCCATTTAACTTATGAAAATATCTTAAACACAACATGTACCTTGTACTTGTTAATAAAATCATCAAATCCTTATTTGATCCTATAAAACTATTTATAAAAAACCAATTTTCCTCCCTTAAGAAGAGAAACTAAATCCCAAGTATTATTATTCATTAATGGAGAATACTCATATGTCATCGTTGGATCCCACTCTAGTATACGTGTCACCTTTGAAAACTTTTATGGCTCCTATAAAAGAGCATGACTAAAAATACTAACCCCAACTATGTATAAACATGTATGAAAAGTGTCAATAGGATCACCTGCTAAAGAATCAACCTCTTATTGAGTAGTATCAACCCACTTGGTCAAAGACTATGTATCAAGAGTTGGTGATGCATGATTGACAATAATATCACTATCATCATCAAAGACTAAATAATCCTAAAGTGATGAAGAAAAAGGAGATGTGATTAAATGGTTATATGTAGATGTCAGCTCCAAGGGGGTGAAGTGTATATAAACCTTGACATCTTGTCACAATAGAACATCGTGAGTAACTGGGTAAAATAAGTGATAAGATTTTATATTATTACATTAGCCAACAAAAATGAGTGGGTGACTCTTATTCTCCATATCCTTGAATTTATAATTAGGAATAAATTTGCAAGCCTCACTATCAAATACTTTTAATGAAAAAAATTAGGCTTGGCATTAGACCAAGCCTCCTTGGGAGTCATGTTTTGTATTGTCTTGTGGGGCATGTAGCTTTGAATTTACTTGGCATAATTCACTATCCCAACCCAAAACACAGGTGTCATATTCTTGGACTAGATCATAAAAGTGGTTATTTATCTCTCAATGTTATGTTCTTCCTATCAACAACACCATTTTATTGAGATGTGTAGGGTATTATGTATTGATACTCAATGTCATGCTCAATATAGAAGTTTTAAAATTCCTTAGTCACATAATCCCCCATTATCCACATGTATTTTCTTAATCGGAAGTGAAAATTTATTCTCAAAAAAATCCTTCAAGTATTTGAAATGCTCAAAGATGTCACTCGTATACGTTAGATGTACACCCATCTATGATGTGAGAAGTAATCTACAAAGGTGAGTACATACTTAGCCCTTGAAAAAGTATTTGGAAATGGTATAAGGTCACTATGCACAAACTCAAGGGTGGCATTATCTTTCTTAGCCTTTATTTTAGAAAAAATATTTTGATGATGCTTGCCAAAAACAGAACCGTGACAAACACCATCAATACTAGACACCTTCAGAAGACCAAACACCATGTTTTGTGAACTTAACTACTACAAATACTTGTAGTTTAAGTACTAATAACATTAATGTCATATTTTTCTCAAGGAATCAACTTAAGAAATAAAGGATGATCAAGAAAAAGGCTCAAAACCATAAAAACATATAAGTGTGAACCATGATCAATAACACCTGAAGTAATCACTATTGTTAGGTTGCATAACTCTTTGATCACAACATCATGAGGAGAAAATTCCACAATCTTCCTAGTCCTAGACTGACATATCTAATAAACAAAAATAAGATTATTATAAATCTTAGGAACCAGGAGAAAATTGTTGATGCACCCATCTTACATGTCAATTATGCCTATACCTAAAACATTTATTTATGAATAATCTCCAATTATAATCTGTGAAGTGCTAATAAAATATGAGAAGTTAGAATCTTATGTGAATGGTCATATGATGAGAAACACTTGAATAAAGTATCCAGTTTCTCTGAATAGACAATCAACACTCTTTTTTCTAAAGTGATTTCCCTTTACCTTTAGAATAATAAGGAGAAGGAGAAGTGAAAATAATGTTGTGTTCTTTCACTACTTCTTATAATGCTTTCATTCTCTTCCAACACTTAGACTTTGAATGATCTCTCTTGCTACAAAAGGTACAAGGCTCACTAGAGTTCTTCTTGGACATAGAGAGAGACTCATTTGACTTAGAAAAAGGATCAATGGACTTAGAAGTATTCTTCTAGGTATATTGAGTAGATTGTGTCTTATCATTAGGATTAGACTTTGGCTTTGGCTTACATTTACCTTTAGATGAATTAACTACTAATGCTCTAAAACTAGGGATGACATCAAGTTGAACAAGCTTAGATTTTTCCCTAATGAAATATTCACAAAATATACCAAAAGAAGGCATCACCTAAGGCATCCAAAGAGGAATAAAAGGTAGAAGAAAAGACTTGAAATGGTCCTTTTAATTGAGATAGACTAGGAAAATACAATCTTCATCCTTTTTCGTTTTAGCACAGGTCTTTAGTTAAGAGAGTATGGACTTAAACTTGGTAAGAAATTATTCAATGGGATCAAAGTCACTAGGTAGAAGAGAAGGCTACTCATAGTTATAATACTTTTAATTCATTTATTTTTTAAAATAGTTCATTAAGCTTGTCCCATGTTGATTTTGACGTATTGCATTCCATGATGTGAAACAACTTATTATTTAAAACATGTAAATAAATGAGGCCCTTTGAAACATCAAGTTTATTTACATATGCAAATTTTTCATATTATTTAGTGAAAACTAATAGTGTATCAGTTAACATTAACCACAAACCTTTAGATTTAAACAATTATTTCATTTTTTTATCAAGTGTGATAGTTGTGTGGAGTCAAAAGTTCAATTGGCTTAGATTTAACCATTAATGTAAAGAAATGAAATAACCACAAGAAGATGAAAAAAATCAAGAGATAATATGGCACTTAGATCATTCCTTGCAACCCCTATAATTTGTATGATACACCAAAATATTACATTTTAGTAGCAATAGGCATCACTTTATAAATAGTGCTTTTACAAATGATTTATAGGAACAAATTATCAAACAATTACTAAAAATTATAGTCCTAATATAGAGAGGAAAAATTTCAAAGTTATAGCTATAAACATCCTTAAAAGACATGCACTTTCAAATAAAAATAAGGTAATATTACAAATGAATCAAAAGTTACATCTCTTTTAAAGGTTTTTTTTCAAAAACCATTACAAGAACCTACAATTTATTAAAAAAAAGGTTACAAATATAAATTGAAAAAATAATAAAATATCTACCTCAAATTTAAATATGTAAAACAAAGACACATTTCTAGCTTTTTCAAAATGAAAAAATGTGGCCTCCAAATCAAAAAGAGGTAAAAAAAAATAAGGGCTAGATGGCAATGTTTAAGCTTTGGGGGATAAAATGCCAAGTGGTACAATCGCATGCAGAGATAGTCACTTCTGGTGACTATTGACCAATTTTGGCCCATATAACAAGTTGCATCTTAATGGATCAAATTGCTAATGAATGAGCAAATGAACAGATGTCTTGGATGAAATGAGTGGACCAGAGAGATCTCATAGTTCTCACAAAGATTTTGAAACACTTTAAGATTGCTTAAAGTGTATTTTGTTAAATTCTAAGGGACAGGTCTACAGAGCAAAGAAAAAAGTTCTTGAGTAGTTTTCATGGTGAAACCTAGCAGTTCAAGCATTTTAAGCATGAGTTCAGAAGATCTACAAACTCCATAAAAAGATATATAGACTCCATTAGAAGAACTATGGACTCCATCATAAGAATTGTGGACTCCATTAGAAGATCTAATAACTCCATCAGAAGATCTATGAACTCCATCAAAAGAACTACAGACTCCATCAGATCTACGAACTTCATTTCAAGAGCTACGAACTCTATCAAAAGAACTACAAACTCCATCATAACTATGAACTCCATTAGTAGTGTTGCTTTACTTAAATTTCCTTATAAGTTGAAAACAGTGGAAAGTCCCAAGTAGGCAAGTGTGAAAAAACCCAATGAAGTAAGAAGAAACATTGCCTTATAATTCTTTCAGGACTCTCATTTTCTTCATCAAGTGTTTTTTTTCAAAGTTTTTGTTCAAGCTAAGGAAAGGAATTTCTTCAAACATTTTCTCTGAAAGAAAAGTTCTGAAGGACAAGTGTTTGTTCAAAACATCAAGAATTATTTCGGACATTTTGTCTAAAATAATTTTTTGAATGGTATTTTTCATTTTCCCCAAAGGAAATGGCCCAGTTTCAATTTTTTTGAAGGGTATGTTCCTTTTAGAAGGGTCCATTTTATAAAATTCAAAGGGCACTTGTAAAGTTTTGAAGGGCACCTAAAGAATTTCAAAAGGCACTTGGAATGAGTCTAAGGAAATATTTTCATGGACAAATTCTCTAAAGGAAAGTGCCCAAGTTCAAATAAAAGGGACCTTTTTGATTTTTTTGAAGGGTATGTTCCTTTCAAAAAGGTCCATTGTCAAGAATCTAAAGGGTCTTACCCTTAAAAAAAGTGCCCCAACTGAAAATCCAAAGGATTTTTCTTCGGGAAAGTGCCCAAGCTCAAAAGGCCTAAAGAAGATGTCTCCAAGCAAAGACCCTAAGGGAGTTGAGCCAAACAAAATTCCAAAGAAATTCCATAGGAAAAAATCCTAAAGGAAATAGTTTAGGAAAGTGGCATGGAAAAAAGGATTGGTTCGGACAAAAATTTGGAAGGATTTCCTTCGAGAGAAAAGTCTAAAAGAAAAGGATCTTCAAGAAAAACTGAGTAATGAGAAGTCCAAAGTAGTAAGTGGTAAGGAGAATAATAAATAAAGAGGTGACACTTGTCAAGTTCACATAGACCTAGATCAATGGAGCAAAATAAGTCAAATGATCAGGGGATTCAAGGATTTGGCATGTGTTAAAAAATGGAACGTGTCGACAAGTCAGGAGAAGGATCCAAGGGCTCGTGATTGATCATGCATTCAAATCCAACGAAGCAAATACTTAAGTGGGGTCAGTGAAACTAAGCAGATCAATGACATAAAGGACCAAATGACTAAGGCAAATGTAGCAGAAGTAAAGATGACCCAAGTTAAACCAAGATAGTAACAAGAACCAACCCCATCATTAAAGTTCCTAAAGGAAACAAAAGAGTTGTTCGCACCCACTTGTAGAAAGTGGGTGAGAGACTTGCATGGAGACATAGAGCCATGATTTCAGTCATTCCATTGACATGTTGCCACCCATAACAGGTCCAATCATGATGATACATAAGCATGGATATTTTCTCCTCACAAAAAAAGAGAATTAAAGCAGTCAGGGGCTAAAAAAGGAAAAGGATTTTTAGTCATTAAGACCCCCCCACCTCTGTGTCCTTTCAAAAAAGTCCCTCTTCTTTGATCCCTTTTCTACTATATATACAGGCTTTTGGGCCAATAAATGGATCCCTCGACTGGTGATAGAGGCACTCTATCAAAATTTCCTTGTAATAGCCTCTTGAATCATACAAGTCAACTTTTTGACTTCCACTAAAGTTAAGTGTGCATTATTAAAGTTTAACTTGCAAAATGTATGTTTTTCCTAATCATCTGTGATTTCTCTACACACCTCACTTTAGTTTTATTAGTTCCTTATAGGTCATATGATGTGTTAGCCTTTGGTCCCTTTCTGAAGCATTATGATTCATAGTGTCTCTCTTGCAGACCTATTTCTTCTTGCCCTTCAAAGTGCATCTTCCCCTTTGACCTCCAGATAGCTACTATGCTTGCAGCTCTGAAATAGGATTAACTAGACTTGTCTTTTTTAAGTCTAGCAGTAGTCACTAAGGTTCCCAGCCTGAATGTGGATCACTCTCTTTTGGTGTATCACCTCCCTTAGCTTAAATTTTCCTTTTTATGTTATCCTCCTATCCGTTTTCCTTAGTCAGCAGTAGATTTTATCATGGAAAATAAGAGCTAAAGTGAAGCATATGAAGAACTAGCCTCATTAAAAATCCTAGAGGTTCAGCCTCATGACAAGATACCCATAGCTTGAGGTTGTCCCAACACTTTTAGCTAAGAGTGAGAGAGCCTAAGAAACTCTCCCAAAAAGGGTGAAATTCTAGCCTACAATAGTTTCTAGCATGCATGATGGGACCACTTTCGAGGAAGATTGATCAAGTTTGATGCTAGTTTGATCAATTTGCAATGGGTATAGCTTTCATCTTTTAGTATCTGGTAACTCCAAAGAACACTTAGCAATCTAGTGATAGAATAGTAACTATTCTTCATGCCAAAGGTGACTATGAGTTCAGCTTATGTAGGTATTCCTTTTGAATTTGTTAAATTACCCTTGAACTCAATAAGAAGGCTAAGGTTCGCCCATAATCACCCATACATAGGAAACTTTCTTCCTAAACTAGTCATAAAGTATACTTACGCAAAAATATATTCATTAGACCCTCTTGCTACCATGACTCCCCAAAGAAATTTTGTAGGCTTCAGTGGCCAAAGTCCTTTGAATTCGCCAAAATATGACTCTATTCTAGTAGTAGCCCTCAAAATCATCCCATATTTCACAAGAGATGAAATCATGACTCTTACTAAACACATCATAGATATAACCAATTTTTGCAATATCCATAATGTCATAGTAAAAACTGTAGCTATCAGACTATTAGTTTCATCTTTTAAGGGAAAGGCTTTAGATTGGTATAGAGGTTTAGCTCCTAACTCTATTTAATCATGGGATCAACTAGAAACAACCTTATGTAAGATTTACAGATAAGAGTGATCATTTGTTAGTTGTAGAACAATTGACCATGATCAAAAGAGCTCCTCATAAAGTTATGTAAGACTTAAACACAAGATTCTAAAAGGTTTGGGATAGAATTCTAGTCATTGCTAGACCATCCCCTAACTTTGCATTCTTATACTATTTGAAGTCTCTGAACAGTGACATAGCAGTAATGATCCAATCCATGGGAGGGGACATATTGCAAAATGCTTATGAGGTGGCTATTAAAGAAGAAAATGGCTTAGTTCAAGCTGGCAAGCTTACTCCTAAACCCCTAATGCCTCTTTTCCCTGAGATCAGACCACCTCCTAAAGTCATTCCTCCACTCGATATTATTCATCCAACTCTAACAATTATTATTATACCCTCACCTAATCAGGAAAAGGCATCCACTAACTGATTAAGTGATTCCCAAGAGCACAAAAAGGACCTAGAACTTAAGATCATGCTCCAATCCTTGATAAATGATGTAGTAAATGTAAAAAATAAGGACTAGTTTAATAATTCATCCCATGCTCCATATCAGTCTCAGAAGTAATCTTAGCAAGGCAATAGACCACCCTTCAAGGGAAACTTCCAAGGTTAGAACAAAGAGCAAGGGTAATGACAACCTGGCTATAATAAGTAGAACAATTATAATCCAAATGCTACAGGTTCTTCTAACACCTTGGTTCCTATTCAAAATAATATGGCTCAAGAGGTTGAAGGAACAATGCCTTGGAATCAGTTTTTTGGGCAATCCATTGTCCCAACCAATGTTGCTAACAAGGCATTCAATGACCAATGGTAGTAGGCTATTGATTATGGATATAACCAAGCCTTAATAGCTCAAATCATAGAGACTCCCATGATGCCAAGGCTAGTACAGTCTCCACAAGACCAAGGATTTGATCAAGTCCCAAACCAATCGAATGTTATAATGGTCATTAGTGAGTAGGAAGAGTGATATGCATCTAATCATTAAGTTAACTCCAGTAAAGCTCATGCCCCAATGTTGGAAAATATAATATTTAAAAGAAGGAATATGGGTGGCAACCAAGGAGCATTCAAGGAAACCCTTGCCACCACTCCATTATCTAAGCCTAATGAGCTGGTTGTCACTCTAAATTTCTCAACACCTCCACAAGGCTCACTAATTTAACAAACAACAATAGTGGCTCCCAAAGCACAAGCCAAAGTTAATAGGTAACCAATCAAAATTTTTGAACATATGAAGACATCTAATATGAGCATATTAATGTGGGACATATTTTTCATGCTCAATCAAGTGGATATCCTTTAAGAAGGTTTGTCCAAGATAGGTGTTACAATAACTACAGGTAAATAACCAAGCAAAGAAGTTGAGGTCCTCACTAATGCAGCCAAGGGTCCTATGGGAAAAATTTCAAGTAATGTGTTCAAACCTCCTCCTTTCTAATTAATCATTGATGACTCCTTGGTGCATAATTGTTTGGTAGATAATAGAGCTAGCACTTTGGTAATGCTAAAGTCCATAGCTGATCAGTTAAACCTCAAATATGAGCTACATACCAAGGGATTTCTACAGCTTTATAGTTCTTCCACAAAGATATCTGGTATCATCAAGAATTTGAATATCACCCTACATGCTTGTCTTAATACTTTAGTGGCTCAAGATGTGTTAATCCCTGATGTAACTCCTTGCTTTTTGTTATGCCTCTCTAGAGAATTCACAACCAAGATTGGGGGTTATCTAGTAGCAAATTGGCCTTACATGGCATTCAAAACAAGGTATGGGACTAAGGTTTCAATCAATGTTGAGCCGATGGCATAATTAAACATTGAGCATCATCAGCTAGATAGCATAAACATCAATTGTACCATCCTTGATGAGGATGAATTTACTATTGGTCAAGAGCTAAATACTCATCCTGAGGAGTTTCTAGACTTGTTCTTAGATGATCTATGGGGGGATAACCAATTTCTTAACCCTTTGGAGGGTGTTGAAGAAAGAGACATGGGTGTATATTTTTAACATGAAGAAAATCAGCTCACGCTTTCCCTCATTGGACCTAAAGAAGACCATAATGGTATGTGGAAGTTATTCTTTGATGGTTCAAAGAGCAAAAATGGAGTAGGTGCAGGAGCAATGTTGGTTTCTCCTTCAGGTAACAAGATTTTCTCTTCTTATAGGTTCCATTTCAGCTACTCTTCTAATGCAATAGAATATGAAGGCCTAATTTGTGGTCTTCAATGGGCCAATAAAAGAGGAATCAAAGTGTTGCAATCATATGGAGATAGTGAGATTATAGTGAACCAAGTCAGAGGCTTGAACATCACAAATAATCCTTTGATGAGGTCTTACAAAAATAGAGTGTGGGACCTAATTGAAGCCTTTGAAGCCTTCAACATCCAAGCTATACCAAGGAACCAGAATCAACATGCTGACAGGTTAGCAACAATGGGAGCTCAATTAGATATTCCAAGTAAACTAAAAGAGGTCAAGGTTTAGCCACATGTCAAGGTGGTGGTGAGGCCATCAGTGCCAAATAATGAATTCCATTGGCAAGTTTTTGAAAATGATAGACAAATCATTTGTTTCTTACAGCAAGAAGCAGAGTTTTCCTCAATAAACTAAGGTAAATTTCAACATCAGTATGAGGATCAAATTGTTCAACTAAAGTCTAACAAGCTTCCTAAAGGGTTAGTCACCCTTGAGGGTATTTTCCATGAGGGATACCATATGAGGAAGGAAAAGGTAGTAATGTCAACCAATGAATAAAACTTTGAGAGAGTTCTCATCTTCAAAGACAAACTTCTCAAGCTCAGGAAGGTAAGCAGCAAGGCTAAGAGGCATACTTTCATAGCACTCTACCAGGACTATGCATACATATTTGCTTGGAAATATAGTAACCTGAAAGGTTTTGATCCAAAGTTAGCCCATCATACTATAGAATTGGAGGCCAATGCTAAGCTTGTGAGGCAAAAACAAAGGCCCATTAATCTTAATATTGAAGATCTAATGAGGAGAGAGTTAACCAAGTTAATTGAATCCAAGATCATCTTACCCATTAAACAAACATCATGGGCAGCCAATTTGGTACCTGTAAGGAAAAAGAGTGGGGAGATTAGGTTGTGTATTGACTTTAGGATTTAACCAAAGTCTCCTTGAAGGATCATTACCCTCTACCATCCATGGAGTAGCTTCTTCAAATAGTTGCAAGTTCATAACATTTTTCTCTTTTGGATGGGTACTTGGGATACAACCAAGTATTGGTAAAAGAAGAAGATCAGTAAAAGACTACCTTCACCACTAAATGGGTCACATACACATACCAAAAGATGCCTTTTAGTTTTTCAAATGTTGGGGCAACTTTTTAAAGAGCCATAGACATGGTTTTCCAAGGATTTTGAATCAAATGGTGCTAGTCTACTTGGATGACATCATGGTTTTCTCCATGAATGCCAGTGAACACATGGACCACCTAACGTTGATCTTTAAAAGATGTAGGGAATATGGTATCTCATTAAACCCTAAGAAGTATGTGCTTATCGTACATGAAGGTAAGTTGTTGGGCCACATCATTTCAAAATAAGAGTTGTCTATTGAGCCTCAAAGGGTAGATGCCATCTTAACACTCTCTCTCCCCAAGCATAAGAAAGGAGTTTAGAGCTTCTTTGGCAAAATAAACTTTTTAAGAAGGTTCATACTAGGTTTTGTAACCTTGGTCAAGCCTATTACTACCATGTTAAAGAAGAGTTAAGTTTTTTCTTGGCCAAGGGAAGGAAAAGATGCTTTTGAAGCCATCAAATAGGCCATTGCCCAAGCACCCTTACTCATAAATCTTGATTTCTCCAAGGATTTCATGCTATACACCTTTGACAATGTTGACAGCTTGTCAACTATGTTGATACAAAAAAATGGTGAAGGAATAAAGTAGCTAATTACTTTTTTTGATCAAGGGTTGGAAGGATATGAGGTGAGGTACTCTTTTTTAGAGAAGCAAATAATTGCAGTAGTAAGGAGTCTTAATAACTTTAGACCAATGCTCTTCAACAACAAGATTTATCTCATGGTGCCCCACCCTAGAGTTAGGGATTTCCTCCTTAACAAAGATCTGAATGATAAAAGAGCTGGTTAGATCACCAAAATCATGGAGTTTGATGTGGAAATTAAAGTGACCAAGTTGGTCAAAGGTA
This sequence comes from Torreya grandis, assembly GCA_037957365.1. NCBI lineage: Eukaryota > Viridiplantae > Streptophyta > Pinopsida > Cupressales > Taxaceae > Torreya > Torreya grandis. Next base: position 4,723,643 of record JARHVA010000300.1, read on the forward strand.
GAGATTTGTGTGAACACATGGTGGAGGATCTTCAAAAAGATAAAGAAGTCGGTCCATGATATAGCATATTTTTTGCTAACAGAAGAATGCCCCCAAGGTCTAGACAAGGCAAAAAGAAGGTATTTTAGACTTCATTCTATACCTTATGCATTGGTTGACAGGGTTTTATTTGGAAAGGACCTCAGTGGAGTGTTCCTAAGGTGCATAGCTAATGACCAAATGACCAAGCTTTTAGATCAATTCCATGATGGACCTGTAAGAGGTCATTTTGCACCTAGAACCACAGTAGAAAAGATAATGAGGGTTGGTTATTACTATCCCAGCATCTTCAAAGATGCTTATGCATGGGTAAGGAGGTGTCAAAAATGTGCCCTCTTTATGGGTAAGCAAAGATTAGCATCTTTTCATCTCAACCTAATTTAGGTAGAGAAACCATCCATGCAGTGGGGTTTAGATTTAATAAGAGTGATCAACCCTCCATCAAGTGTGGGGCATAAGTGGGTGCTTACTATAACTAACTACTTCACTAGATGGGTGGAAGCCATTGCATTGAAGGAAGCTAATGAAAGTGTAGTTCTAGACTTCTATGATAGCATTATAACTAGGTTTGGTGTTTCATCCACTATCATTTCTAATAATGCATTGGCATTTCTTAGTCTAAAAATAAGTGAATGTGATCTCAAGATGGGCATCTATCTCATCACCTCTTCCAATTATTATCCTCAAAGAAATGTATTGGTTGAGTCCAAAAACAAGAATATGCTAAGAATCATCAGGTGGTCTATGGAGGAGAACCAGAGAGTGTGGCACACCAAACTAAAGATAGCCTTGTGGGCTGACAGGGTAACCCCTAAAACTACCATTGGAAATTCTCCATATGTTTTAGTATATGGAAGATAGGCCAAGTTGCCCATTTCTCTTGACCTACTTGCATTAGAACTAACCCATAAGCTAGAACTATTGGAAGATGAGCCCATGAACGTGAGACTGGCTAAACTCATGGAGCTTGAATAAATAAGAGACCTTGCAATAAAAAACACTAGAGTCACATCAATCTCAAGTCAAGAAATCTTTTGATAAGAGAGCAATAGAAAGGGACTTCAAAGAGGGGGATCTAGTCCTCAAATGAGATTCAAATAAGGGCAAGCCAGGCAACCATACCAATTGGACAGCTTATGGAGTGGCCCTTATTTGATCCATGGATTAAAACAACATAACAATTTTCATCTTACCCAACTAGATGAAGAGGTATTACCCATCTACGTCAATGAGATTCATCTAAAGCCTTTATATTAAAAGCATTTGTAGCCATTTTATATATTGTACATATTGTATAGTTTTTCATGTTTTCTTCTAAGTGCCTTGGGCACATCCTTTTCAGTTGTGTGTTTCCCTTCCCTCGGTGCCTTAGGCACTTTGTTTATTCTAGTTGTCCTTGTCACTTCAGGGGAGTTTCCAGATAGGGTCAGCCTTGTTAAATAAATTAATGACTCTATGCCCAATGGATCATATGAAGCAAATGAGCTAGGTTTTCAAGCATAGCAAGCATGCTTCCCTATGAATCGTCATAAATGTTGGCCAATTTTGGCCCATATACCAAGTTGCACCTAGGTGGATCAAGTTGATAATGGATTAGAAAATGAATAGATGTCCCAAATGAAATGAGTGGACCAGAGAGATCTCATAGTTCTCACAAATCTTTTGAAACACTTTAAGATTGCTTAAAGCGTATTTCATCAACTTCTAAGGGACAGGTCTACAGAGCAAATAAAAACGTTCTTGACTAATTTTCATGGTGAAACCAAGCAATTCAATCATTTCAATCATGAGTTTAGAATATATATAGACTTAATCAGAAGACCTATAGAATCCATTAGAATAACTACAGACTCCATCAGAAGAACTATGAATTCCATTAAGAGATCTATCAACTCCATCAGAATATCTATGAAATCCATCAGAAGATCTACAGACTCCATCAAAAGAACTACATACTCTATCAGAAGAACTACAAACTCCATTAGGTCTATAGACTCCATTTGAAGAGATATGGACTCCATTAGAATAACTACAAACTCCATCATAACTGTGGACTCCATCAATAGAGTTAATTTACTTAAATTGCCTTATAAGTTGAAAACAGTGAAAATTCCAAAGTAGGCAAGTGTGAAAAAACTCGATGAAGCAATAAGAAACATTGCCTTATAATTCTTTCGAGACTCTTGAGACTTTCCTTTTCTTCACCAAGTGCTTTCTTTCATATTTTTTGTTTGGGCTAAGGAAAGGAATTTCTTCAAACATTTTATCTGAAAGAAAAGTTCTAAAGGATAAGTATTTGTTCAAAATGTTAGGAATTGTTTTAGACATTTTGTCTGAAATAATTTTTCGAAGGGTACTTTTCATTTTCCCTGAAGGAAATGGCCCAGTTTTAATTTTTATAAAGGGTATGTTCCTTTCAGAAGGGTCCATTTTAAAAAATTTGAAGGGCACTTGCAAATTTCTGAAGAGCACCTAAAGAATTTCGAAGGGTACTTGGAAGGAGTCTGAGGAGATATTTATATGAACAAATTCTCTAAAGGAAAGTGCCCAAGTTCAAAATAAAAGGACCTTTTCAATTTTTCTGAAGGGTATGTTCCTTTCTAAAAGGTCCATTGTCAAATTCAAAGGGTACTTACCCTTCAAAAAAGTGCCCCAATTAAAAATCCAAAGGATTTCTCTTTGGGAAAGTACCCAAGTTCAAAAGGCCTAAAGAAGATGTCTAAAAGCAAAGACCCCAAGGGAATTAAACCAAATAAAAGTCTAAAGAAATTCCATGAGAAAAAAATCCTAAAGGAAATAGTTTAGGAAAGTAGCATGGAAAAAAGGATTGGTTTAGACAAAAAGTCCAAAGGAATTCCTTTGGAAGGATTTCCTTCATGAGAAAATTTTGAAAGAAAAGGATCTTCAAGAAAAGCTGGGAAATGAGAAGTTTGAAGTAGTAAGCGGTAAGGATAACAACAAATAAAGAGCCAATACTTGTCAGGATCATACGGACCTAGATCAATGGAGCAAAATAAGTCAAATGGTCAGGGGATTCCAAGATTTGGCATGTGGTAAAAAAAGGAATGTGTCAATAAGTTAAAAGAAGGATCTAAGGGCTTATGATTGATCATGCATTCAGATCCAACGGAGTGAATACACAAGTGGGGTTAGTGAAACCAAGTAGATAAATGACATAAAGGACCAAATGACTAAGGCAAATGTAGTAGAAGTAAAGATGACCCAAGTTGAACCAAGATGGCAACAAGAACCAACCCTATCATTAAAGTTCCTAATGGAAATAAAAGAGTTGTTCACACCCACTTGTACAAAGTGGGTGAGTGACTTGAATGGAGACGTATATTCATGCTTCTGGTCATTCCCTCAATAAGTTGTCACCCAAAATAGGTCCAATCATGATGCTACACAAGCATGGAGATTTTATCCTCACAAAAAAAGAGAATTAATGCAATTAGGGGCTCGAAAAGGAAAAGGATTTTTAGTCATTAAGACCCCCCCACCTCTCTATCATTTCAAAAAATCCCCTCTTCTTTCATCCCTTTTTTGCTATATATACAGGCTTCTAGGCCTAGAAAAGGATCCCTCGACTGGTGATAGAGGCACTCTGTCAAAATTTCCTTATAACACTCTCTTGAATCAATACAAGATAACTCTCTAATTTTTCATAAAGTCAAGTGCACATTATTAAATTTTAACTTGTAGAATGTATGTTTTTCCTCATCATCTATGATATCTCTATGCACCTCACTTTAGTTTTCTTGGTTCTTTATAGCTCATTTGATGTGTTAGCCTTTGGTGCCTTTCTGAAGCATTACAAGTCATAGTGTCTCTCCTATAGACCTATTTCTTCCTGCCCTTCAAAGTTAATCTTTCCATTTGACCTCCACATAGCTACTCTACTTGCAGCTCTAAAATAGGATCAGTTATACGTCTTCTTTAAGTCTAGTAGTAGTCACTAAGGATCCCAGTCTGAACGTGGATCACTCTCTTTTGGTGCATCACCTCCCTTAGCTTAGATTTTCCTTTTTATGTTATCCTCCTATCCCTTTTCCTTAGTTAGCTGTATATTTTAGTGTGGGAAATGAGAGCTAAAGTGAAGCATCTGAGGAACTAGACTCATTAAAAATCCTAAAGGTTCAACCTCATGATAGGATACCCATAGCCTAAGTTTGTCCCAATGCTTGTAGCTAGGAGTGAGACAACATGAGAAACTCTCCCACAAAGGGTGAAATTCTAGCCTAAAATAGTGAATGCTAGTAATTAGGATAATGGTGGTTAGTCTTGTTACATGTGGTGGTTAGTGTCAGTCATTAAGGTGGTTGTTGGTGGTTGAGGCTGACCTAAAGGCTTCCTCCAAACATAATTGTGACTTTAAATGAACGCCATAGGAGTTTCAATCTTCTATTTTTTACAAACTTAAACTTTTTGAAAATATCTTTAAATGCATAATTTGAAACTATATGCTTCAGGTGCTCAACCTACACAAAAAATTCAAAAAATATGCTAAAGAGATTGTCAGTCTTTTTTCTCCTTGGAGTCTTCAACTTCAAAATTTTGCCAAAAATGAATCATACAACCAAAAAATCTCTCTTTTTTTATATATAAAAATACTATAACTATCCTAAAAAAGCATTTTTTTAATTTAAATGGAAGAAACCCTTGAAATTACCTTAAAAGGTAGTTTTGAGCCAAACAAAAAATACCCATATGGTATTTTTGGAAACCTAGAAAAAATGAGGTGCTTAGAAACATTCTAGGTCTTGGAGAATTTGTTTTGGAATGTTGATCATGTTGAAAGTTGATAGAAATCCACAAATTCTATCTATAAAAGACTAGTGCTAGTACCGTGTAGATATTAAGAAAGCTCATGATATTTCCTCATAATAGACTCACTCCAATAACATGAAAACACTCTGTAAGACAATGAAAATATGAAACAATGGAATTTGTATTACTCAATGAAATAATTGTAAAAGTATATTAGCCAACATGATTTTTAACACAATATACAAGGCCCTATAATTATAATAGGGGTAACTATTAAAAATAACTAATGAGAAGTGGATTTGCAATATCACAAAGGTGGAATTATAATATCATAAAGGTGGAGTTACAACTTCACAATAGTGGAGTTACACACCATAACTTATGCAAGAGCACATGCATAAAACATATCAAAAATTTCCACAAGATATAAAAAGTAATTTTATTATCCACATTTATAAATGATAATTAACTAACTCTACATAAGTGGGACTTAACCCTGGCATGTACATGAATATTATCAAGACTAGTTAATGACAACATTTATCCCAATGTGAACACACTAATAGTTGATAGGGTCATAATTTGAATTCATTTTTATATAAATACAATGCATTATAGCTTATTTATCAATCAAAAAACATACAAAGCATTTATTGATTGTTCATGAGGATCTATTGAGCACTCACAAGCATTCTAGAGAGATCATGTAATCATTAGGGCATTTACCATTACGAAACATAAGTTCGTGCTAGAGTAATCATTAGAAAGAGGAAGGATACACAAAAAACAACACTAAGATTTTGCATGTCACCAAGTTATTTCTAATTACGCAATTTGTTGTTTTTGATATTGTTTATTGTTTAGGGCCTTGCTAAGTAAGTAATGCTTAAACATCCAGTTAACCCCCAAGATATTATCATTTTCCTTAAATTTTAAATATTTTTAATAATTAAGGATGAGGAGAATAATATTTTCTATAGGTCATAAATGTCATAATGTAGAAAATTGAGCAAGGCTATTGGAGATCTAGACCAAGAAAACACAACTATAAATTTTTTTTTGCATGTATATCAATTGTTAAGACTATCACTCAATCTCCCAATAGAATGAATCATTCTCATGGGACCTTATCTGATCAATGGTGCATACATATTTACCACTTTACTGTGGTTTCTCTTATAGGGGCTTATCAATGGATTCATATCATTGAGTGCATGTCCTAAAGAGTGCATCGAGAATACTATTTTGTCATACCTTCATTACTATTGGTCTAAAAATCTCTAAGTCTCTTTCCATCTTACCTCTTCATTTATATTTTATTTAGTTTTGCTAGCCACCATATATTCCTATTGTATCAACCTAGTTGATACAATTCTAAGTCTTCTCCTTGTCAGTTGTAATATATCAGCCTAGATGATACAATTATGTGTCAGTCAACTTTATTTATAGCTATACTAACCTAGCCAATATCATTGGCTTGGAGTTCAAGGTTAATTCTTGGTTTGGATCCATTACATATGGGTCATACTATCATTCCTAGACATATAACACATTCATCTACTTTGTAACACTTGTAATTATGTTCTTAAGTAATAACAGGAGATTCTTAGAGGTTAAGGTCTTATTCTTGGAGGTCTAGTTTTGCTAAAAGCCTTTGAGGATCAATAGGAGAAGTCTGGTTGAGGAGGTGTCCTTGTATTTTGAGTCCCTAACTAAGGATATCTAGGACTTCATCTTATCATTTGAGATCTTAAACCTACAACATCTCTCACAAAGTGCTAAATGATCCAAGGGGGATTGATACGTTGATGAGTCACCCTAAATGTAAGTATCTCTATCCCTATTGTCTTTCATTTATTTACTTGGTAGGTAAATTTGATTTGCTTATTACTACAATGGATGTTTGTTATTTATCATTGTTTATGCTCCTTATACCGAATAAAATGGTATAGTTATAGGCTTGCTTAGGCTTGCCATTATCACCTTAGGTTTCATAGACCACCTATTGGTTGACCATTGTACCACTTACTTTCTTATTAGTTTAGTATGTTATAACTATCTTGGATCTAAGTTACCCTTATTCATCAATTGTTTACATGCAATATCATTAATATATCCTTGATAGTAGTATTTTTTACCTTTGTTACAACCATTAATACATATTGAGACCTAGTGAGATCCATAATTTATATCATAGGCATAGACTTTGGAATCGTATCCTCTTAACATTGAGTGTGGATAACCCTCTGCTAGGTCTGCAAATATTCTAGATCATTACCCAATAACCTAAGTATATGCAGGCTCTATTGTTATGATGTTTTTTGTATCCTAATATATTGAGAGAAATAATATTGTTATTGGTCATCCTATCCCATGCATACATTTGGGTGAACCCAATGTGAATCTTATCCCACCTCTAGCTGGAACATTTTCACGTTTCTATTTTTTTACTGGCTAGTGTTATCTTCATACATTTTAGTGAAGTTTTTAGCCCAACAATATTAACTAGATTGGTATTATTTCCCATGTCTATAACTATATTAGCCACATCAATATAATTTTCTTATTTTCTTGACTATATCAACTAGCATGATATAATTTTGTGTTTCCATCAACTACATTGGCTATCTCGATATAGTTCATTTTCTGATTCTATTGTACTACTAGCTTCATACAACTTTATATTTTCTAAATTTTGTCCCTATTATATCGACCAACCTGATATAGTATGTTCTTAGCATTCCAATGCAACCAACTGCATCAGTCAGTGAAATATAATTATGTTTTATCTCTCTAAAAATGTAACACCTTTTGGAATAATTTGAAGAGATAACCCTCCAAATTTTTCAAGGATTATCTAATAAAAATCCTAATGTTATGGAATTAACTAATCCTGATAAGTTTTCTAATAATATTTCCATGTCTTACAATTATGTTGTTTATCAAGATCACTTTGTTAAAGTATGTATTCTCATGTTTGCTAGTCTATTAGCTAGGTATTTCATATTTTTCCTAGTTTGTATTATATAATGATTTATCCCACATTACTTAGTTAGGCTAGTTTTTTGTTTTACCTTGCCTACTTATGCAAGGGCTTCTTATTGTCCTAGCATCTCATTCTAAATAATCATTTGAATTGCCTTATTTTACATCTCATTTCTTTGCAGCTTCATGTGTGATGTTCTTGTTGCTAACTCTTCATATCTTGGCTTTTTGAAATATTTTTACCATTACTAACATGGTACCAGAGCTTTGAAAAAAATTTAGATAATTTTACTTCTACTTCCCTTGCCGAAGTTGTTACTTTTGAGCTTTAAAAAAAACATTGAGTTCATTAAAGTTTTGAATAAAACATTTTCTTTTCCATTAACTTTTGTGTTATATGTGGAGCATTAAGAAGAAGAGAGAAGTGGCATGAGGTTATGTGTTGTCTGTGTGGAGCCTTGAAAGACTTGTTTAGAGACTTTTATCTTCAGTGTGTATTGTAGGTGTGTGGAGTTTCATTTGCAGAAGCATAGTATAAAGAAAGAAGGCATTGGAGTTTGTTTTACCCATCTGGTCTAACAAGGAAGATAGGCAGGCTGTGTTTATTTTTTTTACTACTATTTCTATACATGAGACATTGGACCTTTAGAAGAATGTGTTGAATTTATAGAGGTGATTGAAGTTTGTGTCAAATTTATCATTTCCCAGGTTACATTAAAGTAAAAATTTGAAAGATCTATATATAGCATGAAAGATCTGCGGAGAGGGCATTAGAAGAGAGGAGGAATACATTGGAAAGAAAGGTTTATATTCTAGTTTTTTTCCTTTTGATATCTATGTTGAAATTTATGCAAAAGCATTTGAGGATGGTGTGGGAATCTAGGGGAGTTGTTGATCAACATATAATAAGTGTCACCCACTACTTAGTTATTATGTGGAAGGTTTGTCAGGTATTTCATTAGAGAGGTATGTGCCCTTCTTGAAACTATTGCATAGTTGTTACGTGGCATTTCAAATAATTTTCAAAAGATTGTATTATTACAACGTGGTGGAGGACCAGTGGAGCCTTGTTGGAAACATTCTACATTTTTTTGACTACATAAATCTAATAACTACATTTGTTTTTTCCTTTGAGTGTTTTTCATCATAATTGATGAAGTAGATGACATTCTTCAGTAGGTGCTCCATGCAACATTCCAGTCTTGCTTAGTCAGTGAAGAGTTGTGCATTGGAAGTGGTAAGGATATTTGTTTTTATGGCTTCTATTGGTCTTTGATGATCTTTGTCTTGATTCCATCACATTCGCAACAATCTCTCTCTTGGTGGCATCCCATTTGCTTATTCATCCATGTACTAGGTGAAAGATAATTGTAATTCACTCCAACCTCTCAAAAATAACCTTTTATTAATTTTTTGTACTTAATAGCTATATTTTTTGCCTCAAGAGTAAATATAGTTCACTTACACAAGCATAGAGGTCACCATCAAGATATTTTTTCACTTTGGTTGGGTTTTATAAGTCCACAGTTTGATTCTAGTTCCAATGAGTGGTTGAATGCCTACCTTCAATTCCATTTTAGTCACTAAAATTTGTTTCTACTGTAATTTTTATTGTTTTTGACCCATTTACAAAAATTCATAAAGCCTATAAATTTTAAACTATAACTCAAAATTGAGTTCTATTTTTTTCAAAAATGCATGGTTTTATATTCTTTATCCATTGGTGTCATTACTTTTTAAAAATGCACTACAGTTATAAAGTGCCAAATTTGGGGGTTCCTTAGTACAATCTTTTGGGGGGTTATCTCAGTGCTGATTTGTGCACTCTTTTGCATTATTTTTGCTCTTTGGTGATTCACTATCATGGATTCTACTTTTGGTATTAATCATTGTGAGCCTTTAACTACATATAATTACCATACATGGAAACCTAGAATGGAAATAATTATAAAATGCAAAGGATTATCGTCCCTAATGAATGAAACTCAACCACAATTTATATGATAGATTGAAAATTTTCACCACAAGTGTAAGTTTGAAGAATGTATGAATTTGATAGGGACTTATGTGAGTGATAGTTTATTGTTTCATTTGGGTATGTGTGATACTCTATTCAAAATGTGGGCTAAGCTAAATAGTTTATTTGGGAAAGTAGATCATATGTGAGGCATGAAACTTGAAGTGGAGATTACTTCACTCAATCTAGATGACTTTGCCTCTATTGTAGACTACCTCACTAAGTTTAAGCATTTGTTGACATAATTGAAGGGGAGTGAATGAGATAATAAATATGAAAAGTGTGTGTACTTTATTTTTTCTAAGTTGAGTGGTTCATTCCAAATATTTACTTCTACCTTTTTCTCTCACATGGATGCTTTAGGTGTTACATTAAAAACATGAAATTTAGAGTTATTTTGCGAGAGAATTACTAGGGAGGAATCCAAATTATCTCACCTTGAGCCTTCAACCTATCAAAAATCTAGTAGTATCACATTCTAAGAAGAAGGAAAAAACAAAGGGTAAGAAGAAGAACAATCCTCCTCCATCTCAAAAAGCACCTTAGCCCAACACCAGCACATCTAAACACAAATCATCTTCTAAATCCAAGAATAAGTCTAACCTATCTTACTCCTATTACAGGGGCACTGGTCATGAAGAGTCTACATGTTTTAAGATAATGCAAGCCCTAAAGGATGCTATCAAAAAACACAAGATTTCTATCTCCACTTCCTCTATATATCATGAGCATGGGAAAACACTTAATGTTGTCAAGAGATCGCAATCACTTGTTTCAAATAGTTAGGTTATATATTATGGTGATTCACACCACATGACTTCTTCCAAGGAGTCATTTGTATCACTTGGTTTTAGTTCTATTTCCAACATTTATGTTGGATATTCTTCCTTTATTTATATTAAGGGAAAGGGTGACATATAGCTAGATGGTGGCTGCATCAATGATGCATTGTATGTTTCAGACATCACCACTAATCTACTTTCAGTTTATCAGATTTATCATTCTAATAAGGGCAAGATAATGACTTCCACACCACAGAGTGTTGAAGTTTAAGCTTTGTTAGAGCCTTACACACTTATTACATAGGGTGTTGTTGATTATAGTTCTCAACTCTATTATTTTGAGGGTTTTGATGATACTCCTCATTTAGGGACATCTTTGGTTTCTCATGCAAATTCGAAGAGTAGGCTTTAGCATGAGAGATTTGGACATCTCAATTATAGATATTTGAAGGAGTTGAGCACTCATAGTATGGTAGAGGGTCTTCCTATAGTTTCATGTCTTGATTGAATTTTCCTTGGTTATGTATTAGGGAAACAACACCGAGATTTGTTTCCTAAGGGTATGTCCATGATAGCTTCTTCACCACTTGAGCTTGTGCACATTGATTTGATGGTCTTTCTTACTCCTTTCAATAGAGCTAAGTATGCACTTACCTTTATTGATAATTTATTGAGGTGTACTTGGGTTTATTTTCTCAAGTGCAAAAGTGATTTCTTTATTCACTTCAAAGTATTTAAGGCTTTGGTCGAGAAATAGTCTTCCAATTCCATCAAGAACATTCATATAGATAATGGGGGAGAGTACTTCAGTCAAGAGTTCTCTAATTTTTTAGTAGCTCATGGTATTATTCAATAGCATTTTATTGCTCATACTCCACATTATAATGTCTTAGCAGAATGAAATAACTAAAATTTGAAGGAGATGGCTAATTACATGATGCATTCATAGGATTTACCTCGTATTTATTGGGTAGAGGCAATTAATTATGCAAACTAAATTCAAAATCGCACACCATCTAGATCACTTAAGCATTTAAATCCAAAGGAGGCTTGGTCTAGAACCAAGCCTAATGTCTCATTTTTTTGAGTCTTTTGGAGCCTTGCTTGGGTATTTGTACCAAAGAAGAAGAGGAAAGAATTGGATAAGAAAAATAAACCTTTGATTTTTGTAGGGTATTTTGAGGATACAAGAGCTTATCATATTTTAGATCTTGATACTCATGATGTTCATTTTTCAACACATGTATAGTTTGATGATAACTTCACATCTCATGATTCATCATCTTCCTCCATGCCTTCTTCTTCTTCTTTTGATGATTCATCACCTCATCTTAAGGATTCATTCTTTGAGGAGCCAGTTTAGGAGATTCTTGAGGAGGTTATAGAGGTTAAAGATATTAATCACACTAATGTTACCACTATTCCTAGGTGGGCTCATACTACAATTTTTGAGGTAACACCTTTCATACATGATCTTCCACCCACTTGACATCATCATGCACATTCTATAAGTACTAGATTTTTATGTCAAGCATTCTCTAGGGATTCACAATCTCTTTCACAAGCTCATGGGATACAAGAGTGGGATGATGTGATGACAAATGAGTATTCATCATTGATGAATAATCACACTTGGGATTTAGTCACTCTTCTTAAAGGAATAAATTTGGTTAGGTTTAAGTGGATTTACTACACTAAGTATGCAGCTGATGGGTCCATTGATAAGTATAAGATGCATCTTGTTGAAAAGGGGTTCTTTTAGGTTGAAGGTATTGACCACTCTGAGAATTATTTTTTCATTGCTAAGATATATTATGTTCACTTTATACTTTATCTTTATGCATCATAGGGTTGACTAGTGTATCAAATGGATGTTAAGAGTGCCTTCTTACATGGAGATTTGCAGGAGAAAATCTATATGGAGTATCCTAATGGGTTTGTTCACAATTCTTCTCATGTTTATCAACTTAGTAAGTCTCTTTACAGTCTCAAATAGGCCCTTCAATCTTGGTATGAGAAGATGGATTTATTTCTTCTCTCCACTGGTTTTGTCTGTTGTCACTTGGATCCCATAGTGTATATTCAGCATATTGGGGAGAAAAATGTTATATAGATCTTGTATGTTGATGATCTAATTTTCACAGGTAGCTCTTCATCTTAGATTTAAGCTATCCAGTAGGCACTTTCATCATAGTTTGATATGACAAATCTTGGTCTTTTACATTTCTTCCCTAGTTTATAGATTTCACAGTCAAATATTAGGATTTATTTGAGTTAGCAAAAGTACACCCTTGATTTTCTTCAGCATTTTGCCATGGATGATTGTAAGCCAAGTCATTATCCCTTTTAGTTTGGAGTGACTCTCACTACCACTTGTACTACTCCACTTTGTGATCCTACATTGTATAGGTAGATGTTTAAGAGTCTTATGTATTTGATCCATACTCACCTTGACATTTCATTTGTATTTGGGCTTACATCTAAGTGCACATACCCCTCATGATAGTCATTGGTAGGCTGACAAGAGGATTTTATGATATCTATGAGCCACTACTCATTTTGGATTACACTACACCAGGGGTTCTACTTAGTTGGTTGGGTACAATGATTCAGATTAGGCAAGTTCTCTTGATGATAGGCATTCCACTTTTGGATACATATTTAGTCTTAGTTCTTCATGTATCACTTGTTTATGTAAGAATTAGTAGGCTATTTCACTTTCATCTACAAAGGCTAAGTACAGGGTAGTAGTTATAATGAGTCAATGGGTTCTTTGGCTTCATTAGTTATTGATAGAGTTTGGCTTCACGTAGGATTCACCTATTGTACTTTTATGTGACAACTAGAGTGAAATTTTCATATCCCACAACCCATGTGAAAAATGGTGGACCAAACACATTGAGGTACATATGCACTGCATTCATTATCACATTCAAAATTGAGTTCTTAACTTGGAGTACATTTCAACTCAGTAGTAGGTTGCAAACATCTTCATGATCCTTTTACATCACCTTTTTTCCTTGAGTTGCATGGCATGTTTGGGGTTTCAAAATTTATCCTTTGGGGGCTGTTTATGAGGACATCTTCCTTCTTCATTTCATAATTACAAATTTTATATGAGTACCTTATCAGGCCTAGTTGTTGGGACTCATACTAAGGATATGCCACTATTTTTTTTGGCTATTATTAAACACTAGCTTCACTTGAGGGGGGGTGTTAGAGTATGTATTTATCATGTTTTCTAGTCTATTAGCTAGGTATTTCATAT